>OY747714.1:34058040-34623040 GCA_963556495.2 Valencia hispanica
AGCGCTTGGGTGGAGGTGGGGTTCTCAACCTTGCCTCCTCTGGGCGCCCTGTGTCAGTGCCTTGGCTGCTGCTGTTGATGTGCTGATGGCTCCTTTGATGGTGTTTCCTAACCTGGTTCACCTGTACTCAGCCCAATTTCCTTTTATTGCTGCTCTTAAGTGTGTGCGTGTATGAAGGTTGAGTCTGGGGGAGGGGGGTAATTATGTGTGGGCGGGATGGGAATGTGGTCTTTGTGGGGTCATTTTAATTCTGTAAAGCACTTTTAGTTACAATTGTTGTATGAAAAGCACTTTATAAAGTTTGATTGATTGATACAAGACTGATTTGATGCGACATGACCATTCATAAACATCATATATGCATCAGATGTATTTATATTCGGTTTTTTCCTATTATTTAACTCCCAGTGCTCCTACCTTAGGTCTAGTCCTGGGGTTCCGCTCTCCCTCTGCCAGCTCTGGGAGGGCCCCGCACTGAAACCCAAGCCTCCTTCATGTTTGGGTAGTGAGCAGGCCCTGCTTTTCACCTGACGGGGCGGTGCTGATGATGCGGGGTAACAACCACACACTCAGCACCCACAGCTTCCCTGGCGGTAATTGAACCCAGGACCTTCTAGCTTCGAGGTAAACTACGCTACCAGTTGCGCCAGCGTGCCCCCTGGCGCATTGTTTATAGATTTTTTTTTCCTTTATCATGTGAATTAGCAAACAGCAAAGACCAACGGATAAAAAGAAATCCGACTCAGGCTATCCAGTAAACCCACGGTATTCATCGGGGTTAGGGACCAAAACCACCATTAATATCACAAATACTTGAGATCCCTTCTAAAAATGCTTATTTTAATAGCTGAAACACCAAATATACCTTAATATGCATTAATATAACCAGTACAAAGTTTCTTAGCACTACAGCAGAGGCTAATATCTACAGTCTTTCTTTTTCTCCAATCTTTGGGGTACAGTTAATCAGCTCCAAGGAAAATTAATGGCAGTCCAGGATTGGCTGCTTTGTAAACATCAGCCAATAGCTTGTCAAGTTGTATTATGCCTAGCTACACAAGTTGCATTTTCTTTTAATTATTTTAGATAAGCTCTAAGAAAAAATACGCGAATAGGTGGGTTTTCCACAAATAACTAAAAAATCAGCAAATTTAGACAAAAGTTAGACTTAACATGAAAAGTACTATAGTTTACTTTTTTTTCATTGATATTTCTAAATGATTTTTTCCTTTAGGTCTTTACAGATTTTTAAAATCAATTTTAATCCATTTTGATCTGCTATAGTTGAGCGATTTTAACTTTGTGTAGTCCACATTTTCATCTGGCAGCAAAGCAAATTTCTGCGACTTGGGTCTTACTTTTAAACTCCTCCCCTTTGATTCAGGAATCCCAGCTGAATCGTGTGAAAGCACACAAGGTCCCCAGATCTCACCAGATCAATTTATGACGTAAATGAAAGTTATCTATAAAAATATTTTATTGTGGCAACTGATAGCGGAAGTCATCAGGAACTCTTCTGTATACTGAGGTATTTCAGCAATAAAACAGCTGTAAAATAAGAAAGGGTCATATTTGTCAACAGTAAAACTATAGATTAAATGGCCAATTCAAATTATAGCTGCAAATAGTTCTATAAGGTAGGGAATAATTTTTGCTCAAAAATAATGACCATGTGGAGCAATGTGTTTTTGTACGCTTTTTTAGCGGTTCAAATTGTTTTAGAACCTGCAACAGACTAGTTCATTTTATTTGTGCCGTGATTCATAAAAGTGTAGAACTGAAATAGGTTGTACTTTGTTTTTAACGTGACTGTGAACCTAAAATTTATTCTAAACCACATTTGTGTAGACTCTGGCCATCATCTCCAAATGAAGAATATAACTCAGTTCTCTGCAAAGTAAGGACAGGACTTTGACAATGAGAGAGCGGGATCATGACTAGAAGCACGAGATCACAGAGGGGAAATCATATCTGGGATTAAAGCTAAACCTTTTTTCCTGGGTTAATTTATTTTTATTTGACATTGCTTTTCAGAGCTGGAGAACTTCTTTAATGAGAAGGGAAATGGAAAAAAAAAAAGAGTCCAAAAAAAAACCTCTTTAAGAGTAAAGAGAAACAGGCTCATCATTTACAACCCGGGGGTATTTAAAAAAATATATAAATATGTACTACATATGTGCAAACCTGATTTATAATGAACTGCACAGTGGAGGAGTTTAAGTATCTGGGGGTGTTGTTCACGAATGAGGGAAAAATGGAGCGGGAGATCCTACCATCATCTATGGTCACGAACTCTGGGTGGTGACCGAAAGAACGAGATCACGGATACAAGCGGCTGAAATGAGTTTCCTCCGCAGAGTGTCTGGGCTCTCCCTTAGAGATAGGGTGAGAAGCTCAGTCATCCGGAGGGGGCTCAGAGTAGAGCCGCTGCTTCTCCACATCGAGAGGAGTCAGTTGAGGTGGCTAGGGCATCTGGTCAGGATGCCTCCTGGACGCCTCCCTGGTGAGGTGTTTCAGGCACGTCTCACCGGGAGGAGGCCCAGGGGAAGGCCCAGGACACGCTGGAGGGACTATGTTTCTCGGCTGGCCTGGGAGCGCCTTGGGGTTCCTCCCGAGGAGCTGGAACAAGTGGCTGGGGAGAGGGAAGTCTGGGTCTCTTTGCTTAGGCTGCTGCCTCCGCGACCCGACCCCGGATAAGCGGAAGAAAATGGATGGATGGATGGATGCACAGTTTTAATTAAGTTAGAAGCCAAACTAAGGCAATCAAAATTTTATATCCTAAGGCTTTTAATTGTTAAAATGTATTAATATTCCTCTATCACCAGAACCTAAAATGGGTTAATCAATTTGGACACCACAGGGCTCAGACTGATTAATTCAATTCAATTCAATTCAAAAATACTTTATTGATCCCAGAGGGAAATTAAGTGTTGGTATAGCTCATATAATCAATTCTTTAAGGAGTTGTTGTAGATAATGATGGCTGTGGGCAGGAAGGATTTCCTGTAGCGGTCTGTATTGCAGCGAAACTGAAGAAGCCTCCGACTGAAGATGCTCTGTTGTTGTGTGACTGTCTCATGAAGAGGATGCTCAGGGTTGTCCATAATTTTTTTGATTTTATGAAGAATCCTTCTTTGCATTATCATCTCCAGATTTTCCACAGTTGTCCCAAGACAACTTAAAACACATTATATCTAATATTTGAGGCACCAGTATAAATAGCCCCTCCCCCCTTTGATTCTTGTGCACAGGTACCATCCCCTCATGCTTAACCAGACCTGTATTACTCTGAAAAGGAGGGAAAACTACATGACGACAAGTGAATTACTCTGAAATTATAAACAATCCCTCTGGCCTCCACGTGCTTTCAAAAGCTCCAAACGTCTGAATAACCTTTCTGTACCAAGCACTGTTTTCTTACACTATAACAGTAGAAAAAAGAGAAAATAATGGAGCATTTTCAGCCTCTATTAGTTGTCGAACGTCGACTCTAATTTAACGTCAATGACTATAATCTTTGGTAAAGTTAATAATCAGCCTCAGAGTTTAGCTCAAACGCTGCAGTTTTGCCAAAAGGTGAAAATTCACGTTCCAATTTTCAGGCCTCTTCCATCACCCACTAATGGCCCCACTTTGCCATCCTCTGCAAAAATCACTCAGCTGTCCTCGTTTCCCTATTTACGCGCTCACTACAGCTACTTTTACTCCCATCTCTAACAGTTTTCAGCCACTCTCTCCTCTGCTTGTCCATTTGATATCCCAGGACACCGGCGTGACTCTGCAAATAACAGGGTTGATGGAGGCAGTTCTGCTTGTTTGTGCCATTTTCCGCCTCCTCTCTGCTTATACTCCCAACGTCTCTATCTTTTGTGTTGCCGCAGAACATGTTACGAACCTTATTAGCTTCCTCTGTAGCTGCCCCTTGATGGATCATTTTCTCGTGTTGCTTGGCATTACCCTCTTGTATTTCTTGCCCTGATCCCAATGGTGTCTTTGTGACATTTAGGCACAATGTATCTGCCTTTCTTGACATCTCTATTCACACCTGAAATCTCTAAGCCTCTCTGGCTTTATTTCTTATCAACTCTTGGATATGTTTGACAAAAGCATTACATCTACAAAGATGCAGACAATTGTTCTATTTCTGCACAACTAACAAGTGTTTCACATGAACCTCTCAGTTGGCGTTCAGTTTTCTTGTTACAGGACCTAAGGTCATCTTTCCTTTAACTTCCACTAGGAGTTGAAGTTTTAATTACACAAGAGTTTTACTTCAACTAGGGTTGTCAAATGACATCTTGATATAATTGATACTAGAAATATGTAAAGCTACTCATTTGCATCAAAATCAATAATATGACCCATTTACATTTGGCCAAATTGTCCCACTTCTTCTGAGTGTTGCCAACTTAGTGACTGTCGCAATAACTACCAACAGAGGTGGGTAGTAACTAGTTACATTTACTCAGTTACATTTACTTTAGTATCTTTTTGGGAATCAAATTTTAAGAGTAATTTTACTACACTGTAGTTTTTCCTTTTACTTGAGTAATATTTTTGCTAAGTATCGCTACTCCTACTTCAGTAAAATCTCTGTATACTCCACATACTGCGAGTATATTCACTGAATGAACAAAAATGTGTAAATAAAAATACAGACACACCTAGAGTTTATTAAAGGAGACCACCTTTTTCCCACACAAGCTTTGTTTTTCTATTGTAATTTTTGTCTGCTTAGCTTGTTGCATCATGAGGTCAAGTGAATATACGATGAACACAAAATTGTCACTGGAAATACTCTTTCCCTTGTTCTAAGATGGATAGATGGAATTACCTACATTAAGTATGGGTATTATACTGGAAAAAATTTAAATTGGTTATTTTGAAATTATGTTATTTCTATCGGGGTTTTTCGTTTATGTCTTTAAAATACCAGAATTTCCCTTGAATTCATTTTTTTTTTTGTCTGTCTGATGACAATTTAAAAAATATTAAATCTGATGTTACTTCGTACTCAAGGGCTTTTTACCAAATAGTTTTTACTTGTACTTGAGTAAAAATATGTCGGAGCAGCGCTACTTCAGTACAATTTTTGGGTACTCTACACACCACTGTTAAGAGAGTTTTAAGAATCTTTGAGCAACTCTTAAAAAAAAAAAAAGGGCGACAAGCGACAAGTCGGACACTATTTTTGGTGTTCTTGGAGACTGAGACTGACGTAAAGCATGTATTCTTACTCATCTCAATAACCAGCAGTGCTGCTGTGGGCTCCTCAGAGCAGATGTTTACCCCACTGTGTCCAGAAACCTAATGAATCGCTCATGGGCGAAGAAAGCCCCTGCTAGCTGATGTTACCCACTCTTAGTCAGGAAGATGTAAATGTAAAAGTTAACTGGACAATTATTTAACTTAGTGTGCAGACCTTTATTTTAACCACCGTGTGAGCACCTGTATGTGACGGACCATAAACAATCATGTCCCAGTCTGAACTGGACTCTCAGAAATACACAAAGGAGTGGGAATCAGACCCTGTAATCAAATGCTGGTTAAAGCCATTTATTGGAGATATTGGAGATGCTGCATGGGAATTCTGCCTGTAAGGTAAGGCAGATGTTTCGGCCAAAATTAGTAATATAAAAAAAAACTAACAAAAAAACATGACAACTCAAAAACATGCTCAAAAGGCAAAACCTAACAGTTCCACCCAAACCACACTGCTGTGAACAGTTCAAAAAATTGATTGTCCAAGAAATATTTTGAAAAAATTCTACTCTTTTACAGCATGTACAATTCCATGCACATATTGCAAATGAAGAGATAATGCATTTAGTGATTTCTAACGTCTTTTGGGACAGCCAATAGCTACGTTTCTGTACCGAGTTGGGGGCAAAACTCCTTTTTCCGGTGTAGGTACCAGATCTGCTCGGGGCCCTGCGCCTGCCTATAATGTATTAGATGATTGGCTGGACGCTGACATTACACTACATGATCAGCTGGACGTTAGCACGTTGACGTAGCTGGCAGTTTTTTTTTTTATACAAAATATCAAATATCAACACACAAACACGAACAAAATGAAGCATACAGAAGAATTCAATAGATGCAAAGAGCCAGGGGTGTTATATAAATATTGTACATGAAAAATATATGTATAATTTATTTTAAGAGCCCTTTTCTTGATATTTGCTTTATGTATTGTTAAACATTTATCTGTTTGGGGAATTCTAAAAAAACTAAATATTTTTCCATCCTAAGGGAAAATATAACAACCTGCTAAACTCTTTGCAAAGCCCATGTCTGAAAGAGCAGTACAAGAAAAGATTTGTCATGTTTTGTTGATGATCCCCACAGGAGCCGTTAACATTTATGTCTTTTTAAAAGTTTCACCATATAATGCTGGTCAAGGTTAAAAATGGGGCGGCTTGTGGTTTGTCTAAGTGGTGCTGCCATAGTGTGATGTTATCGGCAAGCCCCCCCCCGAGCAGATCTGGTACCTACACCGGCAGCAGCAATGCCAGATACTCAGCATCTCCCTACTGTCACTCACCTGACCAAAATAACGACATTTTAAACAACAAATATGACCCTCTTTAGCTGACTAGAGACAAAAGAAGCGTTGTTTTGAGGTTATTTCCCTATGAGGCAGAGCAAAAAAAACAAATGATGACTCATGCTAGCGAGCTACTTTGTCCCAAAAGGGAAATTTTACTCAGTGAGGTAATGCATGACACAGGCCAAGTAAAAACACAATCTCCGGAAAATACATCAAACAACCACCAGTTCGCGGACATGGAGGGAATTCTCCTGGAAAAATCTTATCAGATTCTTTATCACACACATCAAGAGTAGGCAGCTGAATATAAATTTACCATGTTGGAGAGAATGTGGAATATTAAATGTAGACCATACACATGTATTTTGGAAATGCCATGAGATACAGATGTTTTGGAGAACTGTACATGTAACTATCCAAGAAATACTCAGGTATGACATTCCCATGAGCTGCACGGTACTCTATTTGTGCAATTTCACAGAGGACAATGTACACGCAGGAGATAAGTACCTTGCAAAAATACTGTTAATAGCTAGTAAAAAGGCGATAACAAGGAAATGGGGCAAACTAGATCTTCCGACCAGGGAACAATGGATGGAAATAATAGAGGAAATTTACACAATGGAAAAACTGACACACCGGCTGAGATTGCAAGAAACACAGCTAGAAGACAAATGGCTGAAGTGGACTAATTACAGGACTCGGACAGCGACAGACAAAATGAAAAGACAATTGATATAGAAGACGAAACAGAGAAAAGATGGATAAAGAAGAATGTAGCTCCCAACAAGACTATTAGTATAACTAATTTACTTTATCATTATTATATCCTTTTGTTGTAGATGTTTCTTGTTGATTTGTTACAAATGTTAAAATTGAATAAAAAATAAAGTGGAAAAAAAACAATAAACAATCTCCACCAGACGCACTAAACCGCAGACAATGTATAAACAGAATCAACAGCATAACCTGCAGCTCATGGCTTCCTTAAATACTACTTAATTTGTGCCAGGATAACAAATCTCTGAAGAGATATACAAAAACCAATGGCCCAACGATGGGACTGCCTATCTGAGCTCCCCCATCAAGTTTAGCTTCCTGGCTGCAAAGTTCAGAATCACGCAATTCTTCGCTCGACAGCGGAACTAGTTAACGCAGCAAAATGCAAATCAGCCAAAAATTCAGTCGGCTTCTAAATAGCAAAGTGATGAAGCAAACCAGAGCAACCTACCCCTGCTGCAGATAACCGTTTACAGAAAAAAAATGTAAATAAATTGTGTATTGTATTCTCAAGATCCATGCTCGTTTTCAGACACAATTAGTTGTACAATACAATGGTCTTTTTTGTCTCACTGTCAAGATTTATTTTCATCAACCTCAAATTGACAGGCAGATGGAAGCATGCATGGGTGCACTACAGATAATTATAATGAAATCACCGCATGGCTGAATAGAAGGTAAACACATTCAAGAACATTAACATCTACACAAAGTGGTATCTTGTCTGTTTTATTAAACAGGGAAGTAACATTTTTAAATTATATATTTAATAAAGTGGGGCGGAAATATCGCCTACTCCATTTTCCCTAATTAGGGTGGGTATTTTTCTCAGTATCATGAGAACCCTAAATACAACTAGGTTTAGGTCTTTTTTCCAAGTTGTGATTTCTGCCTAGTTTAGCTCCAAACTACAATTTCTAATTTCATTTTTATCTTCCCTTTGCTTTAAACTGGTTGTTCGCCCAAGAGTCTCATGACAGGCTTTCCATCAACACGTCCATCGCTCTTACGGCATATTCTTGGTCTCTTCAGCTTTGCCAAATTGAACTTCTTCATCTTCATATCAATTGCCTCACCCCCATATCCACTCTCTCCTTAAGGAAATATGCCACCATACTGTTTACCTTTGAGAATCCATCACCTGTACATCAGCCCCCCACAACCACCACCCCCATCAACAGGCTCTTTGGCAGTGAACAACCTCCATCTCATCTCTCTTTGCCTCCCAGTTCTCTTCCCGTCCTGTGAGCCTCTGATGCTTTCATGCAAAAATAAGCAGCGATTACAATCAATCCTCAGGCTCCAACTCAATTTAAGCCACTTCTCAACATTTCCTGAAATACATTATTGAGGAGTCTGCTATTAATTTATTTCACAAAACATGTTTTCACAGGAAATGTAATTGCTGGCTAGGAAGTGTGACCCTCCGTGAAAATACGTTTGGGCGAAAAGGTCAGCTTAGTGCACAAATTTTTTTTTAATGAAAACTCTGGCAGACTTCAGCTACTGAAACAGTTGAGGAAAGACTTGTCAGAGCCTTTGGCAGAAAACCAATGCAATAATT
This sequence comes from Valencia hispanica, assembly GCA_963556495.2. NCBI lineage: Eukaryota > Metazoa > Chordata > Actinopteri > Cyprinodontiformes > Valenciidae > Valencia > Valencia hispanica. Next base: position 34,066,938 of record OY747714.1, read on the forward strand.
CATTGCAGATTAATACTTGCACGTTTCTGAAGATTTCTTTCATGTGAGAAGATGATTGGTCAAAATCCATTTAACAAATAATATAAGTGCATGCTTAAATCTGCAATAGCATTTAATTTATACTAGAGTTTTATCCATTAATGTCAACTCCATCAGTCTTTCCTTACCTGTCATTTACTCTGGTTCAGAACATCTAGAAACGTCATGCCTGTGGTGGTAGATCCATGTACAATATATATATAAATACAAACCTATATTGCCAAGCCTGTAATGTGTTCCCCTAAAAACATGACAAGAACAAGAGCTTCATACAGGCCAAAACATGGTTGCTGAAACGCAGACATGCGTGCACAGACAAGCACTTGGCTGGTGAATTAGACACATGCACACACAAGCGCATCATTAACACACAGGCTTCGAGTGCCACAGCATCGAGTTGCCATGTCTGGGGATACAGGATGATTAATCACACACTGTGCAGATGGCAACACTGGGGAGAGAAAAGAGGAGGAGAAGAGCTGCCCTTTCTGCTCAGAGACCATCGAGTACTTTCTCTCTGTTCCTTTATTTCAGCGGCCCTCTCTTCTGGTCTCTGCTGACCCCCACTCTGCTGCTCCTCTGTAGTGTGCTAGATTTATGAGTGGCTTTCAGAGAAACAGTGTTCTGGCAAGGCCCGGACACGAACCGCTATAATGGCATTTAGTCTGCGTCTACCACTTTATGAAAGGCTTAATAATAACACTGAGCACAGCAGGAATCACGCTCTGTCTAACAGCATCAGCCACATGTACAAATGCAATCTACTGATGAGTCATTTAAATGAAGCTTCCAAGGTCTTTGAAAAGCTCAGTGTTACCAATCATGGATTATTTCATTAGTTCAAGCATGAGACTTCATATTTAACTAGAAAGCTAGCATTTATTGATTTATTAAATCAATAAGCTGATCTGCACAAGGGTCTGAACTCAAGTGGAAATACTTGAATACCATGTTGCAAAGATGTTAGCATGGAGGAAACTATACTGTACAACATTTAACACAAGACCACCCATCAGTTCAGGATGCAATTACTCCCAAGCACTCATGCTCAAGTCATATTTCACATTGAACATAAAGGGTTGCTGCACAAACATCAGGATAATAGTTTGGCCGGTCCGTGATAATACTCGGTCCGTAAAAATACTGTCTGATATTAAACCGGTCCATGGCGAAAAAAAGGTTTGGGACCAATGTGCTAAAGGACACAATCATAGCGCAATATGCAGCTCAACAATGTTTTGGCACCAGCAAACAAAAATGTTACAACTCCCCTAAATGGGTTAACAGGTTGTATATACTCCCTGACCCAAGGAGGAAAAACCTGGTCATTCAATATATTCAGGTAGTCCTCATAATGTTGCTAAACCTAGACCTGACCAACTGCAGCAACCCAGAATAAAGCACTGCCACTACAGGCTGGTATAGTAGGCACTAGGCATGATGGGGGCATAATTTCATCTGCCTCTTTTCGCTTATTAACTTAATTATAGTAGTTTCAACAATCTCCCTTTATGTTTTTTCTGATGCCAATGATTTTGCCCTTCTTAGACTAACAGATTTTCCACAACCACAGGATGTCTTTCAACATGGCTGTTTAAGAAACGAGAAGCTACTCTTTGCATGAGTTGGAATTAAATGCTCAAAGATAATCGCCCTGCAGTAATTATCAAATAGGAGGCTCCGACCTATTTTCTTAGTGAAATCCAGGTGACGAATTTTCTTTGGCCTGGCAGTGTAAATGTTTAATGTCTTCAAGAGGTCTCTCTCCTGAGTATGTCGAGTGAGGTTTTGTTATTGTAAACTATTTGAAAAAAAGAAAAATACATAAAACAGCCACTCCATCTTTTTTTCCAACATAGCTGCTTGTTGAACAAATGTACATAAAATATTTTGATGTTTCTTGTCCACAAACAGCTCCCAGTTTGAGCTGCTCTCCTTTCATTGGTAATTTGCTCCACTGCCTAATGAAAAGCTACTTTGCAATGGTTGACCAAACATCTATGGGTCCCTTATTTTGAAAGTCCACCAAGAGAAATGGCGAAAAGGTTCATATAAAAGAAAAATGTGTTTAACTTTTACCTCAGACAGCAGGGAGTATTGAAATGCAAATTATATTTTCTACCAAATCTGTAAAAGAAAACTATAACTGGAAACCAATGGGCCTGAAGCAAACCTAACCTAAAAATAAATTAAATCTATTTAAGATTAAAATGGCCATTAGCTGTTGATTTCTTATCAGATCTGTTCAACAGTTTCCTCTTTATTTAAGTGAAAAATGGAAACTACTCAAAGCCATGCAGTTGTGGTGTTAGGCTGTTTAAACTTGAGTTGAACCTGCAGCAGAGCTAATTGATTTTCAGCCGACTCCCTTCTGGTGTCAACAGGTGAAGTTCATTACTGCATTGACATTTAAAAAGCTTGATCAATGCATTTGCTGGAGCCTGGAGGAACAAGACTAAATTTCCACATGTGTGGGAGGGATTTTACTGCGAATGCATCAGCGAAACTACACTGCTGCTCTCACTCGGTGCATCAAGAAGTCAATTAAAGGATGAGGGCTGTAACTAAATAACCTTTAGGTATTTTTACCTGTTAAAAGTTGCTTGACATACATTTAAAAACACAAGATGAACATGGACACTTATCCAAGTTTGCTAACATTGGCCAATTGAAATAGTAATGCCTTTATGGTCAATATGTCCACTTTGCCAACAGTTGAAACCGGATATTTACATAGACTATCTACAGACAGCCTTTTTTCCTTCCTGTCTGACATTCATGTGTTGTGAGAGCAGTCATCTTGTTGCTAGGCTACATGGACCTCGTGAGGACGACAAGAACTAAGGAAATCCTTAGTCTTCGCTATATTCTGTTGCTTCAAACAAACCCCAACTTTACTCAGTTTTATGTCTAAAAGGATTGACACAAAAGCCCTGAGACATTTGAGACTGATCTCAACCTTGGTCATTACTCCTGATTTTTAGGAGGCGCCCCAAGATAATTCTATTAATTGTTGTAATATTAGTTAAGAGATGTCTACAGGACTCATGTAGATTTTCATGAAAAGACTCCATATTTTCACATTCAGGTATCCAGAGATCTCAGTCCATTATGAGGACTTCAAAATCTTAAAGTACATTACAAGTCTTTGAGAAGGAAGCACAGGCGTACAAAACAATGGAATGAATTAAGGAAGCAAGCAAGGAAGATATATAACATGATAGAGAGGAAGGAGGTATTCAAGGAAATGAAGATAACAAGGAAGTAACGATGGAAAAAGGAAGGTAGGAAGAACATGATGGAGGGAAGGGAAGGACAGAAGGAACTACACAAGATAGATCGAAGGAAGGAAGGAAGGAAGGAAGGAAGGAAGGAAGGAAGGAAGGAAGGAAGGAAGGAAGGATAAGGATTTATGGGGTTAGGACAGTGGAAATGAATGAAGGACATCAGAGAGGAAGGAAGGGCAGAAGGAAATATACAAGGAAGGAAGCAAACAGAATGGGGGAAAAAAAAGGGACAAAAATAATGAATGAGAGGAGGTAGGACAAAGAATGAGGAAGAAAAAAAACAGAATGGACTCAATGGAATTAAGGAAACGAGGGCAAAAGGGACAAACAAGCAATGAGGTGGTGGGCTCCAAGCCTGAAGGACATAAGGAATTATAGCAGGAATAAAGAATTATGGAAACATAGGGACCCATTAGAGAAAGGGATAAGGAATAATATACCCTTAATTATCCTGCCTTTAAAAAATATGGACATAAGATTCACACTATTCTAGACAGAATCAGACCCCTTGATGTTTCATTTACCGCTGATGAGACCAGTTCCAACGGTGTACAGTAGAAAGACTTGTTTTGTTTTTACCATCTCATGCTATTTATTTGAAAAAATAAATTGTCCAAACACCAGTCTGTGCAGTGTGTTCTCATTGTTTGAACCATCAACCCTTCCTTTTTCTGCTCCCACCACCTCCTTAATCTGGATTCTGTGAGCTTTCCCTCTGTTTAATGTCCACTTTCAGGCTTGCTCCTTATTTACCGCTTACTGACTGCCTCGCCATGATATAGCCATGCTTCTTTGACCTAATCTCTCCTTGTTTTTCAGTTTATCCCTCGCTCACATCTTCTCCATCCCTTTCCTCTCCTTAGCATCCTGGATTGTGAACAATCTCTATCCCCAAAGCCTACTGTCGCACACATCCTCGTGCAATCCCAGCAATGTGACGGACCTGTCACAGAACACTTCCCATGCATAAATCAGTTTGTAGCAGACATATAAAGTGTCACTTAAAGCTGACAGTGATGCACTTTTAATAGCAAAAACTTCAAGCCTGTAGGTTTGAAGTAATCGTGTTATGAGACCGAAGAAGCCCTGCAGCTGGTTGTGTACATTGCCATGCTTCAAGGCTCCATCTTATGTTTTCCTAAACCTTCACCCCTCTCCTTATTCCTTCAGTCCGCATCAGTGCCGCTCACTCCATCCATCTCGGCCTGTTCAATCCTCTCTTTCCTTCCCTCTCTCTTCAAAGTGCTCTCCTCTTCACCGGAACAACGGATGAGAGGCTGCGGCCTTCTGCGGGAGGAGATAAAACCCCTCCTCTCTCACGCACAATGAAACAAAAACAAACTCGTACGAAGATGCAGATGCTCCGCTGAACCTGTAAACAGCCACAGCTCAAAAGCACACTGCAACAGATACACTCCAGTGAATCTGCACCGGAGGGGGAAAAAAGGGTCAACACGGCTTTAAATACAAAGCGACATGCTAGCTGACTGCTGCCAAGATGGGACTATGCAGGACACACGCAACGAACTCGTATAGTAAAAAGGAAAAAGAAAGAAATAGAGGAATGGATAAAAAGGAGAGGATACTCGCAAGAGTGGGCAGGGAAGGAGTTGAGGATTTATGAGGGTCAGCAAGGAAAGAAACAAGATATATGAGGGGGAGGTGGTGAGGAAGACAGATGTGGGCGGGACGGATATGAGGGATGGACATGGGGGGCAGGAGACGAGCAAATTAAAAAAGAAACTTGATCAGCATTCAAGCATTTATTGTAATAAAAACAGATTGGGGCCTATTAACAAGCAGATGACACCACCTGCTTTAACACCTGAAGAACATAATACATACATTATCTCTAGAGATGCACACAATTGCGTGGGCGATTGCCTATTTTTGTACACTTTGACCTGCCAATAATGATTTTATCAGACTTAAAAATACAATAAAGAAAATTGAAAAGCATTTAAAAGATTTGTTGGACAGGTGATAATATATACAAGAAGCAACAACAATGTCATTGCGCCTTCGTCAGCAAGTAGTCGTGGTAAAACAAAAGATAAACAAGGGGAAATGACAAAGACCAAGTTATTTTTTAGCATCCCAAAATAGCAATTAGCACAGCTAGCATTACTAAAATAGGAATGTGTATATTCTTCAAAGGATTTAGTCCCCTACCTTAACTCTGAGATTTCAGAAAGACTAAATCATTTCTAAACCCAGCATGATCTATGAACAACTTCATTGTGATACATTTAGCTTTCCTGTTACCCGCATAAATTCTTGCTCTCTCTTGAAATCACACAACAGCATAAAGTATAGTTGCCTTTGAAATATCCTCTTAGATGTCTGTGCTTATTACATGTCACTGATACTAAAAACAGCTAACTTCGACTCTTCACTCAATAACAGCGTCCACACTGCAGAGTGCTGCTGTTAGCGCGATTTATGGAGCGCTTATACATGGTGCATTGCCTGCACAGTAAAAAGCCACAATCTTTCAATTCAAACCCATCAGTCGTATTCTGGCCCATGAATTGTTTAATTCCAGTCAGAATCTCTAATCTCTAATCCCCCAATTTCACACAAGGTCTTTTTTAAATAACCTTTCATCTATAGGTTGTTAAGTTTACCCAGTCTAATGTAAAAAAAAAAAATCAGAAAGGTTCCTTTATGAATAAGCTTTACTTTGATAAAAGCATTTTCACTTCACGCTCGATCTCTTCAGCGTGAAATATACATACAGTACACTATATGGCATGTATACTTTAAGCAGCAACCTATCCATTAATAATAGATCAACAACATTAGGTGCTCGGGGGAAGCAGTGGCCTATTTGAGCCACAATTCTGTCCAACAGGATTAGATTCCTCAAACAAGCTCAATTAATTCCTGGTTATTAATTAACACTTCTCTTCTGCAGTCATAAAGAAGCCCACCCTGCTGATGGGCAAGCCTGTGCTCACCACAGACACTGCACTCTGCATTATAACACCCCCTGCTAGAGCCACCGTTTGAGAAACACAGGCATGCTCATGCTCTTGTCTGACTAATGTAGGACTACTGGAGGACACGGGGGAGTCTTTACAATAGCTGCTGGAGAAAATAATCCTCAGAGCCTCCTTTAGCTGCTCTGTTTTGCTATTAGCATGCAGAGTCACTGGTGTGCCAATCCATCTCTGCAGCCAGGCATTCTCAGAGTAGACATGAGACCGTTGTCACTTACGCCAATTAAAAGTTGTGACTTTGCCCAAGAAAATGAGGTCAGATTTAGGTTTTGATTATGCTTACTGTTTTGTGCTCTGCTTTGGTAAACTAAGCCATGGTGAGAAATGGCTTCAAACCACAAACAGCTCAGTTTACTGCTATAAAGCATCATAGGCCTTGAGTTAACATTCTTTACCACATTTAGACATTACACAGTATATTTAAACTTTAATCAAACACTTTATACTTAAAGTCGTCGACTTTCATCTCTAATGAAATTTTAATGGGAATCTTATGCTTTTTCTTTCTTATCGGATGAAGCAGCTATCCATGTTAATTTCTAATAGCATCCTGTAGGTAAAGGAAGTCTTGAGTTTTAGCTTCACACGATGCCAACAATTTGCAGTTACACAAAAAGTTTCTTTTTGAACTCCATCCCAATCTTGTTCCAGCAAATCCAACAAATTGGATGGCTCCAGTGTCCTCAAATAAATTAATGAACCTGTCATTCAACTTGTACTGTAATGGAGAAAAAAACAAAACATACTAAATGGAACAGATTTTCAAACAGGCTGACTGCTACCACTGACTGCCCTGCATTTTAAACATTTAGGGTATATGCAGTCTTGAAATGGTATACATTTTCTATTTTTTTTCACCCTTTCCAATACTTTTTTTAAATTCTAAAATAAAACTAAGACTATCCCAGTGCACTAATAAACTATAGATTCCTAAACTGTTAGTCATATTTTGTCTCAAATGAAAAAAATTTATTTCGCAAATAAAACTTACATTAAAAACGTTATTTAATATGACCAAGTAAATAATCAAAATACAATTGGATGCCATGGTTTCCTTTAATACAAGTCAGCCAAACTCTGTTACTGCTCAACTTGGTTAAGCACTGGTGGTTAACCGCTGCGTGTAAACACCAAATCATTTCAGCCTGCTGCATTGTTGTGCCTGCTAGCGCCACTCTAAGTTTGAATGCAGCAGATGATAGGGCTGAAATAATCGCAGTGGGGGGGGGGGGGGTGTCGCCACAGTTGCTCCTGCTGTCACAGTAGCAGCTACAAAGCAAAAGTTTGTTGATTGATTGCTGTGGATGTTCACGGCGGCAGTTTTGTGATTAGCTCCATTCATGTACAATTTGATTCTTCTAGCCAAGAATCACTTCCCCATTTCCAGTAGCACTGCATCGCTTTACCACACTTTACTATAAGTTAGTGGACTACGTCACGTCGGTGACAGCACGTAAAGTTATGAGGAACGGAAAAACGAGCAAACAGCCAGCATAAAACAACAAAAATTAGTTTACGTGCTTCTATTTTTAACAAACGTATTTCAAAACATGTCAATACCAACCAAATTTAAAACTTTACTAAATTTATTTAAGACTTAAATTTAAAACTTTAAAAATTTAAATCAACTTTTAATACTTTTTAAGACCATGGATACCCTGATACTTTAGGTTTCGCAATCTCCAGCAGGAAAAACAATGCAAATATTCAAAAAGGCTAGAAAATTTTTATTGTTTCAACTTTGACTGGAGACAACATTTGGTTGGGCTGTGTGATTTGGAGCAATTTTATTTACATCCAAAAAGAGAGCAACTTGTCTGCATTTCTATTTGTACCAATGACCGGTTGTGACAGGTACAATTTAATTTTCTCTCTTCAGTGCAATCAGATTTTTACATTTTTGCGTTCAGATTTGATTGCAATAAACTTTTCTACACATAACTCATTAAAATTGAAAATGAGCATCTGGTAACTGGATATAATACTGCACAGCAAGTTTTAGTTAGTTCTGAGATACCCATGAAAAAATAAATTAAAGTACATAAAACATGACTGAGGTTAGATCTAAAGATAAAAACCAGAATGAAAGGATGACAAAAATATGAGGGCACATTATACAAAGGAGTAAACAAGGGTTGAGGTACACAAAGAGGAGAAGGAGAAAGAAGGAAGAATCCGATTTAGAAAATAAGCGAGTTAGGAAGAGGCAGGCAGGATGAAGGAATGAAGGCCTAGGAAGCTGTAAACAAGGAGAGGGTGTCTATGAAGGCAATGAAAGGAAAGAAAATGAGTGCAAGGATGTGAGAGGGAGATAGTCTATATAAGATGTACAAATAAATGAGACTAGGAGGAAGAATAAGATAAAATGACAGAGAAAAGGTGTTAGGAATTGGATGAAAGGAAAAGAAAGTGAGAAAGAAAAAGCCCTGCAAAAACAAATCAGTAACAAGATATGAAGAGCAAAAGAAAAATAACAGGATGTGCAATCAGTGAGGGAAGAAAAGGTGCAAGAAAAAAATAAACGACCATGGAAATGATGGGATGAATGAAATGTGAAGCTTGAAATATCAGAAGCGGAGAAGGTAAAGGGTGCACAAGAAAGAAGATGAAAAATGACAAGGTGAATAAAAAAGGAAACAAGCTTAGACAAAAATGAAACAAGAAAGATAGATGGGGCATGTAAAAACAAAGATGGAATGAAAAACAAAAGGAGTAGGGAAGGATTAGCAGGAAGAGCAACCTAAGCAACAATGGTGACTGTCAGAAGCCTCGTCAACGGCGATAACCTTCTACCACACCTGGGGGTATCCAACCCATCCACATACTGACTTCAACACGAAACGGATCTTATTTTTTTAGTCAAAATGTGTAGGATAACATTTATATATGTGCATAAAAATTAGATAGGATTCATTATTCAACTCATTACCGCACTAAAACCTGACATTTTATCAGAAGTGTGGACACTGCTGCATTTATAGAAACCAATGATGAAAGCATTTTAAGGTTAAACACTGTCAGACCATTACTGGCACATTAACCAAGTTAACCTTTGTTGATGAAGTTCAGTAATCACGATTCACAAATTCTTCTGTGGAACGTGATGCCAAATTATTAGTTAGATGCTGCAGTAGTGCCAATACAGTTTCCACTGTGCGTATCAATGCAAATTAATGTTTATTTGGTGTTTGAACCATTAAAACAGGCAGTTGTAAGTGTTTTCAGAGGGTGTCTCAGGTCTTCGGAGATTTCTTTGATGGTGTGATGGCTGCAGTCTCTAACCCTCACAAAAACTGGGGAGTCCAGACCATTTGTGGATTGCAGCATCCATTACGTTACCGATGACTCACCTGAATGCTGATAAATTTGTTGTTTTACTGCACTTTAAAGTTGTCCTTTGAAGTACATACATTCTGTAGTATCAGACTAATGCCTCATTTCCACTTAATGGTACGGCATGGGTCGGTACGCCACTTTGTCTTTTCCATTGAAAGAGCAGCCCATACAACCGACCTGTACCGCACCATTCCTGGGCCCCCTTCAGTTGTAGAGCCATAGTAAAATGGTACAGTACACTTAGGGCAGAGCTACTGGCGTCACAACACAGTCCACTGATTGGGGGACAGAAGAATGTCACTGCTTGCAACAAGCACAAGGCATACTAGTTCGTTAGGCGTTTGGGTTTAACTCTGCCAGTCCAGTGAGAGTTGAATTGGTGAGGCAAAACCTCTCCTGAGAATAAAATACTGTAACGAGCTGCACCAACCTGTGCTGTATCCCTTAGTGGAAACGAGGCACAAGACTATTGACAAAAGCCTCATCTAAAATCCCTTTGGGGGGTGGGGGAGTGGGATCCCTATTGTGTCATCCTGATTTCCAACTTTACGACTAAATGTGATTTTTTTCTCTGGTAAAAAAAAAAAAAAAAAAACATCAAGTCCCCTAGCATGTATCTCAAAACCAAACACACCAACAGATAATAGAGTGGAGGATGAAGCTGAAAGAGCAATGAGGGAAATGTCACCTCACATAATTACTTTGGTGATGAACTACAGGCTACATTGTATTGCACCAAATTCCAATGTACCTTAACCTTAAGACGGTGTGCGCGAGACCACCTTAATGTTTTCATTTCACATAAAGGACAAATACGACATCCATATCTTTTCATTCGCACAGCAGGAGAATATACAACCACTCTGCGCACAAACACTCTGCATGAGTAAATCAGCTCACGCTGGAGGAACAGCATGCATGACCTTCTCAAAGTCAAAGATCGTTTTAGAAATAATGCCCCGTGTGCTGCTCAGTGTGTCTAACAGCTGCAGTGTAGGTGTTTACCCTCCAGCAGGTGTGTATGTAGTGCTTTGATACCCGCTCAGGGGACCTGGAGGTTACAGTATTAGCTAGTTCTTTCTGTGGTTCTTCATTTGTTTGCCACATTCTTCCTCTTCATCTGAGGAATTACCACTTTCTGTCCAGGTACAGTTAAACCCAAAACTGTTTGTACTCAGGGCACGTTAAAGCAATAAGGTTTTGGAGCAGTCCAGCCAGATTCCTGACTTGAATCTGATGGAGACTATTAAGGGAGCTAAAGATTAGGGTGGTGGCAAGGATGCCCTCCAGCACCAAAGATAAAAGCTGGTTGGCTAAGAAGGGATTTATTGCTTTAATCTCAATACAGATTTATCTGTGGATTAATGAGAACTTTATAACATTTTATATAAAATGTTCACAAAACCAGATTTTTTTTCAAGCTGTATATTTTTTCTTTAAGATTACCATTTCATTTCCTGCCAACTTTTTGGTTAAATGAACCTTTTTGCGTGAATAATTTTGGACTTAATAGTACCAACTAAAGCACATGCATGTATTTATTTTGGTAGGTCAATATTTGAATGAATTAATACTTTAATCCTATGTTCTTTAAATCTTAGAGCCCATTTTGTCCATTTGAGGCATCAAACGGATCACACGAAACCTGTTTATCCAAAATCACCATGATCCACCTCCTCCCTCATGTTGATACTTTTAACTGGATTCAGTAGATTCTGATAGAAAAAAAACTGATATCACTGATTGCCAAAGCATAAACTTATTTTTGCTACAAACCTGTAGAGAATACAAGTTTCCCCAATATCAGTGACTAGAATCCTGGTTTCCTCAAAAAAGCTGCTTTGATTACAATAGTTGGCATAAATCCAAACTTTGCATGCCAATAATGAAGGAGGTCTGATAGTAAGGGTCTCAGTGCAGTCATTAGAACTGACAGAATACCGGGTCAAGATGCCAAGGGTCAGAGTGTGTTAGAAGCATCATTAGGACAGATGGCTAAGTGGGAGTGGGCAGGACATGGCTTTATAGGAAATGGCATTTTAATATTCAACACATCGCAAATTGATTCTTTTTATTTAAGCAGCCTTCCAACCACAGGCCTTTAGAAGAGCCTATTTGTGCTGAACTTGCAAATATTTTTGATTTTAATACAGGTAATTAGATATTTCTGATTATGTTATGAGTTTGCTCTCAGTTTAACAAACTATTTAAGTTACGCATTTCTTGTGTTTCCACACCACACAGTCGGCACCTCAGCTCGTTGTCCACTATGGTAATTCATTTATTAATTTACCTACTGAAGTTAATCAATTAATTTGAATCTCATGATTTTAAATTACATTAAATTGTAATTCTAAAAACGAGGCACAATCTTCTCTAAGTCTTCTTTCCAACTAGCTTACTGATGTTAAACTCAGTGACAGAGCAACGGTTTTGAGTTTACTTAAGCTAGCTTGCAAGTTGAAAGCAGACAATACTTGTAATACAAAACCTAGAATGCTCTGCTGGTGGGTTATGCCACAATCAGGACCCAAAGTCACACCAATAGAAGAGATGCCAGGTACCTGGCTCGGACCAGCATTACATTTTTTTTATTTTTTAGGCTGTAAAAAAGGTGGAATTTAACTGAATGAATCCCTGAGGTTTCTTTTGACATTTATTTCTCAGACATGTGCATTTTTTTAAATATAAGATGGTTTATGTCTGAAGAGAAGGAAAAACTTAATCAATTAGACATCTTTCATTACATAAAGGCCTGCCCTCCAGTTTCTAACTTTGGTATTTTGAGCTATTAAATCACTGTCAATTTAAACATGTTACCTCATCTCAACATTCAAAATGGAGCAATGTGTTTTTTTTCTTTCAACAGTCCTCGAGTTACTCTGGTTACAATATAAAACTGCTCTTAAGATGGCTCCTATCTACAACTGAGTGGAAGAGACTAGATAAGCTTATCGGGAAGGCCAGCTCTGTTCTAGGATGCCCCCTCAATCCAGTGCAGGTGGTTGAAGACAGAAGGACAATGGCTCTAGGATGCCCCCTCAATCCAGTGCAGGTGGTTGAAGACAGAAGGACAATGGCTAACATCACTGGTGGACAGTGCCTCCCACCCCTTGCAAGAAGATGTTGCTGAACTGGAGAGTTACAGAACCCTGCATCCTTAGTGCGCAAAGTAGCTTTATCTTAGGTCCTTCCTTCCAGCAGCTGTTAGACTCTATAACAATCACTGCTCCTAACAAACCTATTGTTTACATCAGGGGTCCCCAAACCCCGGGCCATGGACACGTACCGGGCTGAGGGTCATGTGGTAGCGGGCCACACAGAAAGAATAAATAACTTAGCTAATAACTCCAGTATTTCCATTTTATTTATTACGTGACCGCTGTTTTATTTTGAAAAATGACTGGATATCCCCATTACATAGCTCAGTCTTGACATGTCAAGAGGCTTGTATTGGTCACGTGATAGTTACCGCTAAAATGAATCCCACAAGCTAGCAAGATGGATAAAAAACAAATGTCTTCTCGAAAAAGCCCAATGCTCTCACTGATTTGGCGTTGTGGTGAGTTATATTTTTCATGCACTTTGTACTTGTTTCTGTGGTAAATCTTGAATATTAAAGGTACGTTAATATTCTGATTTAAATCTCTGCTGTAATTTGCAGCGTTTCTAACTTGAAATAACATTTCTGTTATTTGCACCTCTGTTTGCAGCGCATTTTTCTAATGTGTTGTGGTCTTTGCAGCGCATTTTTCTAATGTGTTGTGGTCTTTGCAGCGCATTTTTCTAATGTGTTGTGGTCTTTGCAGCGCATTTTTCTAATGTGTTGTGGTCTTTGCAGCGCATTTTTCTAATGTGTTGTGGTCTTTGCAGCGCATTTTTCTAATGTGTTGTGGTCTTTGAAGCGCATTTTTCTAATGTTTTGTGGTCTTTGCAGCGCATTTTTCTAATGTGTTGTGGTCTTTGCAGCGCATTTTTCTCATGTGTTGTGGTCTTTGCAGCTCATATTTCTCATGTGTTGTGGTCGTTGCAGCTCGTTTTTCTAATGTGTTGTGGTCTATTTGCAGCGTATTTTTCAAATGTGTTGTGTCGTTTTTCTTAATGCTGCACACGTGTTGTCAAATTGATGAAAATGTTTTCTGAATTTGCTTGTGTTTTGTCTTTTTGCATGTGTTTTCTTAAGTTGCATGCTGTGACCTTTCAGGGTCCAAGTAGATTTTGCTTTTTTTTTATAAAGAAAGAATGAGAAAGGGTTTTAAAAACCACTAGACAACTCCTGGTGATTGGCAGGATCCTACAGCATTTGAGTTATATCTTATAAATGCCCAAATCATCCATAACTTGAAGCAGTTTTGCACCCTTGTCTGCTTAGACATAGGCAAGTTCTCTTTGGAGGTGGGATTAAAATGAAAGGGCCTTTAAAGTGCACTAGACAGGTTTATTTCTCCTTTATATGACAGTAGGTAGATCTTGAAATGTCATTTTTTTTCAAGTGCAGACTTTATTAAAGGATCTGAAATTTAGTGGGGGGGGGGGAAATCAAAGAAATAGAGTCAAAACACAAGATTGAATCCAAGTTTCAAACAGACCGAGAAATAAAGGCAATCGCAGCTCTTTGGGAACTGATTACACTGCTGACTGACGCCTTTCTTAATGACGATGAGGAAAATGAAAGATAATGGGAATGAAACTGCTAATAGGGGAGAACCAGTGTGGGGTGGAGGATGTTTACGGTGTGAAACAGAACGGGTTTTTACGATGATATGAAAGACCAACACACTTCCTTTAATTAGGAATCAACCTATTTTCAAACTCAATTATTTCCGAGATGAGGCAAACACTCTGAATACCCCACGCTCGCACAGCAGTAGCAACATTGTGAAACATTAATACATTGAATGACGCATGCAAATGTGTTCCAATAAAAGAAACAGGAGAAAGATGACAGATAGGAGGCTGAAAGATAGACAGATGTGAGTAACTCTGGATGATACATCTTGGAGAGAAAGACCAAAGATTCATGGTGTAAATAACAGGACAACTCAAATCCTGCTCATATTGTCAAATCAGTACAGATAGGAGAACGAAAGGAGAGACACAAGGACAACAAAGTGAGGTTTGTAGCTGGCCTGTGGCTCAGGATGCAGCTACAGGAAGGATTTCCTTTCATTTGGAGATTCAGGATGGTGGGAAGTAATGGAGGGGGGGTGAAGAAAAAAAGAAGAAATCAAATGAGGAGCTAAGTAACAGTAGGCGTTAAGATAATAGGAACACTGGGAGGAGACGGAAGCAGATTTGGCCTCATTAGTGCTTTTATATATGAAGGAAAAAAAGGTCGGTGGAGTAAGGGGAACAGAGAAGAGCATAAAAAGGAAAACATGACGGGATGTGAGAAGGTTGAGGCTCAAAATGAGAAGTAAACAAGGCAGCTGCAGCTAGAAATCTAGAGTAAGGAAATTGCTGGCTTGAGATAAAGATATGGCCTGGTATTGGGGAACGAAATCTGGGGCCACGAGAACTCTGTATAACACGTGATGGTGTTTCTTGTTGTGATGAAGGCTCACTCGTGAGACCTAGTTTTAATAAACCTCCACTTTGTACATTCTATCGGGTACCAAAACGTACTGCAGCAGAAACTATTTCAAACAGTTACAGTCTGGAGAGGAGTTCTTTAGCTCTGTAGGGAAATACTACCATACCCAACGGCAAACACGAGCGACACGCTTACACATTTACAGAAAGACGCACAACTTTCAGTTTTAATTTGCTGTTGTAGATAATGGATTTACAACAAATTTTTACAATCCGTTTAATAAACAACTTTCCAAACAAATTAAATTTGACTAATTTTACACATAATTTAAAGGACACAGGCTTCACAGACATGCACGTTTGACATGATTCTGTCACATATGAATTACTGTATGACCAGCTGAAGACTGACAGTAAAGACAATCTTGCAAGGTTTAAATAACACTGGATAAAGAGTCTAACTTATAGACACATAATAATATCTCATTATTTATAACAAAGACAGGATGATATTTCACTAATATTTCAAGGTTTGCTTATTACCTCCTCCAGGGAATAATTTCATTGATAAAACTCAAAATTGCTCAACAGGAGCTCCAACTTGGAAACCAAGATCACACGTAGGAAAAATGGTTTAATGGCGCGTTCACACCACCCGAAACGTCAATGCCCAGAACGGCAAGATTACGTATTCAGTCTATGGTTGAGGCTGTCAGTCTCTGCGGTGCTTTGTGTGCGGCAACTTTTGAAGCTTTTGCTGCTTTCCAAGCTTCAAAGCAGCAAAAGCCAGCAATGCTGTAGTTGAGCTAGCTGAACTTTCGGCGTCGTGCCCTGAGCATCAATCTCATCTCACTGTGGTGATGTCACTACACATTTAAAGTAGCATTGAAACGAACTTCATCAATACGCAGCTCCTGGAGCAAATGGTTAAACTCTCCAAACTCAGAACGCCTCTCAAGAGCGGGGTGTATCCACAAACGGCGCCAATGCGCCCGACAACAACGTTTTGTCTAGCTTTATTTAGCAAATAAAGCCAAGCCACTCTCCCGATATGATCCACCATTGTTTAAAACATCCGGCAACAGAGGTTGCCCCGCCCACTCTTCTTTGCTCAGCATGTGGCGGGCTTTGCAAGCTTCAGGCATAAAAATGTATACGCTTTAAGAACGTTTGACGGCGACAAAGCGTGTGGTGTGAACGCAGTATTAGGCAGTCAGGCCTTCTCCTGTAATGCGGTTCATACTTGCAATATTGCACTGATATAATTGTGGAACATTACATCTAATATGCAATTATTTAAATCCACACAGTGGTCAAACCGGATGTAAATTAATGACAGTTCCATAACAATTGTGTTTATGATTTTTGGTTGTCTTTAGTTAGTTCTTCAGTATTTTTGTAATTTAACAATCATCTGCTTCTCTGCACCAAAAGGAACCAGTTGTGGTGGTCTGGCATCTGAAAAGGATGTCCCCTGGGCGCCTCCTTTTTGAGGTTTTCTGGGCATGTCCCACTTGGTGGAGACCCGTGGGAAGACCAACAACTTGATGGAAGGTCTACCTATATCCCGTCCAGCCTGGGAATGCCTTGGGATCCAAAAGAATGAGCAAGCGGTTCCCTCCTGGATCTGTTCGACCTGCGCCTCAACCTCGAACAGGCAGAAGACGATGAATGGATGGAGAATAACGTTGGTCTCCACGGAAAGGGCCATAGTCATTTGTGGCTTTGGGAGAGCTAAACTACTATTGTTTAGAACCATAAAAGCAACATGAATCTGGAAAACAAAATGGCTAGTTTTTTGTAAAGCTTATGTTAGTTTTTTTTTCATTTACAAATTTAAGAAAAATGTTTTAAAGCAAATTAGGTCATAAACAGCATGACAGCATGTAACAGAATATCAAGGAAAGAGCTGTGGTATTGCATCAGCCGGTCTGGAGTAGCAGAGAAGTACGTTTGTGTGGTATAGGACATGTATGAGTGATGTGAGAAAGCAGTGAGGTGTGCTGTAGGAGTGACAGTAGTTCAAGGTAGATGTGGGACTGCATCAAGGATCGGCTTGAAGCCCCATCTTGCTTTCTTTGGTGACGGACAGGCTGACAGATCAGGTTAGACATGATGTTTGCAGATGACATTGCGATCTGCAGCGAGAGCTGGGGGCAGGTAGAGGAAAAGCTAGAGAGGTGTAGGTATGAAATGGACAAGAGGAAGGAAGATTAGTTGCAGCAAGACAGAATAAGTGTCTAAATGAGAGGGACAGAAGAGGAATGGTGACATTACAGGGAGTAGAAGTGAAGATGGAGGACTTCATATAGAGTGTGGAAAAGAGGTGAAGTGTGTCTAAGCAGGTTGAAAAGGGTGGAGAACGGTGTCAGGTGTGATAAAAGGATTTTAGCAAAATGAAAGGAAATGTGTAGTATACAGTAATAAGACATGTGATGTTGCTTGGTTTGGAAACAGGAGTTCAAGATGTTGAGGTTCTCTTTGGAAGTGACGAGGATGGATAAGATCAGAGATTAGAGTTTCAGCTCACGATGTTTTCTAAAAGATCAGAGAGGTCAGACTGAGATGGTTTGGATATGTTCAGAGGAGAGACAACAAATATACGCAGCAAAAGAAGAAACGTCCTCTGACTTTCAACTGTTTTTACTTTCAGTAAACTTAGTGTAAATATTTGTCTGAACACTAAAAGAGTCAACACCATAAGACAAAATGATTCACAGACATGTAACTAACAGAAATAGAATAATGTGTCCTTGAATGAAGGGAGGCTCAAAATCAAAAGTACCAGTCAGTATCTGGTGTGGCCTCCAGCTGCTTGAAGTACTGCAGTGCATCTCCTCCTCATGGACTTGACCAGATTTGTCAGTTCTTGCTGATAGATGTTACCCCACTCTTCCACCAAGGCACTTGCAAGTTCCTGGACATTTCTGGGGGGAATGGCCCTAGCCCTCACCCTGCGATCCAACAGGTCCCAGACGTGCTCAATGGGATTGAGATCCGGGCTCTTCGCTGGCCATGGAAGAACACTGACATTTCTGTCATGCAGAAACTCACGCACAGAACGAGCAGTATGGCTGGTGGCATTGTCCTGCTGGAGGATCATGTCCGGATGAGCATGCATAAAGGGTACCACATGAGGGAGGAGGATGTCTTCCTTGTACCGCAAGGCATTGAGATTGCCTGCAATGACAACAAGCTCAGTCCGATGGTGATGTGATATACCGCCCCAGACCATGACGGACCCCCCACCTCCAAATCGATCCCGCTCCAGGGTACAGGCCTCGGTGTAACGCTCATTCCTTCGACGATAAACACGAATCCGTCCATCACCCCTGGTGAGACAAAACCGTGGCTCATCAGTGAAGAGCAATTTTTGCCACTCCTGTCTGGTCCAGCGAAGGTGGGTTTGTGACCATAGGCGGCGTTGTTGCTGGTGATGTCTGGTAAGGACCTGCCTTACAACAGGCCTACAAGCCCTCAGTCCAGCCTCTCTCAGCCTATTGCGGACAGTCTGAGCACTGATGGAGGGATTGTGTGTTCCTGGTGTGACTCAGGCAGTTGTTGTGGCCATCCTGTACTTGTCACGCAGGTGTGATATTCGGATGTACCGATCCTGTGCAGGTGTTGTTACACGTTGTTCCACCGCGAGGATGATCAGCTGTCCTTCCTGTCTCCCTGTAGTGCTGTCTTAGGCGTCTCACAGTGCGGACATGGCAATTTATTGCCCTAGCCACATCAGCAGTCCTCATGCCTCCCTGCAGCATGCTTAATGCACGTTCATGCAGATGAGCAGGGACCCTGGGCATCTTTCTTTGGGTGTGTTTCACAGTCGGTAGACAAGTCTCTTTAGTGTCCTGCGTTTTTAGAACTGTGACCTTAAATGCCTACTTTCTGAAAAATGGACGTTTCTTTTGTTGCTGAGTTTATATCAGTAGAAGGATACTGAGGTTGGAGCCACCAGGCAGGAGGCAGAGAAGAAGAACAAAAAGGACATTTAAGGATGTGGTGAAACATGAAGTTAGTTGGTGTGAGGATGGGACTAAATGGAGACAGATTATTCACTGTGGTGCCCCCTTAAGGGAAAAGCCAAAGAGGTGGTCAAAAAAGCATGCTTTCAACTTGGTGGCAAAAAATGTTCCACAGTTAGTGTTTCAAGTCTTATCTGTGGAAATGTTATGCACATATTGCATGAAAATACCTAGGAAAAGCCTCTAAGGCAATGTTCCCTCTAATTTTTCCATGTGTCTGCGCAAACACACAAACGCCCTGAGCGCTCCCTTTGACCACTGTGAGCAGCATCGCATCCATCCAGTTTACATAGTTTATTAAAACAATCAAATTACAACATTTAAATTTATGTGAAAATACTTTTTAATTAAGTACATTAAACCACTTACAATGAAAATGACAAAGATCTAATTCATGACCTGTGTAGTGTGTTAACACTATTGTAAGTATAAATATTTCATTATAACTGTGGAGAAACATGAACTGCCAAGTAAGCCAAGCTAACTATTAACTCAAATTGGGAAAACACATTTAACATTTTTATTATAAAGGTCTGACTTGTATTATAAGCATGAGCCATTGTGTGAAGCTCTTGCTGTCCACTGGGTAAAAGTAACTCTTTGTCTGTAAAATACAGTATATATTCACACAATTATTCTGTATTTCTCTCATAAACTGGTATTTAATGATCAATTTTCATAAATGAACATTGTAAATACAAGACACTAGATAAGCACAAATCTGATTGAGGACTTAAATTTCCCCTTAATTTTTTCGTCTGTCCTTCTCACGTATCCAGTGGTTGTACACGTTGTCCAGGTTGATGGGCTCATCTGCTTGCAGCTTTGACTTTATGCACATCAGCTGATCCAAATTGTAGAATTAAAGACAATTTCTCGATGCTGTTTTGATAAGATTCATTAAACTAAAGCCTCTTTCACAGTCTGCGCTGGATGCTTGAAATGTAGCACAAATATCTTTTGATTGGCTGCGTAAATACGTATCTGAATCGCATCATTGGCTGGAGCAGCCAACCACTGGTCACTCAGTGCCAAACTTGTCTTGAAGCGAAATCTTTTAACCGAAATGCAGAATCAAACAGCGAGACCAAACACGTTTCTGAGTGGAATAAAATGTAAACTTCAGATGTTTTTGGAACATTCCATAATCCCCCTTTTCGTTAAAGAAAATTCCACCAAAACACTACAGACTTTCTACATAAATCAAGCACATTTCACAGCGCACGGACTTGACGCTTTCAGCCGCTCTGTGCATAGACGAAAGCGCTCCTCTCCTATATAAACAGGAGAATCTGAGTTTGTGTCTGGATTAATTATATATATTTTTTACCTTAGTCTTATTTGCATACCCGTGTCTAACTTTAATCTGTGTCGTGTCAGTGTGCGGGTCTCTGCCGCATTGATTATGGCAATAACCATGGATAACGGGTTCGGGCGAGTGTTTGTTTTTCTAATTGCGCAGCTTAGAGGGAACATTGCTCTAAGGCTAGCATTTTTTTTCTTTTCACTCGTGCTTCTAAACATTGGCTTCACAACTTACAAAGTTTGACTCATTTTTAATGGAGCTCGTTTGCCAAAATGAGGGATGTACATTAAATCTAACAAGTTGTATGAGGGGAAAGAAACGTTTAGGGGTGCTTTAATAGTCTACCTCTTACCTTGCCTCCCTGCTTCCCTGATACTGTTCACCCTGTTCTGATACTATTTGATGGAGCTGCTGCCAACGCTCTCATCATAAAGTATCCATCACAACTCATTACTACCATGCTCTCAAAACTCTTGGCTTCCTGCAGTATTGCCACTTTGCATGAAGCCTATAAAAAACAAACCCTATTCGAGCATTTTTCACATTAATTCAAGCTTGAACTCTTAAAACTGTACAACAGAGTTGACATAGTATCAAAAATGCTTGTTTTAAACAAAAATATCTAAAGTCTTGATGATTTTGATGCCTGTACCAAACAGTGTTGGGGAGAGCGACAAAGTTAAAATAGGTATTTGTACATTTTTATCTTTGTGGTTCATGAAGCGTTCACACTTTATTAAAGCTGCGATACCGAATCTGCAAAACAAGATAGGAGAAAACATTTTTTAATGCCTCTAAATGTTCGAACATAATATAGCTATAAATATTTTGTGGAGGTAAAAGAAAAAAGGTTCTGCCGCATTTGTCTAAAAACCTCAGCCAATAACATGCCTCAGTCCAAAAAGAAGGATTGAACCAGCTGGTCATCTGTCTCACCAGACAAGCGCACCTCCGTATTTACGTGGCTCATCCACTCATTACGTGCTCCCACATTTTGCAACAGAACACCATTGGTGTGAGAGGTTCTCTGCTCAATGTCAGAAAAGGGACAAACAGCCGGCTGCTACCACTTCAACTTTAGGACAAACTACCAGAGTCTCAAAAAGAAAAACACCATTTGAAGTCACGGAGAACAAAATACTGCTGACCAATCTTGTTTACTGTGGCAATGCGCGAAAACGCAGACTTGATTCCTTGCAACTCCTTTGAATAATGGGGTCCTTCTAGCGACTCTTTCATAAAAGCGAATTTTGTGGACTGTATGATTAATAGTTATCTTGCTCTTGAGCTGTAGATCTCTGCAACTCCTCTAGAGGTGCCTAGACCGCTTCACTGCTTTCCAGATTAATATCTTCTTTGTATGGCCTTGTCAGTGTAATATTATATAATGCGCTTTGGGTAGGTAGACAGCCCTACATGTTTTAGATGCATTTTCACCTTTACACATCTGATAGAAATAATAAGGCCAATTTTCACTTGAGCTTGGGACGTCAGGGGAATTTTACCCAACCTCCGCGGAATGCGCTTGTCTCCAGTTCACTAGCCTGAAAGAATCACTTACCGGGTCATTTCACGAACCAACAGAGTACCTGCCTTGGGATATGTACATGGAAATGGCCCAGTAGAGACACTGGGCACAACTTGTGGTTAACTGATGCTTATTGGTTGTAAATGTTTGAAATGATAACAGCAGACATCGCCGAAACAACCAGTACAGCCACAGTAAGCGGTTTATTACTCTGATGCCTTATCAACAGGTATCTCACAAAACAAAGATATTTTTCAACGTTTTGCTCTGTCATCCACACGAACACGCAGATTTACGGCACCGAAAACGAATCTTTCTAAAAACTCCAGCCAATGTGAAGATTTGTGTTTTCTCTGTTTTAACCGTTTGCATGTGGACAGAAATAACCGCAGTTCTAGGCACCGCAACGTCAATTTCCGAGACAAAAATGCTCCATCACTTGTGCGACCGGTGTTTACACTCAGAAACAGCATTTATGCCGTCAGAGCTGTGTTGGCATTATCAATTGTCCAAGCACTTTTTGCTTTCTTGTTTTTACAAGCTCAATTACTGCTCCATTTAGAAGTTAGAAGTCAGAGCTGATCAAATGCAAAACTGACCATTTTTTAAAAACTTGCTGCTTCATTGATGCATCACTTTGTATGACTATAGTTTAAACTTGGCAAACCTTCATTCAACGCCTAAAATTGACGTTTATTCTATACATTTAGTTTTAAAATATGATTTTCCACAGAGAAGCACAGGACAGTAGGTGGCCTTTACTAATTTTATTCTCCTACTATAGCAGCCTAATTAGAAGAAGATCAATGCAGAAAGTTCTCACAAAAGTTTCCTTGAAAATCCAAAAAGATGTCTAAAGTATGCATGTTCCCTATACTCAGACCACCTATTGGTTTTCATTCTGTTCAAGAAGAATGAACAACCTGCTCCCCCTCATGTTGTGCACCTCCTTTTCATCTCTTCTCCTTCTCCAGAACCCTGACAGCCAATAACCAGCCTCCCCATCTGTCCTGCCGTCATATTTTCATGCTTTTCTTGGATTGAAATTACCTGATACTCTATCTTTGCTTACAGGAGAGCTGATGTTAGGGCTTTAGGGAGGAAATAGCCTTTCCGGCACAGTGTGTGACACCTGCGCTCTCCTGCTGTCACGCTATGGCACTTTTGACAGAAATGAAATGACAGACAGCGGTTTCAACAGCACAGTCGCCACATGAGCTTCAGTCCATTCCAGCTGTACGCCACAGTGTTTCTACACAGTCTCTTCATGGCCAAATACTATAGGTCTCAGACTCAAATGTCCACCACTTTGTGTCTCATGTTTAAAAGTTAAACTATTAGGGTTCATGATAAATTTCCTGCAGATATTTCTATAGAGTTCTTTATGTAATAACGGATCAAGCAAAAAGGAGATGGGTGGACAGATGGACAGATTAATCCCCACACAGGTGGCTGGACAGAGAGACCGAAAGACAAACAGATAAAATCCACTGATGGATAGAAAGACATGGATAGACAGACAGCTGAAAGATCTTTCAAATGGCAGGTTGGGTTGAGAAATATATGGAGGGATAGAAGGATAGATGGACGGATGTATGAATAGACAGACTAATAAGACAGGTACACAGATGAACAGACAATTGCACAGGTTGACAGGTGGTCAGACTGATGGGTAATGCACAAAGGGATGGACCTCCAGATGGAAGTAAAAAAAATGGAAGGATGGACAAGTGGTCGAGCAGGTGGACAGATACCAAAAGGGACAGTTGTATAGATGGATGGACCAGTAGATGAATGGAAAATATGAGATAAATTGGATGACTGGACAGACAAAAGGCTAAACAGATTGACAGATTATCGGACAGTTGGATGGCGGGATGAACGGATGCATGGCCAGACAAATGTATAGGTAGACAGATGGACAGATTGATGGGACAAATGGATGTACCGCCATATGAAAGAAAAAAATGGCAAGACTGACAAATCTTATGATGGATGAATGGTCGATCACATGGAAAGGAAAAGGAAAGAGACTGTTTAATAGATGGACCAGCAGATGAATGGAAAATCAGATAAATTGGATGATTGGACAGACACAAGACTAAACAGATTGACAGATGATAAAGCAGATGGAATCATGAACAGATTGAAGACCAGACCAATAGATGGGTGGAGGGATGGATAAGGAGACTGACTTCTAGAATGAATGGACGGACCAACAGATTGACATAACCAGAGGAATGCATGGGTGGACAGACTGACAGACTAAATGATGAGTGAAGGACAAATGGATGGGTCGCCAGATGGAAGAATGCAAGGACAAACAAATCGTCTGGTGGATGAATGGCCAAGCAGATGGACAGGTAAGGAAAGGGACAGTTTAATAGATTAATGGACTGATATACAAATGGAAAATCAGACAAATTGGAGGGTTGGACAGATGGAAGGATACACCGATTAACAGATGGACAATTGGATGGAGGGATGAACAAATGGATGGCCAGACAAAGGGATGGCAGACAAAGACCGACAGGAAAACATATTGATGGACAAGTGAATTGGCAGACAGATGGATGCAAGGGAAAGGAGAAATGAATAGATGGACAGATGGATAGAGACTGAAGAATGGCTGGATGAAGAGTGTGACAGAGGGGCTGACAAGTGGATGGACAGCAAAAGGGACAGATCGTTGATTAATGGACCCGCAGATGAATTAAACAGCAGGATGAACGTATGATGGATAAAGAGATAGATACATTACCTTCCTTCATATAAAACCACAGTTAAGCCTTGGTTTATTTTCGGAATTCTAGATATTTGTCACTCAAAACAATGAGACAAAGAGTGTGACCTAAAGTATTATTTGGTATTGCACTTCTCTAGAACTAAAAGACATCTGAAATCAACATGCAGACTCTTCCAGAATGCGTAGAGAGCCAGGGGCTGAGTGACCGCTCTACGTTTTTGGCCATTATATTATGAACCATCAGAATGAGCTTATCCATCCTCATTTCTTTAAGACAATTACACAGCTAGCCGTGAGCTCCACTCGTGTCTGAAAGCATGCACAGGGACAACATTCCCATCATGCCCTTTAGCTGAGTTGCTTCATCCCTGACCTCAGCTGATCATTTATTCATGCATCCCTCAAATGTGGGAAGCTTTTCCATGTTGTTTGGCTCATTCATATTGCATGGTGATACCAGGGGTTGTGGGGGTGGAAGAGGATTGCTGCTGATGACCTACGTTTTCTGGATGTGTCGGAGCACAGCAGCACAGTAAAGATACTGTAGGAAGGAAGGGAGAAGAATGAGGAAGGTCTTAAAAAGGGGAGATTTAAATGGGTCAAAGGAGGAGAAGCAAGGTGAAATATGTACAGTATTTTAGGAAGAGGCGTTGGCAGGAGGCGAGTTAAGGGGGAGGGGGGGTGTTAAGAGTAAAATGCAGGGTAGAAATCAGAAAGTCCTTGAAGAGGTCAAACAAGCCCCTCACTACTTCTCTAAAATAGTTTCACAGTTTGAAGTATAATGAAAATATTAATGGACCAGTTGCTTTGAAATAGCTTATATGCTGTGGCCAGGAAAACCAAGGAGGATACCACAGTGGAATATGTATATATCTGGAGAAATCTCTATACTTACTTCTGCCCATCCATCTCACTCTATATACATCTCCCTCTCCCTTATGTGAATGAGATGACACCGCTAAAGTTAAATTTAGTTTCATCCCTGAGCCCCGTAAATTGCTAATAAACTAAAAACAACTGCCCCTGGGGGGGTGAATCATGGACAATTTAAATAAATCCATGTGTCGAACAGAACCGTTCATTTTCCACTTGATCAGAACCAGCACACAGATGACGTGTTTAATTGGAAAGCCGACGGAGCAGGTCCAATTCAATCACATCCAAGGAGTCGAAAATTATTGAGTTATGGTGTCAGAAATATTGTTCACACCAGATGCAAAAAAAACGGGTTTCATTATTTTTGCTAGGGCATGCAATCAGGCCAGGTAACAGCTTTACCTGGGCCCAGGACAGGGTAATCTTAGATGCCTCCTCTCCACTGCCATTCTGTAACTAGTAGAAAATTAATATTTACCATTTACAAACGCAATAATTTCCCTTACTCTTCTCTTCCATTCTCCACCTTTTCTGCTTCATACTTGAGTTTTTACATTTTCCTCCTTAAACAGGTTCAAAATTCTCTGAAATATGTTGGTCTACCAGCCATGAAACAGGACTACATACAGACTTCCTGCTGTAGGAACTAATAATCCCACAATGCACTGCATTAAACCCGCGTTCAGTTTCAACAGGAAGGGGAGGAGCTTTACTGCGTGGATGTGTGATATCATCACCCCAGATAAAAGCCATGCAGCGCCGTGACTTTGGCTTCTTTGTCCGTGGCTCGCTACACCAGAGAGACCTCAGCTCCATCCTTCGGGAGCAAGAGGGGAGCTGAGTTTCTGGAAGAAGCTTCTTTGATCCAAAATAGATGTACAATAGTGGATCAGGTAACTGTTTTTGGGCCAATGCATTAAGTCTTGAACCTGAATTGTTCAATAGCCTGCAAAAAGGAATCTTTGAATTACAGATTCCACCAAAGAGACCTCTCTAATGCAGACTCCCTACTGTCTGTCCTTAAGCTGTCTTTTTGCCCAGGACCGGTTACTTTCCAAGCTAACGTGGGTAGCCGCAACCGCCGCTAGCCACATGGAGGGTTGCTTTCAGCCGATCAGCTTACAGCTGGTTCCCCAGCAGTTAAAGCTGAGTCCCCAGACCAGACAGAGGATTCCCTTTCTACAGAGATAAGAATTTAAAGATTTTTGTCTATTTCACTGTATTTTTGCTGCATTTCTAAGACTGCATTCTTGAGGAACAAACAGTCCGTTCGGCCTGTGGTATAAAACTTTTTTTTTAAGGCCATTGACTGATAGAAAGTCATTTTAATCAGAGAACATTAGTTGCTACTTTTTACTGGAGTGTTTCCTTTGTTCTCTGGTTTCCTAAGCTAAAAAGAGTGATTGATTAGCCTGCGCTAGAAGCTAAAAATAGCTCAGAGTTGTGTTTTTTGTGCAGTCTGGCCCAGCATACAATTAGGATGGTTATTTAGGGTATTCAAAATACAGATCAGCTTTAAAATACATAGTTTGCACAGCTAAAACTAGCTTAGTAAATGTTAAAGTATTTTGACTGGAAGGATGAATTCATTTTGTTAAACTCTTATTTTGGAAAGTTTTTATTATTCTATATGCATGTGTAGTAACTTGCTGCTCAAAAAACAGAACTTACTTATCTATTATTTTAATACCTCAGCCATATTAGGTAGATATTCACAAACAATGACAGACTGAAATATTTGGCTTTTATTATTTCCTGATAAATTAGGATGGTGCCCCTACTTGATAATTTTGACCTAAATGACTAATTTTAATAATTGCCTTTAAAGCAAGTATTCAGTTATTCATAGCCAAAACAAACGTATTGTTGCAAAACAAATGGACACGATTTTGAATATAAAAAATATTTTCTATTCATGGAAAATGAGATTAACCAGTTTTGTAAAAATGTTCACACACATTACCATCAGTTATGGTACTTTTAAAATTATTTGAAGGCACTAGTGGCTTCCCATACCTGTTGTGTTCCAAATTGTATTTTAGATTTCTGCTTTTGTAACATGTTTGGATATGACCTTCAAATGCAATGCCCATTGCATTTGGCCCTCCCATGTATCCTTGGTCAATTAGGTAAACAGCAGACAAATGGAGGACAGATGCCTCCCTAGCACATGAACATTGGAGCACGCCTTGGCAGTCCCTGATGACATATCTCCTAGGCAACCGGGGCGGGACCAGGGCATCAAGACGAGGTTCCTTGACATTGAGAAACACCCCTCAGACCCATGGCCCATGTATTTTAGACCCGCTTTTTATGGTTATGTGTTATAAAGCAGGCAATATTTTTCAGTGACTGGGCATCACTTTATTAATTTCCAACATTTCGATGGAAATTTCCGGAGATTAATGGTAAAAACTACACACTTTTACTTAAGTACCATAAAAAATACCATAATTTAACAAACAAAAAATTCAGCTTCAATCAATCATACTGATACATCTCTAACTGAGTTTACTTCAGGTACCTTTATTACAATACCATACCTATAAGAAAACTAGCATCTTCCTTGAGCTTTTTCATATTTGGTCTTGTCATAACATGGGCATTGCAACAGTGGGGAATGTGGGTGTTTAAACACCCTCATTTTTCTACCAATTTCACTGAGAAACTGCATGGTGTTTCATTTGTTCCCCTAACCTGAGCATGCAGTTAGACAAAATAAAGTGCCAATTTCTGTGTGAACAAAAAATATTTTGTGGTGTGACATCATACGCAAGTTATATGTCACACTCGCTACAATCTGGCAAGCTCTTGCTCCATATGCTTGGTGCACAAACTCCGCTTTGTTGTGGTTTTGCTCGAACTCTACTCTCCTGCTTCTCGTGTATTCGCGTTCAACCTTGTGTATGTAAATGAACTACGCCACGAGGCCACCATCTTCATCCAGACCTTTCCTTATAAATGCATTTTGAATCAGAACCAGCTTTATTTGGCAACTTTGTGCACACAAACAAGGAATTTGACTTTGGTTCCGCTTTACCATTAATAAAGACATTTAAATGTAAATGTATAAAAATGCAAAATCGAAAATGTTTTTTCTTTCTTGTATTATGTAACTATACTGTATTATTGCAACAGGAAACAAGCTTGGATAAAAAAAGAACCAATCACAACTGGCTAATCAAAGTACTGCACCAAGTGGCAGAAATTACAAAACAAAAATTTTCTTTTAAGCATACAAATATTGTACGCTTTGTGCATTTTAAGTCATTTGTCTGTATTTTGTGAGCTAGATTTTCCAGAGATGGACCCATTCAAGTAACCCTCCAAGCACTCAAAACCTCCATACTTCTGCAAAGCTTGCTACGCCACTGCATCACAACCAGAAACTTTGTATTCCACATGCACGGCTCACAAAATTGTTAGATAGAAAATCTGCTGCAACTACATGAAAGTAATTTGAGTTGCGTCTCCAACAGCTTTGTGCGTTTGGATAATTAAATCATTGCCAAATCTTCAGAACAGCTCAAGCTCAGTCATTGGATGGAGAACGTCTGAACATAAGTTAAGAAGTCTGGTCAACGATAGTAAATTAGATTCAGGTCTGGACTTTGACTGGGCCATCATAACACATTATGGAGCTTTGATCTGATTGTAGTTTTGGCTGTAGGTTTTGGGTTGTTCTACTGGAAGGTGGACCTCTGCTCAAGTTTGTCACAGCCTCAGATTTTCCTCCATGCAGCTGAGATTTATAAATTCAACTCTACAATATTTTCTGCTGCACCCCAAGCAAAACTAAGCTCATGAAGAGATCTATAAAAACAGGATTGAGTGGAGTGGATAGCAGAAGGTTTTCAGTAAGAAATGTGTCCAAAATCATATTGTATCGATTGCGTTTCTCCCCCAAGGACAGCCACTACAGTCACTCTCCATTAATCCAGGCTTTAAGATGGAGTGGCCAGATGAAGGCCAAACAAAGGACAGTAGTTGGCTATATAAATAAAAGTTTACATTTCCTTAATGCAGACAAATTAAAGCTGCTGTCCGGAGGATTTGAGGGAGAGAGATATTTTCCCCACCAAAAAGGCACCTCCCAAAACACCCATTCCCCCTCTACCCCCACCTCAACAGTTGTGCACGAGACATGAATCACCTGTGGTGTCACAGTGGGTCAAAGACGAAAGCACCAAGCGGTATCAACGATCACCCGATTGCATTTTGTTATGGACACTTGAGAGGCGAGAGACTTCTCCATGACTGACGCTCTCTTCCAATATGGCGACTGTAAATGGGAGCAGCCTTTGTGTGCGGTCCCATTTTCACAGGTTTGCGCGACGTCAAAGTATATGCGGTTTATTTCCTGCAGCATGTAGTGAGAGAAGAAATAAAAGCTCTGGCATGCGCTGAATATAGATCCAAACAATAATGCTTTTATTCAACAGCAAGAACAAATAGGAGTGATTAATCATTACAGAAATCTACCTGATAAAAAAAAAAAATACTCTTCAAAAAAAAAACTACGTCATGCCAGCCAAAGCCTTGACCTGACCCCAAAAATGCAGCTCTGGTTAAGACCTAGGAAAGGGAGACACAGAACCTCGTGATCAAACCTGAAAGAGCTCAAGAGGATCTGAGGAGAAATGGGAGAAAATCCCCAAATCCAGGTATGTAAATCTCGTTACATCACTCTCCACGAGGCTCAGAAAGGCTGAAATCACAGCCAGGATGCTTTTAGTCAGAAACGATGAAAGGAGTCTATGCTTTAACCCAAAAATAAATTTACTGATTAAATCAGAGGAAATTTACATTTGGAAAATTTTCACAGAAAGGCTTTAATGTAAGAATGAATTGCAGTAGTTTGTAGATAAACAGAGGTCATTATGAATGTGTATCCATCCGTAGCCTCGTATTCTGTGTGCTTTCATGTGTGAACGCTGACAAAGAGAGGGTTGTCTTCCCAAACCAAAGGAAAACATTTCCAGAAGATGCATCACAAAAATACTGAAGATTTCTTTACCATTCTGTGTTTTGTGGAAGTATTGATTCACCTTCAGCTTTTAAACCTTTTGTCACACCACGACCACCATTTTAGCTGGGATTTTATGTGACAGACCTACAACTAGGCAGTAAATTATTCTGAAAATAAAATCACATTCGTATTTATGCCCATTTACTCTGTTGACCACCTGATGGCATGCAAGGGAGGTAATGCAATCATTTCAATCAAGTGTGTTGGAGCAGGGTCACATCCAAATCAGAGACTTTGGGCCCCAAGGACCAGGGTTGGGGACTGCTGATTTAGCATGACGAAGCAATCACCGAAGAAATAGTTCTGATAAGATGATACCAAAGTTAAATGTCTGTATTTACCTAGAAATATGGCAGAAAGCTAAATCTGCATCTTCATGAACATACCCTCCTCACAGTGGCACATGATGGCAGCAGCATTTTGCTTTGGGAGGGATTTATTTTCATGAAAAGGGATGTAGAAGCTTGCCAGCATAGATAGTAGGATGAATAAAGCTTAATGCAGGACAATAATAACAGAACTGCTGATGTCAGCTATTTTTGAGATATGAATGGGTAAAAATATTAAGTCTCTAGATCTGCAAAGTTGTGAAAGACATGAAACAAAAGATGTGCAACTGTAATGGCAGCAAAGAAAAAGGTCCTTCAAAGTACAGATTCAGCTCAAGTCAGACAAACGTCACACTTAGATTTTTCTTTGCAGAAAATGTTAAAAATCCTGCAACTTTTTCCTTCCAGTTCACAAAGATCCGTCACCTTGTGTTGGCCTTTTACATATCCCAACAAAATATCTTAAACAAAATACATTAAAGTTTGTTGTTTTAACATAGCAAAATGTAATGGGGAGTAAATACTTTTTTCAAGCCACAGCACAGATCTGGGGATGCTTCTGAGTAGCTTTCATAAACCTAAGTTTTGAAACGTCCAAGTTTCCAGAACAGCTGCTCTAATTTCTAAACCACTGCTAGGCCAAAGCCACCAAGGAAACTGTGGCTTATAAATGGTTTCTTGTTTAGGATATAAAACAAAGAGACAGAACTGGGTAATTTAAATCAACAACTTCAGCAAATAACTTGCAGCGTCAGCACTACATCTGCTGAATATCCTCTAATAAATGAGGGCCTAGAACATGGAAATAAAGACTGTCATACAGAGGAAATTCTAAACGACCTACCTTTGGCATCCAGTAGCAAATATTTCCTATTCAATATCAGGAGCCCAAAAGCAGCACAAAACTGTTAACCCATAAATATCATAATTTATATAAAGCTTACCTCAATCCTCCCCGTGTCTGGCTGGAAGCCCCTGGCGGGGTCTTCAGTTGTCACTCTGCACTGGATGGCGCAACCGTTCACCCTGATCTTGTCTTGTTTGAGGCCCAGTTCTGGCAGGCTGCGGCCTTCGCACACGTGCAGCTGGGCGTGCACCAGGTCCACACTGTGGTAGAGACCAGGGGTAATTAGATGAGTACAGTGACTAATGACCACAATGTGAAGACAATAGCTCTCAATTTCCCCTGATGTTAGTGAATGTTCCTCCCACACACCTTTTAGACACTGGTAATCAAATATCTGCAAATAAACCTTGTTTTTATATACATTATTGTTCGGTTCTCAATGCAGGCTGTTCTGTATGTTTAGGTGGTTTCCCTCTTGTAATACACCTGATTTCTAGGAACAAATGTCTCCGGTCTGGAGGTGACCCGTCCACCTTTATTTTTAAATGCAACGCTGTTTTGAAACATTTTGGCAACAAATGGCTTGAATTTGTGTCTGTCAGTAAAATAAACAACCTTGATTAAACCGGAGTGAAACTGACACCCCACCACCTTCAAATCTAGCAAAATTTGAGCTCCAAACAATTTTATTTGCGCCATTATCATTTTAAAGATATGAATAAAAGTTTCTATAGGTGATCTAAGGTCAACCAGAAAAAGCATCATACTCATTTGAATTTATCATGCAATCAATTGATTTGTTTGTGACGGGCCTAGTTTACCTTTTGACTTTTAAACTTTAATAAGTATCTTTAAAACAAAAGCAGCCCAAACAACATTTTTGCAGCACAAATGTAGCACAGTTGACACTAATTCTGTTCGATTTTTGTTGATATAGGGGGGCTGGTTGTGCATTGGATGACCTCTAAAAACGTATTATCTTTAAAATTATAGCAGCACAAACCAAAAATTTTGCAGCACAATGGTTTGGCACCAATGTCGTTTGGTTTCAGGGGGGCACTCAGATCTTTTACCTATGAAGCAGATAACCAAACTAATGACCTCATATTAGATTGTGAAGCAACATTTAGAGTTTGACACCGAGTAGGAAAGAAATAATCCTCAACAGAAAAATGATTTACTTTTACTCTAATAATTTACTGTGCAATGAAAAAATATATAATGCACAAGGCTTCTTTATCAAATACAAAACATCTGGAAACCATTTTCTGTCACACTTATTTTTACTTTGTGTCCACAAGCAGTCAGTAGTATGAGAGATAATTTAGTACTGCATTATTAGCTAATTTAAGAGGGAATAAAAATCTACAGCCTGGACTGAGGGTACTCTAATTTTCTTCCAATTCACTCAGCTTTAACTTCCTTTAAAGCTGGCTGATCTGTATGCATTTATTTAAATGTAAGGTTTAGTGCTCTGCTGGGTTCATCCTCCTGACCTTGCAGTCTAATGCATATCCCAAATCCATAAAAAACCCTAAACAACTCTTATTCTGTATTTTAGAAATATGTATAGGTTTTGGGAAAACTTAATATATACATAACACAATCCAAGCTGCACATTGGCATCATGTAGAGGAGAAGATTCCAGCAACACTTTAGGTACTAGGAATCAACTTTGTTTGGAAGCCAACACATTTCAGCTTGTGGCCTTCATCAAGATTTGGAAATAAAGTTGTTTCCTCATACTTCAAGTGTTGCTGGAGTCTTCACCTTAGCAGATCTTTAACCATCCCCAAGCATCTTAGACTGATAGGTTGTTCCAAAAACTGTTGTAAAGCAACATGCAGAAAAATCATTTTCAGTTAACTTGATTTTAGACAGAAAAGTGGCTTTAATTTCTTTTCCCCTTGACATTTGTTTTCATACCATCTATAAAGCTGGGTTCTATAATCGATGTCTTTCAAATGCAACACGATGCAAAATTTGGCATCTGGCACAAAGTTTGAAATAGAGCTGATCTAGACTTGTCCAAATTTCTAAGATCTGGACTAAATGGTTGCAAATTAAATGCAGAATCTTTAAATCAACTTGGGCTGCTGGCTTTTGCATGGGGAAAAAAACTAGCAATATGGAATTTGGCCGTCTAGTGTGATGGGTCCTCCGACGGTTTATTGAGAACTCTCAAGACCAAATCCAGCCTCCAACAATCTTTAAGCATCGTCAGAAAATCTACGACACCGGTCTGCAATCGACCGATGAAAATACAACCAAGAAGTGACGTGAAATATTCGTGAAGAGAGTACAATGCAACAGTAGCAGTGTCACCATAGCAACAAGGGAGGCTACATGCAAGAACACATGGAGCAACTAAGAAGCAGAATTAAATGAGCTTTGGCAGCAAAGACGGTATGTGTATGACATTTTATCAATCCCATCTTGGGTATCTGTCGGCCTTTAGTGACGTATGCACCTGACATGACCTACTACAGCAAGACATTGTGCAGTTAAAAATTTTAGGTTGTACACAGTGTGACATGAAGCAATCTTTTGCAACCGCTAAAAAACACACCGTGTAAGCCGAGCTTAAGAGGGTCTAGACAGCCAAAACAGATCTAAAAAAAAAATAATGCAGAAAAGCGGTCCTCAAGGACAGGAGTTTGAAACTACTGGTTTACAAGAACAAAGAGGCAAGGCAATTTTATTTGTATAGCACACTTTCAACAGCAGGGTAATTCAAGGTGCTTTACATAATTTGGTGATTTAAAAAAAACACATAAAAGAAATGCACATTACACATGATACACAATAAAGCAAGAGAAAAATAAAAAAAAGCAAGAGAGCATGAACACATTTCATACATATGACATCAAGCATTTACTCAAAGGCAATTCTAAACAGATGGGTTTTTAGTCTCGATTTAAAGCAGTTCAGAGTTTCAGCAGCTCTACACTCGTCAGGAAGTCTGTTCCAGATAAGGGGAGCATAGAAACTGAAAGCTGCTTCTCCATGTTTAGTTCTGAGTCTAGGGATGTTTAGTAGGCTAGAGTTGGAGGACCTGAGTGGTCTTGGTGGTTGGTACCATGACAACAGGTCTTCAACATATTTTGGTGCTAAGCCATGTAATGATATATAAAGCTGCAGCGTTCTGGATCAGCTGCAGCTGTCTGATTGACTTTTTAGGCAGACCTGTGAAGATGCTGTTGCAGTAATCAATCCGACTAAAGATAAACGCATGGATGAGTTTTTCTAGGTCGTGTTGCAAAATCAGTCCTTTAATCCTAGAGATGTTCTTCAGGTGAAGGAACGCTGACCTTGTTATTGCCTTTATGTGACCCTGGAGGTTCAGGTCTGAGTCCATTACTACACCTAGGTTTCGAACCTGATCAGTAGTTTCTAGCTGTATTAATTGAAGCTGTGTGCTGACTCTTGATCGTTCCTCCTTGGGTCCAAAAATAATCACTTCAGTTTTGTTTCTATTCAGCTGGAGAAAGTTATGGCACATCCATCCATTTATTTGGTCAATGCAATTATTTAGGGTTTGAATGGGTTAAGAGTCACCTGGTGACATTGTAATGTAAAGCTGAGTGTCATCTGCGTAGTTATGGTAGCTAATGTTATTGGTTGCTATAATCTTGCCTAGTGGGAGCATGTAGATATTAAATAAGAGGGGCCCCAGGATGGAGCCCTGGGGCACCCCACATGTGATTTCTGTTCGTTCTGATGAAAAGTTTCCTATTGAAACATAGAAGTCCCTGTTCTTTGGGTAAGACTCGAACCAGCCAAGTACTGTACCAGAGAGTCCGACCCAGCTCTCCAGTCGTTCCAATAAAATATCATGATCAACAGTGTCAAATGCTGCACTGAGGTCCAACAGAACCAGCACTGTGGTTCTTCCACAGTCTGTATTTATGCGGATGTCATTAAATACTTTGACGAGGACAGTCTCGGTGCTGTGGTGAGCGCGGAAACCAGACTGAAAAACATCTAAACGGATTGTCGTTGTTATGAAGCCATTTAACTGCTGAAACACAGCTTTTTCAATAATCTTACTGATGAATGGAAGATTAGAGATTGGCCTGTAGTTCTGCATTAACGTGTTGTCCAGATTTTTCATCTTTAGCAGTGGTTTAATAACTGCTGTTTTTAAAGCCTGAGGGAAGACACCTGATAGCAGTGATGAGTTCACTATTTGAACAAGATCAGAACCAATAACAGGAAGAACTTTCTTTAGAAAAGCTGTGGGTAGGATATCAAGATAGCAGGAGGAGGAGCTTAATTGGATAATGATTTTTTCAAGGCTGTTCTGGTTTAATTCGTGGAATTCAGACATTTTCTCTACATTGTTGTTGATTGGGGATGGCACTGGTTGTGGGTTCGATATTGAGGTACAGATTGACCATCTAATTGTTAGAATCTTTTCAGTGAAAAAGCTGGCAAATTCTTTCCGGGCCATGGTAGAATTTAGTTCAGGGGCTACTGTCACTAAAGGATTAGTTAGTCTTTCCACTGTTGCAAATAGAGTCTGTGCATTATTAATGTTTCTGTTGATGATTTCAGAAAAGAAAGATTCCCTAGCATCTTTTATAGTTAGCTGATATCTATTCAGTCTCTCTTTGTAGATCTCACAGTGAACCTGGAGTTGAGTTTTCCGCCATTTTCTCTCGGCTCGTCGACACTTTTTTCACTACGTACCAGTGGATTACTTGTCCACTGAGACTTTTTTCTACCTGAGACTACTTTCACTTTAGTTGGAGCAATGGAATCCATGATGTCTGAGATTTTCGCAAGGAAATTATCTACCAACTTATTTACTGAGTTTGAGTTGGGAGATGAGGGGGATGTGGTGGAAAGATAAATACGTTTAAAGGTTTCTACTGAACTGTCCCCTAGAAAACGCTTTTTTATAGTGGTCTTACTGTGGCTGGATAATTTAGCAGAGATGGTACTTTCAAAGAAAATACAGAAATGGTCAGATAATGCAATATTAATTACAGAGATGTCGGAAATATTTAAACCTTTGCTGATAATTAAGTCCAGAGTGTGTCCTTTATTGTGTGTTGGTTGTTTGACATGCTGGATCAGTCCGAAGTTGTGGAGAGTATCATCTAATGTTTTTGCTTGTCTATCTTGGGGGTTGATGGTATGGATGTTAAAGTCCCCCACGATGATTAGTTGGTCATAGTCGATACATATTACAGAAAGAAGGTCATTGAAATCATTAAAGAAGTTAGAGTTAAGTTTTGGTGGTTTAAATAAACTTAGAAATAACGCTTTGTTAGGCTCATTTATCTGGGTGGCTAGGTATTCAAAAGAATCAAACGTGCCCAGAGTTACCTTTTTAAAGTTCATTGAGTTGTGAAAGATGGTGGCTACACCGCCACCTCGTCTGTGTTTTCTGTTCTCGCTTAAGAAATTGTAATTTGGAGGACTAGATTCCATTAATGAAGTTGTTTCGTTATTTTCATCTAGCCAAGTTTCTGATAAAAAAAGGGTGTGTAAATTATGCTCAGTGATGAAGTCATTGATTAGAAAAGACTTCCCGGATAGAGATCTAATGTTTAATAAAGCTAACTTAAGTATTGTGATGATGTGCAGCTGAACCTACTGACAGGTTATCAATTTGAGATTTTGTTTAATATGAGAGCGTGTGGTTAACGGTTTATGTTTCCTGCTGCTGATAATCACTGATATAGCCTCAGGGGTGCCGGGTGAATTCTGGGAGACTGTAGGGTTGGATTAATTGCCCGGTTCCCACAAATATCAAATATCTGTAATAATCAGTGGGGGGAAGCTCCCAGGCTTATTGACACTAGTCCCAGGCGTTTGGTGAAGTTTAAGTTTAGGGGTTAATTGTGTCCCAAGTTTGATTTGCTCGTTCAGTCTGTCTGTAAAGTTTCTAAATGGAGACTCATTTGATGTGGCTGAGTCACAGGAAGATGAAGACTTAATCTCTGATGGTTGTTTATCTGTTCGGTCCTGTGGTGTCATCATGACTTGCTGTTTTTGTTCTCTGATATCCATGGGCGCCTCAAGGTCAGCTTTTGGGAGCAAGTGTTTTGCTTTCTGATTTTGATAAGAAAAAATGTTTTCTGCTAAGAGCCTTCCTCCGGACTTGTTCAGATAACGCATCCCTTCTTTGAACAGATGATTAGCACTTCCAAATACTTTGAAATTAATTAATAAATGTGAACGACTTCTCAGCTGATCGTTTCTTCAACCATTTATGGAGCATGCGGAGTCTGCTAAATCTTTCATCATTCCCTTCAGGGACTGGTCCGCTGATGAGGATGTTTATGTTAAGTCCATCAAGTCTCTGTAGGAGATCAGAAAAGTCTCTCTTCAGAATCTCTGATTGTCTCATCGCGATATCTGCTGATCCAGCGTGAATGACAAGCTTTTCCAAAGCAGGATGTTGGTCCAAGATTTTAGGGATTTTTTCTGATATTTCTCTCACTGTATTTTTGTAGCAGCTATAAACTTTGGTAATCTTGCTACAAAAAGCCTCAGTTCCATTAATTGATCCATCTTGTATGATAATCTTTGCTGGGGGAGCTCTTACTTTGTTATGTGTCCGTTTGATGCGGCTGGGTTTCTCCTGGTGGCTTTGACTGGTCCCGGGGGCTGCGTCATCTTTCAGGAAACTCAAGGCTGCGAATCTGTTTTTCAGCGGGATTCCAGGTGGAGAATTATCTCTTGTTTTTGGCTGAAACCTCTTTTGTTTACTTTTAGCAGAAGCGGCAGTTCTGGGTTCAGAGGTTTCTCTGTGCCGGAGTTTCTTTTGTTTTTTCTTCCTCGGAGAACAGGCTGGGGTTGATAATTCTGTGCGTTTTAATGCTGGCCAGTCTTCATTATAGTGCGGAGTTCTGCCGCTCAGACGCCTGTAGGGAGTCTCTGTGACACGGTTGGACCGATGTAACACCGGGCTGATAGGCTGTTCCCTGTTTGTATTCAACTGTAAAGTTGTGTCATTTTGTCCATAATCAGCGTGAAGATCAAAATTAATTTCCAGACGACGTAGCTTCGTTTCAATGCCCTCAATTCTGTGGAGCAGTTTTTCAAAATCCTCAGCTGAGCAAAAAATCATGTTGATAAGTCCATAAAAAAGTAATCCAAGAAGAGATCTGGTCTAATACAGAAACTCCAGGGGCTGGGTAGATAAAGTAACTAAGAAAAAGTTAAGAAAAGAAAATAAGAAATGCAAACAGAAAATAAAATAAAGTGAATGGATCTGGAGAGAGACAGAGAGCAGCTGCTCCTCCTTCAGCAGTCGCAGCAAAAGAGCACACCTGCAGGGATTTCTGAGGTCACTTTACATATAGATTCTTCACCCAAATTAGTCTCAATTCCTCATCTGTAGGAATTGATGGAAAATATTGTAATGTTTTCAGGAATTACCCAACTTTACACAAACATGTTAAAGCCACAGGTTAAGCTTCATCTGATTAAAGGTCCAGCCCTAAAGAGCGCAACAATAAGGCAGATTTGGACAAGTCTGAGGTGGCGTGACTATCCTAAAACAATGAAAAATTTAGCTAAACCACAAACCAGATACTTCAAAACAATAGCTTATTACATACAAAAACAAACCGCTTTGCTGCATCTGGCGCTGTAAATTACAAACATAATCAATCGTCCAGCAGCATCGCCAGGAATAAGATTAACCAGGTTCAAAGAAAAATGTGTGGTGCCAACTGTGCAGCAAAAATGTGGACATTGTGGCCTAATAAACGACAAATTTTCAAACTTACAAGATCATTATGGAACAAGACATCAAAATGCCTGTATAGTGGAAGAAAAAAAAAAAAGGATTTTATACATCTTGTGGTAGAAACTAAAAACTCCTCATCTTGTATGGTTGTACAGAAGACAAATTTTGGTCCTTGCTAGCTCTTACAAACTAGGTTCATAAAAGTAGTCAAACTCACCTATATGAGTCAGGAGGCTGAGCAGCAGCCAGTAGTAGCTAATCAAATACACCTAGTGAACTAATGATAAGCACGTACACAATTAAGTAAAAGTAATTATCTGCTCTGGATAATTAAGGTGTACAACAGAGCTGTGAAGAAGTTTCCCTAAAAGATTTCAGAGTAGCAACAGTTGTTGCAGTAAGCCAATTATTTTATAGTGAGAGAATAATGAAAAACAGAAGTTTGTAAATCTCTCACTTTTAAGAGAACTTGCACAATGGCAATAGACCAACTAAATAAACATTGACAGTTGAGTTGACCAAATAAGTGGATCTACAGTACAGTT
Source organism: Valencia hispanica (assembly GCA_963556495.2). Classification (NCBI taxonomy): domain Eukaryota; kingdom Metazoa; phylum Chordata; class Actinopteri; order Cyprinodontiformes; family Valenciidae; genus Valencia; species Valencia hispanica. The sequence continues at coordinate 34,107,076 of OY747714.1, forward strand.
AAGGGGCAAACATTCAACAGGCCAAAAGAGTCTACATTCGTAATGTTTTAACATTTTTAAAAGCAGAATTCGGGGTTTTCAACAGCTGTAAGCCATAACCATCAAAAGAGAAATTAAATAAACCATTCAGGTCCATCACTGTGTATTAGGAACCAAAGATTCACTTTTTTGATTTAATTACTGAACAAAACCAACTTTTTAATGAACCTTTAATTTACTGAGATGTACCTGCAAGTCTTTACAAAAAATAAAAAATAGTATTTGGTTTCGAGACTGCAGTAGAAGGTCAAGAAGTAACTTTAAAAATCCCATCAAAACACCTTAAAAAGCTTTAATGTCTGCAGAAACCCCAACAGTAAAGTCTAATCAAAGCTTTCCAATACAAGTATGCTCTTATCCACAAAGGAAATTAAAATAAACACATTTACCTCCAGCTCCTTCTCCCTGAATCCAAGATACCTGATTACAACACAAACAGCCAAATTAAATGATATTTTGCCCAAAGCCCAGGCAAGTATTTTGTACAACTGTGCTGCCGTACAACACGGCTTCAAGGTCCGCTCTGACCATTAGATGTTGAAAATGCAATTAAAAATAAATTAAGCTTGGAATTTTCAGCACAATAATAACTGATAACAAAGGTTTTAAAGACAGATTTTCTTAGAGTCCCTGAAGTGCCAGACCTTTAACATTACAGGTGAAAATGCAGAAAGGCTTTTCTATTCATGCTGACACAGCTTTTATTCCAACCAAACGGAAGAAAAATTGACAAAGATCAGAGAAGGTCAAAAGTGTATTGAGGACCAAATATTTACTCACTGTTACTATTCTTTCAGATATCTCCAATACATAGATATACTTGGCTTTTAAAACAGATATTGCACAAAATAAACTTTTTTTTTTTCTTATGCCTTCAACGAGTGGAACTTCAGTCAACTTTTTATCAATGGTGACTCCATCCTTCATTTCTGACTAAGCTAAATATGCAATGGCCCTAAAAACATTTAGATTCAACCAAGACTAAAAATCTCCTATTGCCGGATTACAGTAGCAGTTATGTTTCAGCTGGCTATGGTTTTTCCTAATTTGATAAGCAGCTATTTGAGAAGACCTGATATGGTTCAGCTTAAGGGTTATTCCATTCTTTGGAGTCTTTAAATTTACTTTCTAAGACCCAAATTAATATTTATTTCACAAACAAGTATTTCCTTTTGTATTGAGCAGCTTAAGGAGGGCCTTCAACTTTGTTCTAATTTAAAGATATTTTTCTCACTACTCTCCAATTCTCAGGTGGAAACATAAAGGAGACACTGTATGACAGAAAAAATAATCCAACAAAATAGGTGGACAAATCTCAACTACCTCTCAGGTTCCCATTAAAAACTTCCTTGTTGCAATGTGTAAATGCTTTCAAAGTCAGTTTCTTAAAAGAAAATTCATATTCAACACTTCAGTACTAAAGCTTTACCTTAACAGTTCTCCAAGACTAATCAGTTCTCAAGGTCTTGGCAAGCCTTACACTACATCTGAACCCAGCAGGGCTCCCCTGCAGCGACTTTCAAGATCAAATAAAACCTTTCATCCGAGGTCCAGGTCAGTTCCATGTAGATTGTGTTTATCCACAAGCGCAAAGGTTTTATCCAGGCTGAGGAAAGACTTGACACACTCATTCTGATGGGGGATTTAAGCGGCACCACAAAGTGGTTGCAATGTTAAACCAGTCGACTTTACCATCCAATTATCTGCACATCGTGTTTGTTGGTGAACAAAAACTACAAAGTGAAACTGAGAAATACCCTTTCGCACAAGTAAATGGTTACATTTAATTATAAAGCTTTCACAGAGCATCTTTTGATTATTCTTTATTAAAAAAAAATTCTGACTTGCGCTGATCTGAGATCCTACTTCAGGGTAATTTAATAGAGAGACACCTGATATTTAGAGAAGCAGTGGGTTGACTATAAAGCCGGTTGTTACTCTGGTGTAAAAAGTGCAAAAAAGGTTTCATTAAAATGTAATTATGGTGAAATTACCCAGCCTGCCCTGAATTATATTCAGGTTAGATAGCAATGGTCGAGGTCATTGGGGGATGTACAATGTACTGACCTTTGCTAGAGGCTGAAGCACCAGCACTAGAGAGAAACGCCTCATTTTACATTAAATTATCAAGTTATTGGAAAGGAATGCATCGAAAATATCCAAGACACGAACTTTCTTACTGTCTTCACTTACATTAACCTGTTTAAATTAAGTTGAGCATACAGATACCCTCACATGAAGATGCAGGAACAAAACTTGTCATGCAAATATGCCGCATGTCCACACACAGACCATAAAGGCTGAGTACTAATTGCATATCATTTTCAGTCGCTTCACTCACAGCTTGCTAGCCAGGGAAAAGAAGGTGGCTGTGCGCCCAGAACTAAAAGTGGGAGGCAAAAAACAGAAGAGGAAACACATGAGGGAGCGGAGAAGCTTGTTGAGGCCATAAGAGAGGAGAAAATAAGGAGGGGACAATGGCAAACAAGCAGTTGGGTTAAGATGATATCCTAGTCTACTCTTAAGATCCAGATGGATGAGGCAAATTGAGAAATGAAGGCTGAATGACAGCTATACTCTCCCTACTCGAGGAAAGCGAGCACCAAAAATTACATGAGGGGAAGAAGAAGGTGTGGGAGTGTGGATAAAGATAAAAAGCTGGATGAAAACGGAATGAGTGGGAAAAGTGGGTGCGTGGAAAAAGATTGGATTTGGCCTCGCTCAAAAGGAGAACGTGAAAGGAGGTTAAGAGGAGGTGGAGGCATATGAGGGTGGAAGAGTAGATAGGAGGAAGAGAGACTGGCTTGGAGTGGGAAGGTGAGAGACATTGAATACATGGAAAAGTGGAATGAGTGTGAGAAGAAAGGGAACATCCATGTCAAATTAAGATGGGGGCGATGGTATGGGGATAAGGTTTGACTAAGGGAAAGGGTGGGTGATGGTAAAAAACTATGGAAAGAAGAGGTGGTGGTAAACACATTTGATGTTTTAGGGGCAAAAAAAATTAGGGAACAATTGAGTGGAATCTACATTTAGGAAAAAACAATAAATCCTTCCATTGCTGAGAGACAAAAAGCTTACATCAGGCATGCTGGTATCCACCACCTCAATGTACCTTCAAAAGTCTGGCAAAGGCATTCAGACTACACTGCAAAACATGTCGCCCATGTACCTCAGGCTGGCTTATTAGTTTGAAAATTAATAATTATACACTGAATAGCTTCAGTATTCAAACGTTTGAACTCATTGTCAGGTTTTAATCACAACCCTCGTTAGAAGAGGGTATTAACTAGTTACCACTCACCCAGTCTGCCAGCCAGACAGTGGGGTAAGAAAATATTTGGCAGCCACTGATTGTGCAAGTTGTCTCACTTAAGATGCGGGAGGTCTGTAATATTCATCGTAGGTACACTTCAACTGTGAGAGGGAATGTAAAGAAAATTTAAAAAATCCAGGATTTTTAAAGAATTTATTTGTATATTGTTGCAGAAAATAGGTATGTAGCACCTACAAAAAAGCAAGAATTCTGGCCCTCACAGACCTGTTACTACTTCTTTAAGAAGCTCTTCTATCCTCCACTCATTGCCAGTAATAATGGCACCTGTTTGAAGTTGTTATCTGTATCACAGACACCTGTCCAAACCTTGAAAACAGCCAGACTCCAACCTCTACCATGGCCAAGACCACCAGGGACAAGATTGTACACCTGCACAAGACTGGGATGAGCCAATCTACGATAGACAAGTAGGTTTGTGAGAAGAGATCAACTGCTGGCACAATTATTAGAAAATGGTATAAATACAAGCTCGACCTTTGTGGGGTATACATGATCTTGAGAAAGGGGAGGAAACAGTCCAGAAACTACACAGGGAAACTGATCAATGACTTGAAGAGAGCTGGGGCCACAGTAACAAAGGTTACCATTAGTAACACACTACGTTGTCATGGATTAAAATCCTGCAGCGCTCAAAAGTTCCACCTGTTTAAGCCAGCACATGTCCAGGCCCTTTTAAAGTTTGCCAGAGACCATCTGGATGATCCAGAGGAGGATTGGGAGAATTTAACTTGGTCAGATAAGACCAAAATAGAACTCATCCCTAGAAGATCTACCCACTGTGAAGCATGGGAATGGAAACATTATGCTTTGGGGCTGCTTTTCTGCAAAGGGGACAGGACGACTGATCTGTTTTAAGGAAAGGATGAATAGGCCCATGTATTGCGAGATATTGGGCAAAAACATCCTTCCATCAGTAAGAGCATTGAAGATGAAACGTGTAGACATGAGTAGATCTGCTGTTTTGTCTACCATCTTTGCAATAATCCATTTGTTTGGGGCAATGACATGTACGCCCGCCGCACTAAGTTAACGTAATATCAACATATAACCCCCTACTCCCCCTCACCCCCCAGACGTTCATCAGGATCCTCCGGTACATTTCTTGCTTTGTGAAAGCAGCCGAAAGGCAATGTTCCAGAAAGTGGTGTATTTGAAAACACAACTCCGGTTAATTACCGGATGGAATTGTCCACAAATATTCCAGAACTTCTGTCTGAAAACGACTTCAATGACATCAGACTGTGCAACTAAATGTCGATGTAATTGTAATGGATGCTGTAGGAGAGTTTAATAATTTTTAAAATATTTCTTGCAGAGACTATTTTCTTTTTAAAGTTGGTGGCAGTAAGGTTGGGACTGTTCAAGTTTTACCTTTTGAGAGTTTGAGTTGTCATGTGTTTGAGTGTTTTTTTAATTTAATATCACAAATTTTTGCAATAAAAAGCAGCCTTACAATACAGGCAGTAGACCCGAGTAACATCTCCATTAAATGGCTTCAAACAGCCATTTCATTTCAGAGTTTGATTCCCACTCTTTCTACTACTGAGAGTCCTGTTTAGACCAAGATATGACGACTGTTTAACATCAGTCACAGAGGTGCACACACAGTGGACAAGGTGAGTGGCTGAGCTTTGTGAGTGAAATCAGTGATTTATTTTAGTTTGCAATAGTTTATATTAGACAAAGACATTTTTATATTTACATTCTACTCTGACTAAGCACGAGTAGAATCAGACAGCGACTGACAAACAAAACCAAAAATCACTAGTCACTTATTTGAAAAAGTCACTAGGGGGTCTAAAAACTCACTAAATATAGCGACAAAGTCGCTAACTTGGCAACACTGAGACAGGCACTTGTATAATGGAGGGGGCTAGATGAGACTTTTTGGGCCGTCTTAAAGGTGACAGCAACTGTCTTGACAGAACGTCATTTTAAAACATATTCAAAGATAAAGCCAAATATAAGTAAAATATCACCAAATTAAAGAGAACCAAATAAAGGTAATGAAACCATGTCTTTGTTTAGAAGGATTATTTATTGCATACTTTATATTCTTGAGTACAGTTTTGAATGACTACTTTTCCAGCTTAACATCAGTAGAAAATATATTGAGGTAATGCTACTCTTGATTAGAGTGCATTTCTCGAACAGCTTTAAACATCTAAACGCACACCTTCTTCCACATGTTTGCTGTGACCTCTACATAACCATTGGGAACCTTTTGTTTTTTTTGCTTCTCAGAAAAAGGTCAAATGCAGAGGATATCTTGAACAAAGTTCTGAGAGATGTTTGAAGTTTTAGATATTGTCCCCACAGCCCAGCTGTATTCATAATTTATTCAAATACACACAACATATTAACCAATTAGGCAACTACTGAGGCCAGCTACTTGATTTCATTTAGGGGCATCAAAGTGGAGTGAGCTAAAGACAGAAGCACTTTACACTATGCACGTTATCAAAATCAAAATTATGTGTTGGTCCAAAGTCAAAATAAAATACAAGTTTGTGGCTATAATGTGACAAAACATGCAAAAGTTTATGGTGCACTAAAACTTATATAAGACATGACAGATGAGATTTTCCCAAATGTCTTTCTTGAACATGTAACCCCAACCCCCCGAAAAAAATGGTTACTTGGGATAAAGATGAAGCAATAGGTTCAAACATACAACACTGCAGAGAAGGGTAGGCTTTAAGAGTGTTAATACTAAGGACGGATAATGGAGAAGTGAATCATTATCTACACTAGTTCTCTACTTTCATTCTCTTTTACTTTCCCATTTTCCCCATCTTTCATCTTCAGTCTCAACCCGCCTCCCATACGTGGTCGTGAAATGCAAAACATTTCTTCCTTTTGAAGTCAATACTCGAGTTTATAAATGTTAAGACTGCTTGGTGCGAGTCAACACAAGGTCAGGGCGAGTTTCTTTGACTCTAAATTTATGTTACTTACAGTTGCACAAGCTGTCTGCAAGATATACGTGTTTCCAATCAAAGATGCCTTGAAGGCAAGTGGTCAAAATGTAGAGCAGAAGCAGATTTTGCTCAAACTAAATTAAAATAGTGTAGGTAAAAGTGTACACACATGTGAAATATAATACTGTTTTAAAATCCTGAGCTTTTTTAGAGGTTTAGGTCCTTGGAAAAATTCAGACCTTTTACCCTTTTGAAGTTGTACTGTTCTCCATATTTTCAAGATCTGATTGATTCTTTAACTCCTCCGTTATCTCTAAACAGAAATGTCAACTTTTAATTTTCTTGATAAGAAATTTTATTGCAAATCAACAAATATCAACTGTGTTTCGCTTAAATGAAAAAAAACAAATTTATAGCCACTGAAAACAAAGGAAACCGTCCCGCCTAATAGCTGATCTTATTTCCTTTAGTTAAAATAACTTCAGTGTGACGCTTCTTGTAGCATTCTCGTTGGCTCTGAGGAAAGTTTGAATCACTTCTTCCTTTTTCCAAGTCACCTGACAACAGCTAATTGAGGTCGAGAGTTGGAATTTGACTCACTTTCCATTTTTAATTCTCAAGTGATTCTGGGTGGATTTGGGTCACTGTCATGTTATAGGGTCCAGGTCCACTTCAGCTTCATTTTGTTTTGACATGAGGGTCTCACATTCTCCTCAAGCACCCTTTTAAACAGATGGAGTCAATGATAACCCAATGTGCATCATAGGAACCAAGATGGCGGCGCCCAGTAGAACTGCTGTAACTTCAATCAACAAAAACTGAAACTTCTTGCAAAACACAAAAGCAAACTAAAATACATAGCACGGGAACGCTTGGCTAAGGAGAACAAGATGGAGGACATGCGCAAGTCTCTTAACTGAGGAGCTGCCCAAAGTGACTCAATAGCTGGCGAAGCTAATGGGACTTTTTGAAGAGGTTAGGCAACTGAAGGAGCTGATTAAAGAAAAGGAAAGCTATCAACGAGCTTGAAAGGAAGATCGATTAGTTGGAACAGTGAACGCGAATTGACAATTATCACCAGCCTGAGCATTATACCCCGCTCCAATGCTAAGGTGGCAGAGGGGGGGGGGACATCAACGCGGATGTGGACACTGAGGACCTACAGTCACTGGAGATAAAGGGTTGTGACATTTCTGAGGGAAAAGGACATGCATCTAGATGCCTGTCACACGCTTCCAAGATGAGACTCAAGTAAGCCTACCATTATTTTTGCACTTTGCAAATCGTAATCAAAGTTGAGCTACTGCGTCAAGGGAGGAAGCTAAGGGGATCTGTTCATCTTAATGAGCATCTTACAAAGTAGACCGCAGAATTGGCATGAGAAGCGCGCATCATAAGAACAAACAGCAAAATCAAAGCAACATGGACGAGGAACTGTAAGATGTTCATTCAATTAAAAGGGGCTTTGCCGGAGCAGGCCAGAGTAATAATGGTAAGAGAACTCTAAGACATTGATCCGTTTCGCTAAATAGTCTGCACCCGAATTACTTTTGATTATTTTCCGAATCCCGCTCGTCATGCGTTATGCAAGTTATTACATTACTTTGTTTAGGTCAGAGGGGAACCAAAAATGAATGTTCCTGTCTTCTATTGGAGTTTTAATTATGCAGCTCACACGCAAACAAAGTTAAACTTTGAACGTGTAGGACAATGGATATTTCTTTTTTGACTACGCGTGGAAATGGATCAGATACCTAATTTTTGTAGATTATGCGCGGGGTTATATTTTTTCTATGGATTTACACTTGACGTTGGATGGAGTGGATACTGCAAATTGATACTTAGAAGACAGACTGAAACCGATCCCCCCCCACCCAAAAATAAACTGTTCCGATCTATACAATCCGCGTGAACGCCATATTTGGATTCAAAAATGGCGGTCTTGGCCGAAAAGCGACAAGATTGCAGGTATGCAATGAGTGAAAAAACTGATGTTCTTGGAACCCGAAGAATTTGTGATTGAGACAAATTTACGAGGTTAGAAGCAAATCTGTCCATCTGGAAGCTCAACAAATTACATGTTAAAAGCTTCTGGACAACACTGCATGTCAACACGGTTGTCTGAAGAAATTATCTAAAGTAAAAAGGCCAACAAGGATGGAGATGAAGATAGAGTATAAAGGAAGATGCACCACCAATGAATAGCAAAGAGAACGGATAAACAGAAAGAATCAACAGGGAGGGACAGAAGAATGGGACTGGAAAGGCAAAAAGAACCCACAGAGGAAAAAAGACAGACTTTTGGAATTATGAAGTACAGATGGAAAGCAAATAAAGACAGCAGAGGCAGCAGTCTTGTGTGAATTTCATAAGACGGCATTAGACAGCAAACAAACAAAAATAGGAATCTATAGAAGTCAACATAAAGAAGAGATACGAGGCAATGAGGAAACAACATGTCATGGATGACATTTGACATCAAGTTAAGAGACCGTTTTAAAAAAACTGCTCTTGCAGATGGAAGGCAGAGGAAATATGCATCTTGATGAAGGAAGCTTGAAAAAATAAAAGAAAGATGAAAAGGGCAAAGAGAAAACAGACACTCGAAATGATTTCCCCCATATAAGTGAACGTGACAGGATTTTTTTTTTTTTTTGCATACATTAACAAAATAGGGAAATAGCTTGACATAAGTGAAGCAGGAAAGGGCATAAGGGCAATGAGGGGTGGAAAACAGACTGAAACATTAGCCCAGGGGACATCCACACACACAAAACAGGATCCTATCCGATTTGATTTCCTCTCCTTTTTCCGCTCATTTTCTTCCCTATTTTCTCAGGCCTCACTATTGGCCTATTAATTAAATCTAGCTTTTCTTGTTATGAAGCAGATGGAGGAGTGAGGAGAGGAATGCAAAAACCACCAGAAGGCAGCGAGGACAGGGAAGAGAAAGGCCAAAAGGGGAGAGAGATGGTGCATGATAATAAGGAGAGGGAGGATGGACAGAAGGAGACAAAAAACAAAGAGGCAGTAATATATAACTGAGGGCAGACGGAATCTATAGCATTTTTAACCGGCACTACATGGTGCAGCACAAAACCCCTGCACAGACTGCTGAGGTTAAACCTATTTATCTTTAAGACAAAAAACGTAGCAGAGAGATGAAAATAATCAGCACAACAGACCAGCCTTTCTCGTCACAGCATCAAGTGCACTGCAGGTTCTTCACAGATTCAGGCTTACCACGAAGTAAAGCACCAAACCATAAAAGACTGGAGCTGAAGCTCAACTTTTCCAGTAAGGCAGGAAGTCTTCGGAGCAGGATCAACAACTATGGTAACTAACCGACCAATAATGTAAATCGCACTAAAGTGTTCACAACCCCTTGAAGCTTTTTAACAGTTTGTCATGTTACATCAAACTTCAATGTTTTAGGGGTTGTATGGGGATTTTATAAGATAGACTAACACAGTGATTCTCAACTGGTGGGGCGCAGACACGCTCCTGGGGGGGCACCAGTGGGCTACAGGATGGGAGGAAAAAAAAAAACTGAGAAAGAAAAATGTGCAAATTTTTATTATTATTAAACTACTTTCATAAAAAGTTCTAGTTTTGTATATAAATAACTCCTGAATAGAAATTAAAATGTGTGTGGACTGATTTAAAAAAAAGAAGTTTTGAACAAATTTGATTTGTTTGTGATCGTGAGCGCAAATGCGGGTGTTAAGGAGTTTCAGTGAGTCACACTGAAGTTCTCTGGCTCTCCAGGGGGGAGGGTGTTACAGCAGTTGAATGAGCTGCGAGAGGAGGTGAAGTGGTTTTTGACAGAAATCAAATCAGATCTGGTGGAGCATCTGGATGACACTATATGTGGCTTGCGTCTGTGTCCTATTTTGATCTATATTTGACCGCTTGAATGGCCTTAACCCGTCTTTGCAGGGCCGCGAAACTCATTTTGCTCACTGCAGACAAAGTGCACGCCTTCACTCAAAAACTAGATCTCTGGCATGACCGCATCAGTGGAGGGAACTGCAACATGTACCCCAGCCTTGTAGACTTTATCACTGGATGCAGGCACGTCACACAATTTCTCCTCTCTATTTCAATCAGCATCTGAGCACCTGCGATGTACTTTAAAGAGGATTATCGCTCTTTTCCGTGGGTTCGAGATCTGTTTGTGTGCACAGCAAACGAGCTGTCAATTTAGGATGACCAACTGTCCTCTTTTCCCCGGACATGTCCACTTTTCATTCGCTGTCCGGGGCATCCAGGAGGATTTATAGACTGATGAAAATGTCCAGGTCTTTATTGTTTTTCATACAGACCATGCTTAAACTGACTGGTGTGATGCATGCAGTATTACAGCCTCTCTCTCATGTAACGTTCTCCCGAGCTGGTTCTGATCCGTTTGACGCCACAGACGGCAAGCTGCGCGCCGAGCTGCGCAGCGCTGCGCCGAGTTGCACCGCACCACGTAATCCTGCATTGCGTAACGCCCGTGGGGGGGTGGGCGGAACACTGGGGCCCCAACTGCAATGAACCAGCTTTGGGGGGGCCCAGCTTGCAAAAGGTTGAGAACCCCTGGACTAACACACAACGTAGCACATAACCGTTCTTTAAAATCATCGGGTCAAGAATTAGCTGTTCATTTACTTCAAAGACAAAGGAAATTGGTTTCAAGACCACAATATGCACACAGTTTGGGCAAGGAAGATGTGTTTTCAGAGGAGTCAAAGAAGACATCTACACTAAATAGAGTAAAGCTTGGTTTATACTTCTGCCTCACGTCAGTCGCGTAGGTTACGCCGTAACCACTGCTTTGTTTATACTTCTGCGCAGGGCTGAAAGCGTTGTGTTGCTGTTTTATTTCCAGACCTGCAGGTGGCAGTAGGTTGGTATTGGTCAGCAAACTCCACAGGGCGCAGTTTTTCTGATGGTTTGCTTATGTTTGCTTCAGTTCCGGCAAGTATTTCCTGTTTTAGAACAACGATGGCGGCCTTTGTGCAGTGTCTCAACGAGATTGTGGAAGCAGACGAACAAATTATCCTTCTTTTTAACACTTTGCAACGGGAGCAAATGAGAAGACGGAAACGTAGAAGATGGTACGTGCGTGCATAATCGCACTGACCAATCACAAGGGAGTACTTCCACGTCTCTGCGTCGCGTCGCTGCACGTCCGGTCCGAGGAGGTGCACGTCAAGCCTCTGCGTAGGTCCGCAGAGGCTATGGCGGTTACGGTGTACCCTACGCGAGGGACACGACGCAGAAGTATAAATCGGCCTTAAGTGGCATCAGATTTCCCATTTCTTACACCCACTCTGGAGCCCCGACTTGTCTCCCCAGGTAGTTTTTCAGAAATTGACACATTGACACCTGAGCTAAACGACTCAAAACAAGTAACAACGACCCATCTGTGCTAAAAAGAAAAAAATTGACCTAAGATTTCTACTTTTTTCAAACACTATTTTTCAAACAATAATACATTTTCACAGATATGAAATATGTACTCAAATAAACTCAAACTCAAAAAACTGCAACCAATTATCTTAAAGCATTTATATGGCTTATCCATAGTACACAAGAGTTGGCCTGCATGGTTACAACTCCAGACCGGCAATGTATTCACATACTAAATAAATGGGGCCCATACTTCATGAAATTTATTAGTAGAACATTTTTTTGCAGATGTCAGCTTTCTTACACCTACTCTGCAGCTTTGACTCTTCTCCCCAGGTGGGTTTTCAGCAATTCAACAATTCAAACACGTGACCAAAACAACTCACACACCATCGTTAGGGATTTTTTTGGGCCTTCAAGTAACGACTCAAACTTGGAGCTGAATAGAGGGTGGGGCCAGTGACTTGCGTTTTGTAATTGCTCCATTAAGGACCTTAATGGCCCTATTAGTGAGATTGTTCTGACTGCAATGCATAGGCTTGTGACTTGAAACCATTTTCAAAACTGAAGATGCTCTTTAAATTAGAGATGAAAATGTTTAAATGTCTTCAAGAGACAGAAGTGATGCTTTCTACTTAAGCACTTAGGATGCAGAACCGGTGCCAGAGGAATTTAGCTGGGGGAGGGGCTGTTGCTTATTTTGGGGGGACTCGGTAACATTTAAAAAATTGTTTAACCCCTTCATGTTTTTACGTCCAATTGGCGTATGCTACATACTTTCAGGACAAATCTGGCTTTTTTTGCGACACCCTTTCAATGTACCTACCACTCAGAAAGCAAGATCATGTAAAATACTGCCCTTCGAAGCCTCATATTGACAGAACCAAGCAATCTCGAACAAAAGGTCCCAAAAGGTCCAAATAATATACTCTGATAAAATTGCTAGTCCACAAGTCTTACTTCCACAATCCAAGATCATCTCCCGCTCAAATCCTTCGCAATTACCTTCCTTGTGTGCATTTCTCAAGTTCTTATTGTAACTACCATTAGCATGCTCATTTCAACCTAAACATTACACAGCGCCCTTCTTCTTTGTGATATTTAGTGGTGACTGGAAAACAACAAATTGGTGCATCACCACCACCAACTGGTATGGAGTGTGGACCAGAATGTCACTCAAGGTTGCATTTGCCTCTCAAAGTGGTGTAGGCCAGAGGTGCCGATGGCGCGACATGGCAGCCTCGCTTCTGTCAGTCTGCCCCAGGGCAGCTGTGGCTATAATCATAGCTTGCTTCCACCAGTGTGTGAATGTGAGAGTGAATGAATACTTGAGTTGTAAAGCGCTTTGAGGGTCTCGAAAAGTGCTATATAAATGCAAGCCATCATTATTAAGACTAGTGGTGTATTAGCATCATCCCTGCTTCTGCTAGCTTTGCTCCTGTTTTTACTGAGCCAAGCTCTAATGCCCATGTTGGCCGTATAACAATTGTATCAAAGTATCTTCAAAGCCTCCAAAAGTGCTTTGAATGTGGGCCAAAAAGTTTAGGTTTGATCTCAGTTGACCAGACCACATTCTTCTACATGTCTAAGGTGGTGCCCACATGGCTTGAAGCACAATTTAAACAAGACTTATGGCTTTCCTTCTGCAACTTTCCGATAGAGTTCAAATTTATGGAGTGTGTGGCCTATAGTTTTTTTTGTTGACATATTCCTCAACCTCTTACTATTGCTCTCCTAAACCAGCCTGTTAGTTTGGGTTGAGGGCTATATGATTTAAAGCAGACTTCTGTAAACAATTGATACCAATGAACAGTACGTTAACAATAAAGCAGGCCAAATAAAAATGCACACTACAATAGTTTTAAAGAAAGCTCCTTTTCCTTCTACTTCACAGTTGTGCGACAAATTGTGTTGGTCTCTCGCATAAAATATTAATATATTTATGCATGTGAGGTCCTTTTTTGGAGACCTTATTTTTTACAAAATCATCCATTTAACTTAATCCATGTTTTATTTTGTAGGACTGCAGGTGAATCCACAGATTCAGTCTTCGGTTTTCTTCAGCAGTTGATATCTGAATCTATACACTATAAAAAGGATATTTTTTTTTTTTAACTGTTCATGGTGCAAAAAAAATATAGACGATCATGTCAGCCTTGACATTAAAAGTTAAACCTGGACAGCCTGTAAGAAGCAGTTTTGTGTTTGACTTTTACTTTAACTTCTGACTATGTATCTCGGTATGCTTCAAGGCTCTCCTGGGATCTAATGTGAGTACTACTCCATAAGGTCTAGATTGATTTGTAAAATTGATCCACTGATGTTAGTCTCTTTAAACTCTAAATGGGTTGATAAAATGTTCACCTTACGGGTGTCGGCATCTTTGAACTTTGTACTCAGAATTGGACTTGGGGTGAAGGCTGGAGCAAAACAAAGACTACATAAAGTTTTGAAATCTGCATCTATACATTTCAATTTAGTTCAAGCTTTATGACAGTGTTCACAAAGACAGGTAAAAGCCCACAGAGAGTGCAAGCCAAAGCATGAGGCATAACTTCATGGCCACTGAGAGGTAAGTCACCCGATTCATCTTTTAGCACCAAAATGGTTGTGGTTGCTTCACCGCAGCTTTACACCAAACTTAACTGCTGCTTTGCTCATGCTTACAAATTATTTTCTTTACAAATAAATATACCACAGGAACTGTTCTACTTTCCTACAGAGATCCAAAACTTTAGATTACTAACCCTTAAGAAAGTTCTCATTCACTCGCTGTTTCAAAATGTTTTCTGTGGATAAATGCTCTCGCACTCCTGTTTCAGAGGCTCGAAGTTTGTCGGAGGAGTGGGTGGCTGGAAAACGATAGGAGTATGAATTTTAGTCATAATTCATTATATAAATATCTCGCCAATGATTGGCTAACAGCAACGCGACTTATGCTACCTTCGAACAAATAACTAACAACGTTAAACTTCGCTGGTGATGTTCCAAGGAAAAATTACAATCGTTTCTTCCTCAGCTCTTCATTTTTGGGTAAAAAATTTTACGTTTATGTGTTATCTCCACAAATAATGCAAGCTTGAATGTGTTATGCCACATTGTGGAGTTGCTAACAGTTAGGTTCTATTAGCAGAGACGTGCTCGCTCTCTTCTGGCCACAAAATCAATGCAGCCTTCCTGTGGGCGGTCGCAAGCCAATGCAGGTGAGGCCATGAATACTATTTTCTTCTGTCACTTCGAGACTGGCCTTTTCTGACTCGCTCTTGTTTTCTCATTAATTTACTTTCTGTGGCTAATGCAGGCAATATGTAGGGTTGCCAACTCCCAGTAAAAAAAAATAAGGACCCACCCCCCACCCTCCGCCTCATGATGCTTAATCGACTTTAATTTAATGCACGTGTAAAACAAACGCACAGAAATGAATTATTTTTCTATAATAATTAAATAGATTCAACATCTTTCTTTGACAGAATTGCAGACTGCACAGATGGTACCTTCCCGAAGGAAAAAGTACTATAACTTAATAGGATATATACACTGTATTAGATTTAATATTTACTATATACAATAAAGGATTTATGACCACTATATCCAATTGGCTGTAAGATTCAGATAATTATTTATTAAAAGCTAGACATTTTAAATGAGAATAAGAAAGTATGTATTTGTGCCCCCCTTTTCCTGTTAATGCCCTACCTGGCCCCCGGGCAAAACTTTGCTAGAGCTGCCCCTGCACAGTTACCAGCTGTCAGCTCAAAAAGGATCCTGGTGTTATTTGTCTCTCAGAAACAGTTTATAACTTCCCTTCAACTCATTCATGTCACCTAAAAGGTAAATCTGTTTCTCCATCACCTGTTCAGCTCTGATGATTCAGTATGAACATCTCCTGGTTTCATCTTCATGTTTCCATCTCAC
Organism: Valencia hispanica; assembly: GCA_963556495.2. NCBI lineage: Eukaryota > Metazoa > Chordata > Actinopteri > Cyprinodontiformes > Valenciidae > Valencia > Valencia hispanica. The sequence goes on from OY747714.1 coordinate 34,122,685, forward strand.
CAGCTATCCAAACCGATTTCTTGACCAGCAGTTTTTAAGGCTGTGGCTTCAGCAAACATCAGAAAGAAATATTAAATCAATTCTAAAAACAGGTTATCAAGCTTAAACGAGTTGCTGTTTAGCGTAACATCTGCTGGTTTCCTCTTTCTAGGGCAAAGCCAGCGATAAACAGACGGGACTGCGACAGAAAAGCCGATCAGCTGATCATTGATCAGTTTCATTATTGAAGGAGCAACAGGAGAGGGAGGGGAGAGAATGAGAGAAGCAGCAGCTGCACAGCGTAAAGACACTAACTCCAGCTTTGTATCTTTTTCCATTCTAGCTGAAATACAGGACAAATCACGTTCTTCTAACCTAAATACGGAATGTGTAATATTTTCTCTGAATACGGGAAGATTCCGTTATTTACGGGACGGTTGGCAACCCTAGCAATAGGGGTGGGAGAAACTTTCACGTGTAGCATGCATATGCAACTCAGTGACCGATCGTATTACACGGTTTCTCAGTGAACAAGACCTTTAAAGTAAAACAAAACAAAGGAGATGATTGTAGGGGTAGGTTAAATACCTTTGTGTCCACCTGGACAACTGACTGGACTGGAGGCCCGACAGTGAAGCCATCTAAAAGAAGAGACAGAGCAGACTGTACTTCTTCAGGAAGCTTAGCTCCTTCAAGGTTTGCAGCAAGATACTGCAAATCTTCTACAAGTCAGTTGGGGAAAGTGTCATCTCTTCAACCATCATCTGTTGGGGTAGCAGCATCAGAGCCAGGGAGTTAAAAAGGCAAAGATGGAAAGAAAGATTCTTCATAAAATCAAGCAAATTATGAGCAATCCTAAGCATCCTCTTCTTGAGACTGTTATACAACAAAATGTTTTCAGTCAGAGCATTCTTTAGATTTGGTATTATACAGCTACAGAAGATCATTTCTGCCCCTAGCCAAGAAGTTATCAGTTATATATCCTAAGTAGTAAAATCCCAGCCCTGAAAATGGTGGATTTTCTTTTCTCACAGACTGAAACTCAACCTATGCTATAGCTTCATAGGATATTATCAGCGTGACATTCCAACAGGTAACCAGGCTGCATGACAGACAACACAGAGAGGCATTATGGCTTCTTTTACATCTGTCACTTCACCCCATTATATTCCACTCACAGCTTTATGACTAACAGGCTGATGAATCATTTGAATGCATGCACTGGAGCTTGGCACTCAGTCTGCTCGTTAGCACGTGGGAGTGACGAGCACGCTATGTTGACAAGACGAACAGAACCTGTGATTGGCTGGTTCAAAGAGACAAAAATTCAAGCACCCACTTAAAAGCTTCAGTGGGTCGAATCTACAGCATGTTATGCAAAGTCAATCAAATCCCTGGCGGTTCATGACCGCACAATTAAAGCAGAAAACCAACTGACATCATCTGTCTCGAGTCAGAAGAAGCAGCTTTATGTAGTTCTCTCCAGGAAGATGTCAGGGTTCAGGCTGAGACTGGATTGTCTAGTAATCCGATGCTTCATATATGCTGGAACAAAAAACTCTGAAGGCCGCCAATGTGTCTAGTTTAACAACTTCCTTCAAAAGACATAGCTGGATATGATTTAGAGTCAATCTAAGTTTGTTGGTTACTTCCTCAGATAATTGGGTTTATAGAATTTATTCCACAACAGCATAATATTTTTAAAACAATACTTCATGATACACTTGATGCCAGTAAGAAAAATCAGAACATCTTTCGAGATCTGAGGAGCATTTATGTTTTGAAATAAAATCTAAAGAAATTGAACATGCATTTGTCTTTTTTCTGCAGGTTTTTAAGATTTCATGCATGTAGTCAACATTGTTCCATAATTAATTTCATGAGAGCATGAGTGAAATATGAAATAGTTTCAGTGATATAGCAGACGCCGTTTTAACCCAGAAGATGCAGAGTTCAACCTTTTAGATTGTTTTGTTGGAATACTTCAGAGTTGAAAATAAGTTTGTGTAAGGTTTTATGAATATTAAATATAACAAACGTGTTTGATTTTGCATTTTGTACATGTGAGGCACCAAGATTACATATGTACACGTTTTGACATTGTAGAAATCACCCCACAAATGTAAAATACATTTTACTTCTTTCTGATTAATCTGGTGCTTGAGGTAATTTTGTTCAGCCGGTTACTCCTGAGAAGGTCCCCTTGAGTCCCAAAGCTTTATAAATGCTTTATAACCTTTTCCAGGCAGAGAGATTTCAGTCAGGATCAGTCAGGATCTTTTGATCTACTTTGTCAGGCAAGTCTTGATTTCTTGATTAAGAATAAGTGTGGCAGTAATCAGGCCTGGGTGTGGAGCTAGAGAAACAGAACTTGGGTGGAATAAACCTGTTTTAACAGGGGTGGGGGCGGGGACACTGGGGACATATTCCCAGCAATGTTTATGATTGTCAGTTTTGTCACCACCACTTTTAAAAACCTGACACGACATTTCTTACCAGCGCATATCTAACATCCACTTGTGCTCCCGGCACAATTTCCTCAATCACTGTCTGAAAAGACTATTTAAATCACTCCATTCCACTTTCTGATACAATCATGTTTTCTTTCTGCGCAAATGCTGCAGCCTTCTTCGCAGTGGATATGTCAAGGTTTTAAAAGACTCGTAGTCTGCAAACACGCTCAGGGCAGAGTCCTGCAATGTCACGGGTACCAGTTTCAAGAAGGAAAAATACATACATTAAATATCATGGGTCTGGCGGAAGTTTCTTTACTACAGGTGAAAAATATTTGTTTGATATCTTTGATTGTTTAAAACGCCCAAAGAGAATCGTGTTGATATATTGCTTTTGTGGAGACAGCATGCCAGAATATTCCAACTTTGCGCTGACAGGGCAATGTTCTTGCTATTTAGGCATCCTGCGATGCCAGAAAGATGCTTCTGCGGCTGGATTTGCGATTCAGGAACGGAGAACACAGGTAAAGCCAGAGACTTTGGACAATATTTCGTTTCAGCACAGCAATCTCTGGATCAAATAACTTTCAGCTGTGCAATATTCCAAAGAAGTAAAAAGGGACAAAATTAATTCTAATATAATTCACAATCAATCAGGGGTTGCATTACTCACCGTCTATATAATATACTATAATGGAAAAATTTCAAGGCCATCCTTCATTTCGAAAGTTTACAATTCGTACCGCTGACCATTTTCAACTTTATGCACAGAGTGAAACGCCATCAGGGAACTGACAGCACCATGGAGATTTATGGAGGCTTTTGAGCACTTAGCTGCGGCGGACACAGATTGAAGCATCTTATCCACTGATCCAGGAGCGTACGCAGTGGATTTCCTCCTGCTGAAGCAATCAGGAACCTCCTCGTTCAGAAAGAAGTGGCGCTTGTTATTCCAGTGTGCAGTTTGTGACCAGAGCGGATTCGGGCTCCAATATGCACAAGCAGAAGCGCAATTCACGTCCATGGACCATGAGAAAGTTTTGAGACTTAAAGCATTCAAGCCACAGCAGGTAAAATGTTCATATTTAGTACATGTTTTCATCTCCATGTGTGATGGCACGATACAGATTCTCTGTTCAGCTTGTTCAGACTGAATATTAACTAAAATTAATGAAAATTTAAAGTGACGGTGTGTAGTTTTCCTGGCGATAGAGAGCAGTACATACCTAATCATTGCAAGCAAGCGGTAGTTTAATGTTGTGACGACCTTACCAACGAATGGCCATAAAGGCCAAACATCCCAGGGAGTGTCGTTGCGCAATTTTCAAATGAGTCAACTACATCGCCAGATTGTAGACTCTTTCATCACTGGCAACGAGCAAAGTGGTAAGTGTGTAACAACGTTTACGAATGGCGAAAGTTTTCAGCAGTAAATGCGTTTTGTCCACATCGGCTCACGTAGAAGGAAACATGGTGACTAATATAGCTGTTTATACACTGCAGTACATATTGTAATGAAACGTGAAATGGATGAATACTTATAGGCTATATTGACTAATAATTGTCCCCAGCAATATTCAAACCACACTAAAGTTGATGATTATTTTCCCCAGCAATTTTAAAAACAGACGCCCTTGGGTGGGGGGGACAATCGCTTTGTCACACGGCCATGTAGGCTTGGATGTTTTTTGCCCTTTAAGAAAAACATTAATTTAAAAGCTTTGTTTTGTGCTTACTTGTGTTGTTTTGAACCAATATTTTTTGCAGTCGTAAGGTGCTTTATTTGCAGTCTGACAGTTGCCCTTCCATGATTGGTGTATGAGGAAGACGAAGAATCCTGATTGGTGTCTTGAGAGGAAAATGGTGCATCAATTGACGCTGCTGCAAACTGGTGTCCATCCATCCTCTGCTCATCCCAACCAGCCACACCTTTGTCTGTGCAGTGTCATTATGAACTTTTGTAAACATCCGTTACACTGAGGAGTTTGTAGGGGTGAACTGCCTTTATTTCTTTACAAACTGACTTTTTCCCGTTTGTCTTTATTTAGAGAGATAGGTTAGTGTCATTTGGTTTATGTATTTTACGAAGGTATATTTGGTTAGATAATTCCTTTTGTTTGTTGTTTTTTAGCATTAAGTTCACCCTAATGTTACACCCAGCTCCTTTATTATTCAAAGTCTCGTAAATTAACATCCAGTAAATAAATTACTGGTAACTGTGTTGTGGTTGCTTGAGGTCTGAAGAGGATGGATACTCTCTCAGGTTAGGGTATGCCCACCTCTAGACAGGTCACAACATGAATTGGGGGCTCATCTGGGATGATGGTCAGGGGAGCTAAACAATATATTTTTATTTGTTTGATTATCTGAAACATTTCAGTGTGACAAACATGCAAAAAATAAGAAATCAAGAAGGGAGTAAACACTTTCTCACTTCTCTATGAGCAAATTTCCTATCCAATAGCATTCCAAGACTGAACTGTAGAGTTAAATTTGTAAGTTTGGGTAAAGAACCAGAAGAAACGTCAATAGTTATTCATTTTTTAGTTTGAAGTGGAGATGTTACAATATTAATAAAATTAAAAAATAAAATTAATCCTTTAAAATAATTTTGAGTCTGAACGTTACCTTGAGGCAACACTGAAGTGATGTGGAGTAACCTCGTTGAAAGTTATTGTCTCAAAGGATCAGCAATAATTTTGTTTTCATCGTCACAATTTCACAAAATGAAATTTCTTGGCCGTAACCTGATTTTAAAGTGAAGTAATTAACATTTTCCTCCATTTAAGGACAAGGGTAGGTCCTGATTCTTACTTTCTTCTAACATGTATTCCTGCAGCACACCATTATCTTCACTACCAAATAATAATTCTTCTCAACTATGTGATTTTTTACCTATTCAATTTAAAAAGGGATAAAGATTGACACTGAATTTAATCTGTAAATTGAGGAAAATGTGTGGAAATAAGCCGACAGGCAAAGTTCACTATAATATTACCTTTCTTCAGTACGGCTAACATCAACCATATCTTTCTTTAAATAGTAAGGAAATGAAAAACAAATCATGATGCACGTCTTCAAATATGTATATCCAAACAACCAAAATTTCATGCTGCCATGGAGACACCATAATGGTCCACTGTTGCCTCAAGGCAACTATGCAATTATCTATATTGGTATGTTGTTGCCTCATGGAAACAGTAGCACTCTTACAAATTTCCGTTATTTAATTAGTCAAATAAAAAAAATTTTAATCAAGGTTTATTTATTCATTAGTGTGAACATATCTTCCCAGTCATGCAGCTCAGCCAGGAAATCATGTTTTAGACTAATTTAAAGAGCAAAATTAAAAAGATATTTACATTAGAAAAAGTCCGTAAAAGAGTGTTCAAACATGGCTTCCTGAAAGGCTGTGTGGAAATATTATTGGTTCCATGTGTTTTTCCCCCCATTTGTCAAGTATTGCATCATTCAAACAGATGAAAATAGGTGTGTTCTTAGGGCAACATGGCACCACAGGGGGTTAAAGCTTGTGCACGTTTTCGGTCTGCCGAGAATATAAAGAAAAAAGTTAAACCAGTCTATTATGTCTATTAAATGGCTTCATGGTTTGTATCCATCTATCCATTATCTATACAGTATCCGCTGCAGGGTTGAGAGGGTGCTAGTGCTCATCTCCAGCAAATCACTATTTGCACCATCACAGCTGAGATTATTTAGAAAACAGATTGATATTTTTGAAACCACAAGGAACATCTCCAACCCCTTGTAGCATTAACGCCATCTTATATTTAGACGAGCAAAACAGCAATTTATAGACAAGTTATACCTGGACTGAAACTGTACCGATTTTATGGTATGTGAAACCTTGAGTCCAGTGGTTTCCCAACTCCAGTCCTTGAGTGCCACTATCCTGGAACATTTGATTAAAGCCTAGTTTATGCTTCTCCGTCAGCAAGTTTGCACCCACACAAATGTATTGACGGAGGCATTTTCCTTTTATACTTCTGTTGGTGTGTCAGTACGTTTACATGCACATCTAAACCAAGCTTTTAGCAAAAATCGGACCAAAAGCTTAACCAGAATGGCAGCCTTTATTCCAGTTTACATGTCACTCAGAAAATTGAGTTATTAAATGAAGTGTGTTCTCCACCGCGACGCTAGGTGGCAACATGCACCGTTTCACGTTGGATTTTTTTGGGTTACCTAGAGCGTCACACATTTAGTAAAGAAATGCTGACAGCAGTGAAGCAGACAGTAAAAGCACGATATGTACAATGAGGAAAGGAATAGACGACAACGCTGCAGCACAGTACATGTAATAAGTACTGTACTATTTCATTGTCTTACTCTTGGTGCTGCCGCCATGTTTATCCGTGTTGTTATTCCTGCTTCTTTGTTCACGTCACTTCCCATGAAAAGTATGGCAGGGGTTGGGGTTGTGTGCAGAGAAATGTGATTTTCTAAACATTATCTGCGGACTAAGGTCTATACATGCATTGCAAAAGTCCGATTTCAGTCAGACTAATGGTTCATTCACACCAAAGTGTCAAAAACGCGCCACACACTAAAGTTGTGAACATCGTATTGTCTGCTTGATCAAGCCGACAATACGCAACTTGTGGGAGGAGCTAGTGCCAGACGTGTTTTGCAAGATGGCAGCTGTTGATCTAGCGTTGGAAGAGGGTCTCCTGCGCAGGTTTGCAGAGTCAGTAACATGAAAACTTTCAAAAGTGAAATGAACTTACCAGGTTGCTCCATCTCTTCACTTATATTCCTCCAAACTAGGTCCTTTTTTTCCCCTGTCTGTGTAGAGTAAGCAGCTGGTGTCTATAGCTCGGCGTGATTAGCCATAGCCGTTATCAGTATTTCCTCCATGTTGAATGAATGAATTTGGAAGGACCTGAACCCGTGAACTGGGTCACAGCATCACGTGACACCACGTCACAAGGCTCCTGATTGGTTGACGCAGCGAAAATTGACGCCCAAGTTCAGATCTTTCAACTTCAGCGGCAGACGCAAAAACGCTCGTGACGAGCGATTGCACAAAATGCACCACATAAAATGACGCACGTATTTGACGCGCGTCAAAATCCTTATTCGCGCAAATCTGAAGACTCAATTTAAACTAAATAGACATCAATAGATAAATGTGTAGTTACTGACATGGCAAGACAAAACGATTACAAAGCAGGAAATGCATATGTGAGAAGATGAGCTTAAATTTGGATAAATAAACTGTTACAGAGGGAGAATTTCTAATCTCAGGAGGCAAAAGCTTGCCCAAGTTGGCGGCCGCTATATAGTTGGGGGCCAGGCCATAGTGAGCTTTAAACAATAAGCAAGATCTTAAATTGGATCCTATTGGACTGGAAGCCAGTGCAGTGAGGCTAGGACACGTGTGATATGGTCTTTTTTTTTTTTAAGAGTCGGCAAGCAGCCTAGCAGCTACATTTTAGACCATTTGAGGCTGTGACACTCGAGAACTGTAGCTGAAGACCCCTGGCTTAGTCCATTTATCAATACCAGAAAAATTGACATTTGTTTTTCTTAAAAAGTATAGCAAAAAAACACATCTTGCTTTGTGAACCAAATAGAATGGACTCTCGGCCTTTTCGTGGCTCACTATTTGCATCTTCATGTATTTGAGGAACAACTACAAATTTACAAAAATATTTGCCTATTCATGGATTCTTTTATAGAGCATTTCTAAAATGCAGCGTGAGAAGCTGAAATACATATGAGCAATGCTACTTGCCATGCTATTGGCTGAAGTTTCCAAGGCAATCAATCCAGGAACACCATTCATTTTCCTTCGTGCTGATCGGCTGTACCAGTCCTTCAAACTGTTTCTACTGTGCATATGAGTATTTAGTGTTTAAACTATTAAAATATGCAGATTTAAGCATTTTAGAGGAGGTCTCAAATAGTAGTAGTTTCAGCTATTTGTGGGCTTTTTTGGTTTCTAACCTCTGAATACCGGGGGTCCACTGTATGATGCACCATCTCCGCCTTCATATTTGAAGGGGGCATTCACATTAATAAACATCAGTAAGATGGCTTTATCGTTGCAACTCTAGAACCCAAACTCTAGAACCCAATTGTGTTGATCTGTTATCAAGACAACTTTAGTCACAGTTTTGATGCCAAGGTCCTCTGCTGGGCATCAATACTATTTACATTTGATTTAATTCAACCATATCTTATTTTGTAAAATCGTACATATACTCCACTTTCTGGTTTAACTATATTAAATATTTAAAATATATGGACGTTAAAGTGGAACCGAAGTTAAATTCATGGTTTGTGTGAACAAACTTGGCCCGTAAAGCTTTTTTTGACTTGCTAAAAGCTCTATTTCAAAGGAGGAGGAGCACCAGTCATCAACATGACTCTAACCTATGTAGAGATTCTACAAATGTCTCCAGTATCACTATTATTTGTATAACATTGGACATAACAGAGCACAGATATTTCTCTATACACAAGATCAGCAGCAGTTCTTTTCTAATTATATCCATGGTTCCAGCTTAGCAAACAGTAAATATGGCTTAACAGATGAATGGAGTATACAGATGTACACAATGATCCTCCCAGCATGATTTAAACCTGCTGTGCTCTACACAGCCCCAATAAACAGCATAGTTTCTTTTACATGCCGCTAAGAGACACCATCTGATATTTCCCACCGATAATTTCTACCCACAGGTTGGTGACTCATTTGAATGCAGGTGGAGAAGCTTTTAACTCAGGTCTGCAGGTCCAGACAGATGTCTAATTTATTGACTTGAACACTGATGCATCTTATTTTGGGCTTCGGTGCATCGAGCGTACAGTAAGTCACAGTAATTCCGTGCTTAGCAATTTTTTAATTCTAAAATAAAAGTGACTTCTTGCAGATCTTCAGTTGAGCTTGTTGACCATGACTTCACATCTGAAAACACTTTGGCTTCAAGATCAGTAGACGTTTGATGTACAGGTCGCAAAGCCCTCCAAACCACTTCCATCCTCTAATGTACATCTGTCCCAGGGCCAGGACATGACTCATTTTGATATATAATCCTTCCTTTTTTTGTTTTTTTTCCCAATCTGTGATTCGATTTAAAGCCTCAAGATCCCCAAGCCTGTGAATAAGACATTAAAAAGGAAGCCAAGGGGGATTACTGGATGAAATGTATGAAAATTACATTTTAATTTATCACCCAGGATATGGTAATTCATGCAAATTGAAGATTTAATTAATTCTAGTCTTAGGTTTATCTGGTTTCTGTCCTTTATGGCTGTGCGGTCTGATGAGTTTCATACATTTAGAGGTTAGTGGTGAGAATTTATGCACAGGTTGGTTTTTTTACATTTGTCTACAAGTTTTGAATTTTCCACCACAAAACAGCACTCTGAACAACAGATGCAATCAACTTAAAGTGTAAGGTGACTTTTTGTTACCTGGATCCGTGATGTTTCCATAACAGATTGACGGTGCGACAAGCTGGCCAGGGAATTAAAAAGGTGAAACGCCACCAAAACATGTCCAGGACCGAGAAATCCAGCTTTTGTCAATTGAAAACGTAAAAATCTGATCTTTTAATCCATTGGTAAATGCAGCAGGTCAGGTCGAAAGCGTCAATTTTAAAAAGGTGGAAGTTGTTAACAATTGAAGTTTACCATGTTCAGCATCAGTGAGAAAAGAGATGTAAGAAGCAGTTTAAAAAAGTACCATTTTATATAAAGATGAACATGTTTGGTGTACATTTAGGCTACTAGAGAACAAGACTTCAGCTCAAAACAGGAAGGCCTAGCGTATTATAAGATAAGTTACTGTGTTGTCTTTTATTTTGGTCCCAATCAGTTCTTTAGTTTGTTAATTTTTGAATTTTTTCCAGTGGTTTGGCTTGTTTTCACAATGAGCCTTTTTCCACTGTTGGGCTCCATTTTCCACAAATTAATTTAACAGACTGTTGGACGGCTGGAAGCCATTTTCCCAGATGGACTGAGCAGACCGCATTTCCCAGCATTCATAGCAGTGACCCCAACACACTCATTTGTCCGTGGCCACCAACAGTGACATAAATGATGACATCATGGCCTTAGGGCTATAAGAAGGGTGGCGGCGGCCATTTCAAACTGTTCTCAGCAGAACTTCTGCTACACAGAGGACATCTCACCAGTGAAAATTCTCTTTTGTTCTGACCCGCTGGACCGGGGAGAACTCTTATTTCAAAGCTTCAAAGTGCCCATTGCTGTTTGTGTATCTAGCTTAGGTTATATCCGAATTGTTCCAAGACTGTTCATTACAACGTCAACCTGCAAGCCATCCGGCCTGCAGTTGGGACATACGGTCCTAAAATACTGCACAGGTTCTCTATTCCTTTTCTTGCTTAACTACAGACACATGTTGCCCTTCTCTTCGTGGACCGGACTTCCCTCAAAGCAAAGTAGGACTGAACGGGTTCATTTATGCTAATCTTGTGTCTGGGCAGATAAATAGGAAATATAGAGTTCTTAAAGAGTTAGATCTCGTTCATTGATGGTTTAAAGTGTTTTTACGTTTGAGCTGTATTATTTGCTGTGTTTTAAAACAGTTTTTATCCTGAGCGAATCCCACTCTCTTTCTCTCTCTCTTTTCCTCGCTCTTTCTTGCTCTGATCACCTGGTCGGCAGTCGGGCTCGGTCCGACCTGCTATAGGTGGTCTGTTGACCAGCTGAAAGGTTAACTCCATTGTTCCTTTGTCTGTTAGTTAAAGCTGTGGCCTCCATTTTAGCTAAAGCTAGTTTTATGGCCCTTTGTCTCCTTACATTCCATGTGCTGTTCTCCATCTTTGCCAGAGCTAGGTTTTTGGCCCTTTGTCCCACAGGCTATCTCTACTTGACTCCCTGGAGTGAGGGCCACCTCCCTTCCTGAACAAAACCTGACCCCTCTGTTTTTGTTTTGTCTGTAAGGTTGATCTATTTTCTTAATAAATTCCCCTTAGCTTAAACAGAAGTCGTCTGTGATTACTTGGGGTAATGCGTACAATTAAGGTCCACAGCGTGTGAATTTACACCTTCAAGAAGAGACTGGATGTCTGGTCTTCTAATACAGAAGTGGTGCCCCGAATATTAAAAAAATTTAACTTGAACCTCAATAATTATATTAATATTAAATTATTGATAATTATTTATGGTTATGTAAACTAGACAACAATTCATGTCACAACACCACTGAGCTGTTTCCAGTGTTAATTTGGTGCCAGAGCCTAACTTGGTAACGTCTTTTTGGTTTTCCACTGCCATAGCTCCCGTTTCTTGGTTCCAAACTGGTGCTTAACCAAGCACCAACTCCTTGCTGGGCCAGAGGTGGTGCTTGGTAAGAATCGATTTCTTCCCCTCCTGCATGGAGACACAACCAAGGTGTTGGGGGCGGGATAGCAAAGCTTAAAGTAGCGAGGCAAAACATACAACCACTTTTGTCATTTGTAACAATGGACGGAACCAAGAACAGCTTATGTACACATCACTGCAAATTCAGCAAAGTGTGAAAGCAAAACAGCAACACTTGTAAGACCACAATGAACTGCTCCGTTTTTAAAATCTCTTTTTGCACGCTTCCAGTCTTTTTCTCCCAATTCTGGCGTATACAGTTGAATTGGAACACTTTAGATGACATTATGACTGGGGCCCACATCAGTTGAAAGTCTTAAACGCTACACAAGACTTTATGCTTTACGAAAAAGGCACGCCGCCACCGTTTATTAGCTTGTTTACCCTACCGCATCCCACAATGCAACAAACTTGGTTACAGGAAGGTATTTGGCTCAAGCTTGCAGCATACCCCTGGTAGCTGTGCTGGATCACGTTCACGCCAAAAACCAACTTCTGTAGAGTTCGTTCGGTTTGGTTCTTTTCGTCCACACCCTAACACGATTGACTCACAGCTCAGATATTAAAACTCCTGAAGCTAAGGTAAGGATCTTACATTCTTTAGGTAATACATGGAGATTGGCGCTCTAGCAAGGCTAATTATGCTCACTTTCATATTAGAAACTAAAGGAATTTGAAGCTGCTCTGCATTATCTTATTTTAAAAACATCCCTCATTCTTATTCATGTGCTTACCTCTCAATCACTCACTGTACGCTCCGTCGCACAATTCTAATCACCTTAAAATTATTTCATGACGCGCTCATAAAACCAAACAAAACTCCTGTGGGTGTGCATATACACACTCTAGGCTTACACTTTGACACACCCAAACAGCACAACAAACTCAGACTCTGTTATGTACCTCTATTTTCCAGACATGCGCTAAATTTACAAACATCGCACACTTTACCTTACTTTGTGTAATTATTGACTCTATGCATGCCATCTAAACAACTCGACAGCATTTCCTAGACAAAGATCATCTCATGGACACAGCATGTGGCCACAGGAGAGGCTGTATTTTGTCTACTGCTACATGTGTTACCCTACAGCACCTCAGGGGACACAAATGGACAGGATTATTGAGCGGATTGAGATAAGAGCGCCTGGAAAATCCATAAAATATAACAATCAACATCCATGATGAGAGAGCAGCTGCAGAGAAAGACAAATACAGTACAGGAGGGGAGCGAAGTATGGATGATAAAATTATTTTATTGAACAGAAGGTGGAGAAGAATAAGAGGAGATATGGGGAGAGCCAGATTGAGCACATTAGCAAGTACAACACAAATGTAAAATAATCCTTAGTGGACCCGTCCCTGGAGCTCTCTACATGCTTCACATGCTCAGAACTAGAGTAAAAAGGCTTTGCAAAACTCAAGTGGGGAGAAGAAGGGGTGAAAAATTGCTGATGTGGGAGCAAAATCTTTAACTTATTCTTCAGCAGATAAAATATAAAGCCAACAGAGAGCTGGAGATGCTTTATCAACATTTAACTAGTAAGATATGAAAGAAAGGAAGGAGGAAGGAAAAATTACTGCAGGAGATCAAAAATTTTTTAAGACTAAACTGAAGAAATTACTGATGGAAAAAGTGTTACCATGCATGAAGATCAGTGGATTCACTGTAATATGCATTAATGGAAGAAACCGCTACATATTCAAACATATCTAACCAATGCAGACCTCAGAATGTACGCCTGATTATTCTTTCAGCTGCTGAAAGTTCCAACTCTGCCTGAAATTTCCTTCGTTTTACTTTCCACTTTCGGTTTCCACAAGTTGTTTGCCAAACCCTCCGTCAATTAAACCTGAGGCATTGTTTCTGTCATTCTCAATCTACCTCCGTCCCTTCTTTCAGCCTGAGGAAGATGGAGAGGGGTCATTTAACACCAATTAGCAAATCCAAACAATTTAGCAACCAGGTGCAGCACAAATATATTCATTAAAAACCTGCACACGTACCAAGATCCAGACCCTAGAAAGGAGGAAAATGTGATTTTTTTCTCAAGCAATAGTCAAAACTAATACATTGTGCAGTTAGTGGAAGTATCACAAATTTATCTTCAGTCTCAGGCTCCTTCAGGCTGCTGGAACAAGTCTCAACACAGTAGATACCCAAGCCTGACACACAAAACTAAAGATACTGAAGATCACAAAAAAGTTGGAAGCATTCTAACAGATGAGTAAAAGAATGGATTTAATGCAACTTATACCATCTCAAAACTTTATAACACTGCCTATTATGAAGTCCTCAATTGATATACAAGAAGGTAACAGTTTACAGACCCCTAGAAGGTCGTTGAAGCACTACAAAAACAACAATTGGCATTAAAAAAAATTTTGTGTTGGGACAATTTCTTTTTGTAATCAAATCATAATAAATCTGCCCAAACCCCTGTTATAGTTTTAGGTTTGGTGCATCATTCGAATGTACCAAGATCAGCGGACCTCCTCTAAAAATCCTCTTACAAAACTTCAAGGCGCTTTTGAGTAGGGCCACTGTTGGATCTAGATTTAATTTAGCAATTGAAATATATAGCAATTGTTTTACTCATCACCTATTATTGAAAATTGGATGAGTTTTTCGAGGTTCTGTTGCAACATTAGTCCTTTAATTCTAGAAATGTTATTCAGGTGATAGAAGGCTGACCTTGTTATTGCCTTTATGTGACCCTGAAGGTTCAGGTCTGAGTCCATTACTACACCTAGATTTTGGGCCTGATCAGTAGTTTCTAGCTTCATTCATTGAAGCTGTGTATTGACTCTTGATAGTTCCTCTTTAGGTCCAAACATAATTACTTCAGTTTTGTTTCTGTTCAGCTGGAGAAAGTAATGGCACATCCATCCATTTATTTGGTCGATGCATTGATTTAGGGCTTGAATAGGTTCAAAGTCACCAGGTGACATTGCAATGTAGAGCTGAGTATCATCCACGTAGTTATGGTAGCTAATGTTATTGGTTGCTATAATCTGGGCTAGTGGGAGCATGTAGATATTAAATAGGAGAGGCCCTAAGATGGAGTCCTGGGGCACCCCACATGTGATTTCTGTTCGTTCTGATGAAAAGTTTGCTATTGAAACAAAGAAGTCCCTGTTCTTTAGGTAAGACTCAAGCCAGCCAAGTACTGTACCAGAGAGTCCAACCCAGCTCTCCAGTTATTCTTAAAGTATTTTGTGATCAATTTCAATTCAATTCAGTTTATTTATATAGCGCCAATTCACAACAGATGTCATCTCAAGGCACTTAAGAAGTAATTTCAATACATTTATACAAACATTCCAATCAGTTAAAAAGTTTCCTATTTAAGGAAACGATGTGGGCTACATTGATAACTGGAGAACTTTTTGGGGAAAACCTGGTCTGATCCGGAGAGACGGCATCCATCCCACTTTGGATGGAGCAGCTCTTCTTTTTAGGAATATGGCCGAATTTATTAGTCCTCCAAAACACTGACAACCCAGGGTCCAGACCAGGAAGCAGAGTCGTAGTTTAACCCAACTATCTGCTGCTTCTGTACTGTTACCCACCCATTACCCTATGTTTGACAACAGTGTCAAATGTTGCAATAGTTACACCCCTACTTCAAACTTTACTTTAAGCTAAACCTACAGTCACAGGTGGCTATCAAGAGGTGAGGGTTCATAACTGCAATGTTTTCTGACTGGGACAGTAATATTTAGACTGGTTTTGACAAATTAGTAAATTGGTTCACTGAGCTTCATAAAGTGATGGCAGCTACATTATTAAACTAAACCCTAAAAATGTTTAATTTCAAGAACTGAAAGGCCTGTCAACGATCAGCACACTTAGGAAGAAGCTGTAAATTAATTTTGAGTTGCCAGAAAGTTTTAGTCAAGTGTTGCTCAACATAAGTACTTTTAAGAGGTTTTCCTCTTGATTTGTACTCGAGATGTGCACCCTACCACTCAGATCCAGATTAAAGAAACATTTCCTTTCTTTGTTGCCTGATCCACAAAAAGACCAACAATTTACTCTGCCATCTTCCTTCTGATGCACACAGCCCAGCATGAGCCTGGAGGAATAATTACACCACTTTAGGATCTGAAGGACTCCTGACCACCAATCTACCAATTGTCCAATGTCCCATGACAGAATCAGGCTTGCGCACACACACCCACTAGGCTTAGGGCACAATCCGACAGCGAGAAACACAGCACACAAAAGGAAAGATCATTTACAGACAAATTATAGACAAATTGAACCTTGAGAGAGAAGAGGTTCAAAGGCAGAGCTGGAACTGAATGCAGAGGCTGTCTCTCCATTTTGCAAACACTTAAAACATAAGGGTCTCACACACAGGGTTTTCTCTTCAGAATATATAAGAAAGTTAGATCTTGTATTTATCTCACTTTATGTCTGAAGCAAATGGCAAAAATAGACTGCTACTTTTATGCAGGAATTCAGTGATATGGGAAGAAAGTAAAGCAGGTAATCACAATATTCCTCCATCATGGTATACTCTGCCCTGATATCTGTGATGCATTTGGACTGAAATCTTTTAAGTGAAGGCTTATTTTTGCATGCATGCAAGGAATATCTCTATATACAGTGGATCCCCAATATTCAGGAAAACAAAAGCATTTAAGGATGAGGATTTAGCATCGGTTACTGGACTGAATGGAAATGACTCAGTCGAGGAACTGCTTGGTTTAATTTATGAAGAAAAAAAGAATAAAGTCCTCTAAAGGAGGTCATTTGTAAGATTCATGGAAAGGTTAAGTCATAGTACAGTCTCCCCATATGAAACACTTTTGGCCCCAGCATTATGAAAAAACTAGAAGCTTTGACTTAAGGGAAGCACAACTTAACACTGAGGGGAGAGGACATAATACAGTTGTTGCAACAAGCACAGTTTTAATGCAGGCAGCAGCATGGCCAGCAGGTTGACTGATGTGATTTGTGAGCTTAAAGTTCATTTTATTGGTAATTAGCTGTAGCAGCACATTTCTTCCTCTGCATCCGAGCCAAATGAAGAGGGGAAACATTTTATTAACCCTCCGCTCCACGATGTGTTCATTACCTCGAAGTGGTAAACACGTCAAGAGTAAAACATGGACCAACTATGTGTAGAAAAGTCAAACTGTAATGATCTAAAATAAACTAATCTCGTGAGACTGTCAGGGAAGTTGAAGGGCTAATGCTAACGGGCATCGTTTTAAGGATGTTGGTCAAAGCTGGAGCAAAAAAGTTATAACTAACTGCTGCCGGATTTTTCTGTTTATAAATTCAGTTTTTGTCACACAATGTCATTTGACACAGAGGTGAATTACAGGCAAATAAGGTTTACTAGGAAATCTTAGAAATAAGTCTCAAAGACAACAGCTTCAGACATTTCCCCTGGCTTCCACAATGCATCATCATAAAAATCATCCCTTTAACTACAATTGGAGCTGCAGAGTTTGCTACCACTACTTTTGTCTTGGATGATCATTATGTTAGGCATTGATGTCTGAATTCAGCGTTTAAAAAGTAACGTCGCTTTTTCAGCTTTGTTCTTTGCTGCGTTGTGTCAATTGTGGACATGGAAATGAACGTAATTGTAAGTTACAAGCCTGCGCACTCCTGAATAGAAGAGGTTTTAAAATAACTATACATGCTCTTTAAAGTTACATGGCTGAGAGGCACAAGAAGCAGTGACAAGTTTGATGGATTTTCACAGTTATAAGAAGAAAAAGATCTCTGCCTTGTCAAACTACCAGCCCTTTGGAAACCTCGAAATGTGACAGATTTCAAAGAAATAAGGTGAGAAGGTTGAGGACAAGCCGCCACCAAAATAGTCTGCAAAAGGGCAGAGGGAGTGGGAACTAGATGGGGATGTAAATGTCAACCTTTAATAAAGATACTTCCCAGAGCAGCATACCATCTTAACAAATATTGCCCAATACTGTAAGAATTATTCAGCATAAAAGACCAGCTTTAAAATTCCCGTATTCGTGATTATCTATACATAGTTTGAGGAAAAGGGAGCCTCTATGTCGTCTCGTGTTGTAGACCATCAGGCTTAGGAGGTGTAAACTCTTTAAACATCAAAATTAGTGCTGTAAAGAGATTTTTAAAATAACTTTGAGCTTAATTATGATCTGTAATTAATCTAATTTTTTAATTGCACCTAATTGCTGATAAAACCCCTCATCTCGAGGTATTCTCGTTTAAATTCATTTTATTATTGCGCAGAACAAATTGACATTTTTTAAACAGACTTTTGTAGTCTCAGCCATTTACAATTCTCTGTTTTTGAGACTAGTCCCAGTGGTGACATCAACTTCGGCTTCAAGCATACGCGATTTGTTTCTGGACTTCATTCTGGAATCAGTGGGCAAATTTCTTCTGAGTCCAGTTGGACCTGAAAGGGCAGGCGAGGCTGCTGTGCACGGACTTGCTGCCTGCTGTGAACGCTCTGACATGGAGAGCAGTCCATGGCACCACCGCTGCTCAGTGAATGTAACAAGGATAGGTGCTTCACCCAAAACTCTGTAGTAACCCCAGAAAAGGTCGCTAGTCAATTTTTTTGGAAGAAGAATCACTAGACGGGTCTAAAAACTCACTACATACAGCAACAAATTCGCTCACTCCCCTTGACGGAAGCGTCAGCTCATGATAAGCAGGCCTAATGGCGGCCAATTGATGTCCACTTCAGGGTGCGGTTAACCCCCAATTCAAGCACAAGAAGCACCAAGCATAAAAACAGATTCTATTTAAAAAGGCAACTCGCATGCAGAAACGGTAAAATAAAAGATTAAAAATTAGATTAATGAGATTAAAAAACAGCGTGTTAAATATGGTTTTAATTAATCGCAATTAACACGATAATTTGACATCCCTATACATTACATGAAGTGGGCTGCAAAACACTTTAAAAAGGCAACCTTTTAATAATAGGTTTGTGGAATCAAAAGCAAATAAATAAATGTTTCCCCTTCTGATATATGGTAAAAATCATAATCTTTCCAAAGGAAATCTATTTTACCCAAGACTGCAAGAATAGGAACCAAGTTCTTTCCATCTAAGAAATTTCTGACTTCACAAGAAACTCAAGTGCAGAACCCTCAGGTTTTTATAGGTCCTTCCTACTGCAGCTTTCAGACACAATTAGAAAAAAAAAGTGCTGTCCAGATGATGCCTCAAGTAAAAGATGCAAGAACTCTCAAACAAGGGCTGCATTTCATTTAAATCTTCACCCTTTAACACCAATCGTGTTGGTGGCGACACATTTGACAAATTACAGTTTCTGAAAGCTCAGGAGTTGCACTTCACAGTCAACATGTGGTGATTATGGTAAATTCACTCGCGTTCATTACAGAAGGCCCACGAAGCAGCCTCTTTATCTCCTCCCTCCCACACACAATGACAGTCCAGAAAGTTGTGGTGAAAACAGGTGAGCGGAGAAGCAGAGTGAAATGTTCTTGATAGTTTTTACAACCGAAGAAGCAGCTGACAGAGGAACTGACAAAGAAAGGTAATGGTGTCAGGGTTGAATTTCACGACAGTCTAATCTCGATAGTTTTTAGCTTTTACTTTGTGTAGGTTGTTGGTATAAACTGATGTGTTCTTTAGAACAGTATACCAACTCAGCAAGTGCGTATAATCTAACCATTTGTATTTTTGTATCCATTTAGTCAACTGCTCTTCTAGGGTCCATAGGATTACATGTGGTGTGCCCCAGGGTTCGATTTTAGGCCCAGTGCTTTTTAACCTGTATATGCTCCCTCTTGGCAGTGACATCAGAAGACATGGAGTCAACTTTCACAGTTATGCTGATGATACACAGCTGTACATCTCCATGTCTCCCGATGACACACGGCCAATGGGTGCACTTTTTAACTGCATTTTAGACATTAGTCCTGGATGGCAGAAAACTTTCTCCAGCTCAACCAGGACAAAACTGAAGTTTTAGTCATTGGTCCTGAGGCTCAGAGAGAGAAACTTTTACCAAAACTACAATCACTGTCTTTTAATCCCTCTTTACAAGTTAAGAACCTGGGCGTGATTTTTGACTATGAGCTGACTTTTATTCCTCACATAAAAAATATTACTAAAATAGGTTTTTATCAACTAAAGAACATCGCCAGAGTCCAACCCATTCTCTCTCGGGCCAATACGGACACACTGATGCATGCTTTTATCTCCAGTAGATTTGATTACTGTAATGCCCTGCTTTCTGGTCTTCCCAAAAATAGTATATCAGCTTTACAACTACTACAAAATTCAGCAGCACGTGTCCTGACGAAGACCAGGAGGCGGGAGCACATTACACCGGTCTTAAAATCATTGCCTTGGCTCCCCGTACATTTCAGGATCGACTTTAAGGTTCTTTTAATGGTTTTTAAGTGTCTTAATGGTCTTGGGCCTTCTTATCTCTCTGAACTGCTTTTACCCTATAAACCTTCGCGGTCTCTGCGCTCCTCTGGCAGCCGTCTCCTTGTCACCCCAAAAGTCAGGACACACAAGCATGGCGAGGCATCTTTCCAGTTTTATGGCCTTCACCTCTGGAACAGGCTGCCAGAGGACCTCAGGGCTGCAGAGAACGTTCATGTTTTTAAGAGCAGGCTCAAGGCTCACCTTTTTAGCTTAGCTTTTAACTGATTATTATTTATTAATGTTTGTTTAATTGCTCTGCATGTTTTATATGATTATATTTGTATCAGTTTTACTATTTAATCTTAGCACATTAATTTACTGTTTATTTTTATACTTTAATTTATCTTAATCCCATTTCCAGTGTTTCCTCTGTGGGAGCCCTCTGCCCCGGGAGCGGTGGTCGGCTGTGGCTGCTTGGGTGCTCTCCAGGTGGAGCTTGGGTGGAGGTGGGAGTCTTGGCCTTGCCTCCACTGGGTGCCCTGTGTCGGTGCCTCGGCTGCTGCTGTTAGTCTACCGCTGCCGGGGCAGATGGCTCCTCTGATGGCGTTTCCTTGAATGGTTCATATGCACTCGGCCCAATGTCCTTTTTTACTTTTTCTTTTAACTGTGTGTGTGCATGGGGTCGGGTTGGGGGGAGGGGGGTATAACTGTGACCATGCTTTTAAATCTGTGGGGGAGCGAAGGGAAGGTGGTTTTATGTTGGGTCATTTTAATCTGTAAAGCACTTTGTGATGCAACTTCTTGTATGAAAAGCACTTTATAAATAAAGTTTGATTTGATTTGATTTAGACTGTAAATGAGTGGCGATGAAATTGAACGCCCAAGCCCTCAGATTTTTCTCAAATGAGAAAAGCCAGACAATGCAACCTTTAAGCTTTTAATTTATGCAGGGCTAGTTTTTAATATACTTATGGTGCGTTCACTCCGCACACTTTGTCTGTGTCAGGCAACGCTCTCAACGCATCTAGTTTGACGGATGTTTGTTGAAGCTTGCAACGCTTGCTTCACACCGTTCACACCGCACTGCGTCAGGCAACGCTCCCAACGCATCTAGTTTGACGCATGTACGTTGAGCAAAAAAGAGCGTGAAGAAGATACGTGTGGTGACGTCACTACAGTGAGACTCTGATTGGATGGCGGACTGCGTCAAGTCCGTCAAAAGTTCAGCTAGCTGAACTTCTGCGTTGCCGCTTAAAAAGTTGACGGAGCCAATGCACACAACTCCCCTCTCCATCTCCCGCTTCGTCGCCATTGTTACAAGAACAAAAATCACTCGCTTAGCCCACAGTGACTGACCAGACCAGTCCTTCAAATCTGAGAAAATAAGGCCGCATTTTGTAGGAGCCTTCAAATTTGGACAAGCTTTTTCTGTGACGTAATTGACCTTCAAATGGGGTATTAGAAGGAAGCAGCCCCTGAATTTGGACACCTCTTTAGTATTCTGTACTAAAACCAGACAGACTTTTTGAGGCTTAGGTGTTAAAGGATTAAAAACCTGGGAGAGAAATGTCTGTTATGAAATATTTCAACAAGAGCGGTGCAGAACTTTCAATGTAAAAAAAAACATGCTTTTAAAATTTACACATCTGCTACATCTTCATATTCCAATAATTGCTTTCCTACTGGCTTCTCTATACAGTGAACTTCAAAGTGTCTCAAATCAAACAACTGGGGTAAAAAAACTAAATTGTGACTATAATGGATAAAAGCCTTAAATTTCCCTACACGAAGAATCCAGCATCAATAATTATGCAAATGTGTTATTTCTCTGTAAATGTTTCAGGATGTCATTGTAATGTCTTTGGAGTGCAGGATTATCAGGAACAACTGAGGTGTTGTGTTTTTGTCTGCAGCACTATATTTTCCTATATGCACTGGCAAAAAGAAAAACAATGTTTACAGAAGGAAAGCAAGCAAACCTTTATTTTACAATGTATGAGTGTCAAACTTTGGGTATTC
Source organism: Valencia hispanica (assembly GCA_963556495.2). Classification (NCBI taxonomy): domain Eukaryota; kingdom Metazoa; phylum Chordata; class Actinopteri; order Cyprinodontiformes; family Valenciidae; genus Valencia; species Valencia hispanica. The sequence goes on from OY747714.1 coordinate 34,144,858, forward strand.
ACAGATTAAAAAAGGAAGGCGACCTAATAAACAGCCATACTACTTTGCAATAAGCTAGAAGGAGAGCAACCTTTTCTCTATCTCCCTTCAGACCCCACGTCCACTGGAATCGACATTTTTCTGGGTTTAAACCAATACATTTTTTTTGCTATTTGTCATTTAAAAGCTTATTACTGATTGGTCTTATTAACCAACAACAATGTCGTTCAGATTCTTAACTTGATGTGAGCGAGCATCAGGCAAGACAAGCATTGGTCTGAAATTAGACAATTAGAGGAGAAAGTGGCTATTGTTAATAAAAAATATTAATTTATGTTCATGGTAGCCTAAAAAAATGCTCAGTATAACTGAGTATTTCTATTGATATGAAGGTATGACAACAATATTTTCCATCAATGAGTTGTAGAATTTTTTTCCACAGTTGAATGTCCATCCCTATGGACATCAGGAGATGAGTTGTATTTTTTCCAACGCTTAATTACTTAGTGTTACCATGCAAATAAGGATTTGATTGATTTTTCACCCCCTTCCCTGTTTCCAAGACAACTCCAACTCCTATCCACAAACACCCGGTATTACAAACTTATTTGCAAAAAATAAATAGTAATTGCAGGTCTTTCTCTATATTGCCTACAGTGTTAAACAAGAAGAATAAGAATTTCTTTTTGTCTTTTGGATTGTATAAATGTAATATTTACCAAGATAATTTTGGTAACCTCACCACAGAGAATTGTGCGGACACACCCTTGGGGGGTCCCTGACCCCAGGTTGGGAACCACTGTTTTAAGAGTATAAAGTCATACATCCTTGAACTGCTTGTACATGGAGAAAAATCTTATCTTAGCTGCTTGGTTTTAGGCAATAAGGCACATGGGAACAGGAATGAGCAAAAAGGCAAGTTGAAAACTAAAGCAGGCCCAGTATTTGAAGGTGACAATGGGTGGTATTGTCCTTGCCTACTCAACTTGTCAGTCTGTACCACAAAAAAATCTTGTCAAACAATGGACCCCGACATTGTACACTCATTGTAAATTTAGTCATGGCGTCACATGTTAAACACAAGTTAGTAAAAAAGTATTTCTCCCCTTTTATTTCTAAGTTTAAGAGGAGTAAAAATAATCTGTCTATTTTTTGCTCACTAGACCCCCCCCCCCCCCCCAAAAAAAAACAGGTCAGAAGGGATTAAGACATTCAAACATGGCCATCCCAAACAGTCCAGAGTCCAAATAAACAGCATAATGACTGGTATTGTTCAAACTCACTTCAACGCCATAGCTTGGTAGACCTTCATCCACCTGTAGTAATTAATACATTAATGGATGGTTGGAAGACAGCCGAAAGGAGGGCAGATGCTGGTTGATGGGAGGGCAAAAAAGGCCAAGTTCATGGTGGGACAAAGGAAAGATGAGGCATGAGTCAGAAGATGAGGCAGAGGACGGCAAGAGGATAGATGAATGAGCAGGGAAACGATGGAGGGTGAATGTCAATGAGGTGATGACAAAGGTTAGACGGATGAAAGTAAGGGTTGGATAGAGAGAGGGAGCTAGGGGAATGACAGCCTATGGTGGACACGCAGAAAGGAGATGCTAAAATGTCTCAAAGAACCCAGGAAGGACAGGGATGGGAAGTGAGGAAGTAAGGGGCCTGAAAATAAAGAAGGCACAGAGAAATTAATTAATTTGAATGAAGATTGAGGCGAAGTGCTGAAGGGAGTGGTGTATGCGAGTGATGGAAGAGAGGTTGGATAGTGAGAAATTTTAGACAAAATGTACACTGGACATCACTTAAAGCTGCGGTCCGGAGTATTTTAGGGAGAGAAAGCTTTCTTGAATTCCACTACCAAGTCCCCTCCCAAATGTTGTGGAGCTCTAGCCTTTTATCATAGTATTGAACCCCACTATCATTTTAAAGATTTATACAACTTTGATACATAAATATATTCTCCGGACTGCAGCTTTAACACCCCATCAATAACCCTTTACATTAGCCTCCGACTGTTTAACACATCTGTTTTAACACATCCTAACATTTTAATCCATCAAGGCCTCAAAACAAAAAATAATGTTTAAAACTGAATTTTTTTGTTAATATTGAGAGTTTCCATCACCACAGCTTGTCACTGTGGAAAAGTGGGTCTAGAGAAACTGAGTTTTGAAGAGTGGATTCGCCTCCAGCAATTATCAAACCATTTAGACCAAAAGCTAGCACAGATAAAAATTTGACATGGTTGATACTGGTTGAGGAAAACTAGATAAGGGATTCACTACCTCTGGGGAAGAAGTGATAAAATAATTACATTGGTGCACTTTCCAAATATCAATGTTTAATACAACATTATACATATGATGGTACTCGACTTTGCCTAAGAGGAAATAGGTGGCGTCCACTAAGGCTACCAACTGGTTTAACGGCCACTTGGGTCAAATATTAGGCATAGGATAATTACCCACAGCTCAGTGCAGTGGGCATCTAGTATTCGCAGGGGTTAGAGACAACTGCCAGCAAATAGCTAAAACCCGTGAATACTTAAAATCCTATTTAGAAACGCTTATAACTGCCTATTTTATTAGTTTAAACACCAAATGCACTTTGGAGTTTAAACATGAATTAGTTAAACACACTGGAAACTAGGGATGGGTATCGTTAAGGATTTATCGATAATACTACTCTTAACGATACGCCTTATCGATCCGGTACTTTATCGGTATCCTTATCGGTAGTTTTTTTTTTTGAGAGACTAAAACAAAAGTGGAAAAACACAAATAATGAACTGTAGTTTAAGAATAAAAAAAAAAAAAAAACTTAGATAAGAAAGAAGCTGTTGTTCAAAAATATCTAGCATTTATTAATTGTAAGAATAAAATAGCAGGTTAACTGTAGTTTAAGAATTTTTTTTTAAACTTAGATAAGAAGGAAGCTGTTGTTCAAAATATCCAGGATTTATTAATTGTAAGAATAAAATAGCAAGTTAACTGCCGTTTTTTGTAAGAATGAAATGGCAAACTTATGTCCATGCTCCACATTTTTGCTCTGCATACAAACATACATACCTGTTGTTGCTGCAGCACTCAGGCGGTCAAACACCGTGCATCTTTAGGTTTGTAGTTGGTGTATTTTGGCAAGGTGTTTGGTCAAATTACTTGTGTTCCCGCCCTTGCAAGCAAAGCTTTTATTACACATGTGACAGCGTGCATTGTCGGCATCTATTTTCGTAAAATGAAGCCAAATTTTGGATCTTTTCATTCGCTCTGCCATCGTATCTGTAAGGCGAACACACACACGTGAGCGTGCAGCAGTCGCCACTCCGTCCCTGCAGCGTGTGTGCTTGTTAAGGAGGAGTAGGCAGCAATACGGTGTTTGGCTTGTGTTTATATCTCCCGCAAAACATGAATACGACCTTAATTTTACCGTTAAGAGGACCGATAAGGCTGAAAAACATCGGTCCGGGTGGACCGTCAGAATCAGCCCCCGGGCCAATTTAATACCGGGTTTTGGTCCACATCCCTACTGGAAACTGTCTTGGCACACCACAGACGCCAATATCCATAGTGTTCCTCATGTTTACTCTTGGTGGTTCAGCCAATCAGCACCAAGGAAAAGAAATTGCTTTCCTTGATTGGCAGTTTTGTAAACACTAGCCAATAGCATGTCAAGTAGGCATTAGGTATTTCAGCTTCCCAAGCTGAATTTTCTTTTAAATATTTTAGGAAAATATTCCAATATTTTAGAAGAAAAAAATAATCCACAGAAACAGTAACCAAACATAAAAAAGATGTAATTTCTGAAACAGGTGTTTAAGCCACAGCAGAAGCTGATGTTTTCATGCCTGTGTTCTGTTTTACCCCAATTCGAGGGGTAAGGATCTGTATCCTTCCTGGGGGTTGGTTTTATATTTAGGAGCAGCATAAATTGGGGGGCCTTTCAGTAGTCGCTTTTTGTCTTAATTTCTCAACTCTTGGGAGGAAATGGAAAATCTTTTTAACCCAGGAATAATCCATATTAAACTCACCAGCTGAAGCCACAGGTTAGGCTTCATCTGAATATAAAGGTGCAGCGCCAAACAGCACAAAAATTATCCATGTTTAGACATGTCAAACTTCAAAAGGACATGTGTATATTGTAACACAAAAAAAGCTACTTAGCTAAACCACAAACCAGTTAATAAAAAAAAGAAACAGTATAACATCAAAACAAACTACTTTGCTGCAGTAGAAGTTGCTGAAATCTTATAGCATCACTGCCAGGGCCAAGTGGGACAGAAGCAATCAGTGTATACACAGATGTTTCATTTGTGCATCAATGGATCCATCTGTCAGTTGAACAAGAAAATTTAAACGTGCCGTTGTAGCCTGATGCTCATTTTGAAATTCAAAGAAAAAACATCCGTTATGCATTTTATTTGAATATGTAGAGCAGTAGAAGTTATGTCAGACAGTCTTGTTTTTATGTTGTGTGTTTTTTGTTTTTTTTTTGCAAATATGAATGAGAAGATGTACAACCCCAGGACCAAAATCCTCCAGTAAATTTTTTCAGGACAAAAGTGTTTTAAAGATATCTTTCGCTGCAAATATTTAAATTCAGATAGGATCGTAGTCAAAGCAACCGGGACTGATGCATCTTTAGAATTAAGATTAATTTATAAAAGAAGAATGAAAATAAGCGGGTTAAACAACACAAGGGTGGCAATATCAAATAAGATCAGGGAAGGCCAGTGGCTTATTATTGTGAGGAAATATGACTGAGTCACTGTAATTAACAACCAAATGACCAGATGAGAGAGTCGAAAACTACACTAGGAAAGTAAAAGAATGTTGCAACAAGCAAAACTAACCAATGATAATCAGAGCCACCAAATAATATAAAACTTAAAAAAAAAGATTCTTTAACTTCCATAGAGAAATTTTAAAATTAATAAAAACTATATTGTGTAATTAAAAGATTCAGACTATTGCATATACATTATAAACTGCAACAAAGAAAAACAGAATGCAGACATATTTTCAAAAAACTGTGAAACATTTTGGTCCAGGAAGACAGATGGCTTAAGTAAGGAGTGAAATAAGCCATCTATGTGAAACACTAAAGATTTCATATTTAACACCTACAGTGCTGCCTGGACTCGTCTCGCACACCTCGAGACATGCGACCAAAACAGTGCTAGTAGTGGCGTTGTCGGAGGCTTGTTAGGATAATCAGTGTTAATACCGACCCAAGTTTAGGAACTGAACAATCCTCTTGGACAAAAGGCGAAACTTATTCAGGATCAGGAGTCAAGTTTTCTTCATTTAGAACTCAAGATGATCATGTCCTGAATGACTGAGAATCTACACCAACATATTAAAAAAAATCATAGGTTTTCTAGTATGGTAGTTTCAGGAGCTACATACAAAACACTGACTTTAGGGCTACGCATCAAGAGGAAATTAAGGTATGGTGAAGAAACATTGCAATGAGAGGTAATATTGCAGAAAGCGATAGTCTGATGAAAACCAACCAATCAGGGGGATGGGAAATAATTTAAGATTGTAGAAGCAATTTGGAAAACAGAAAAGACCCCCCCCCAAAGAAATATCAACTCAGATTTCACTTTTGTCATTTTCTCCCAGCTCCAATAGCCGTCTCTGTGCTTCTCTTTTGAAGCGACACATTTCTCCAACAAAGATTAGATGAAGGGACAAACTTTCTTTCCCTTGGCTTGAAATGAAAATCTACTTTGATAGCAAAAACTGTAAACTTGTGCCACATCGTGTGGGATGATGGACAAATTTAACTAACTACTGCACTGCTGCCAGTTTCAATGACCCTCCCAAAACCAACTGATAAACTGAAAAATGGCTGGAAAAGAGTCGCCTTTAAAAGGGACTTTCAGATGGAGCTCAGATGGTGAGTGCGATAAAGCTCTAGGCATGATTGGTAGGATTTATGTTTGTGTTAGAACCACTGAATCTTTCAGGAAAGGTTTATTACAGTTGGTAAATAAAAGGAACAGTACTTTTTAGCTTTTGTCATTATGCTACAACCACCTGGATATATTTGAGTTAAAAAATCAAAACAAAAACACATTAAAAAAATCCTAATTTGTCATATTTGCCATTTCTCTGGGCCCCTTTTCCTAACTTGTATTAATCATCTTGTTTAAAGGTTTAAAGAACAAATCTAAACCGTATCCAAACTTATTATCAAACACCCAGTTTTGCTGTTAAAAACCAAGCCTAAAACATGATTGTATCCTCGAAGAGCTGGCTTTAACGCCTGGACTGCTTTGGTCCATCTATTCTGAAGATATAAATGTAAAACCTTAAAAAGGTATAGCGGAGGATCTTTCCAAATTTTAGAAAAGACCCGCCCTCTCCAATTTTTTCAAAAATGCACCTGCGCAACACTATCTGCTCCCGAGAGGGAACGCCGTGTGCACGAGAGAGCATGAACGAACCTAGTTCACCTCGTTTCCACCATGTCAGACTCACCACCGGTAAGTGAAAAACTATTTACGACAAGCATCTCTATAGCTAACTTTAGAATGCTACAGGCCAATAAATAAGCTATCGTCTAGCATCAAATTCATCAGAAATAAAACACCTGAAAGTGCACATGCGCAGAAAGCGAAAACTACCTAGGGACGAGCACGTACGGCGGCCTTACGTAAACATATCACCAGAATGATTGACACTTAGGTGGACCAATAGTATAGGCTACCCACCCGGGAAAAAAAATTAATCCTTCGCTATACCTTTAATGTACAATAATGAGCAAAACCAAGGCTCATGGTTCTGGGATAAACTTGAGGCGCTTTGTGTATTTGTGTGTTTCTGTCTTCTGAACCAGCCTGAGACATCTGTGTCGTCTGAGCCGAGCAAATCACACAGATCTTCAGTAGAGCGGAGTGCTATTTATAACTTCCATTATGCCCCTCTTTCCTGTTTTTTCTAACCCAGCCTGACCCCCCCGTTTCAGCTTCCCTCCACACAGACGGCACCTGTTCAAGGCTTTTTTTGTTCATCTTCCCAAATCCAAACAGACAATTTTCCTCTACATGTGTCCTTTCTTTCTCATCTTGTAAATCTCACCACTTTTTTTTTTTCCCATTTCAGTTTGACAAGCATTATGTGGAATCTGTTCAAGACGCCACACCTGCTGCATACTTTCCTACAGGTTTATAAAAAATTTAATTAAATAAAAATCACAAATCCAGCAAACTCCCATAGTGGAAACCTTCCAACCTCAAAGCAGCACACCTGTCGAGAAGGAAAACAACACCAACCAGACGCTCATGCAAAATGACAACCGCCACAATTACGCAGCTACCCGCCAGCACAAACCTATCCTGACAAATAAACCTCTGCAACTACTTACTCCGTGATTTCCTCGGTGACCGTGTGTTCGACCTGGAGCCGGGAGTTGACCTCAATGAAGTAGTGTTTTCCGTGTTTGTCCAACAGAAACTCCACGGTTCCTGCGTTCTCGTATCCCACCTGCAGCACAAAAACATAACGGGACAGTTTTATAACTGTAAATTATTCCACTAATACTGTTAGTATAAGCTGTGTAAACAATGAAGAGGCACCACTCACTCATCTTAACGAACCATGAAACTAATGAAACAGGAAAAAAAAACAACCTCCAAGCGATCACCACCATATGAAATGGGTAAAGAATGAGCCCTGCGCTTTATTTGTGTAGCGAGAGAAGGCCACTTTTCATCATCTCCATGTAATGACAAATTAGATCGTTAATCAAGGAGGAGTAACTGGAAACCCACAGTCAAATGACAATTTTTTCTCCCTACCTCTCAGCTCAATAAATGCAATTAGAATCACAATCGTAGGCAGGTACAATAAACATGCAGGGATTTGTCTTGCCGTCAGTGTCCAGGATGGTAATAGCTGACTTAATTGATTAGGACTGTAAAGTCCTAGTCGACTGGTCGACTTATTGGTCGATGCGTTCTGAGTCGACCAAAATTCTGATTGGTCGATTTTATGCCGTGTTAATTTTTGAAATTTGATTGGACAAGAGACATTCCATGAGAGCTGATCGGTGCTGATGTTAAAGTAGGCTACAACAGCGCTGCCTCTCGTGTGATATTGCTTTAACATTCTACAGGGAGATCGAAGAACGTCCACGTTATTCAACTTGCTGTGGCTTCAGTGCTTAATTTGTAAATCATTAGGTGCCGGAACGCAAAGTACATGACAGCGCAGGCATGACCAGAGACGCGCACAGGTCCAGGAACGCAGCAAATGGTAGCGGAAAAGAAACATGTAAAAACATGATGTGGGCCTTACAGGCCTGAATATTTAAAATATTGTAATGTTCTCAGATAGATGCAGACAATGGTTGTAATCAAAAGCTTTAATGCAGACTGCTGCTGGCCGCAATCACGCCGTACAAAACAATAATCAAAAGAACTCTCACATAAACCGGTTGTCTGCCTAGCTCCATTTACAGACAACTGTTCCCCGGCAGTCAACTGCGCACTGGATTTGGTCGGGTTTTTAAATTTTTTTATTTTACTGCTTAATGCGCAATTGCACCGTGCCCACAGTTTGTTTTGAGCCCAATGCACAGCTTTATTCCGTTTGTACTTGTCTTGATCTGGCATGTTTATTAAAGATCATTGTCCCTGAATTGGCTTACCGTTTAGTGCAATTGCAGTAATCATAGCATATTATATTGCGCAGATGCACGTAATGCAAAATGCTGTCAAATGCTTTAATACTCAACCTGTCTGCTGTGTTCATTGGCCACCATGAGGATTGTTGTTCTCTAATGTCTATCCTCCTTACTACTTGAGTAGAGGTTTATTTAAAAAAAAGAAAAGTTTGTTCAGATTAACCAAAACACTGATTTAGTCTGTCTATCATACAAAAGTAAGGCAAGGCAATTTTATTTGTATAGCACAGTTTCAGCAAGGCTATTCAAGGTGCTTTACATGAAAACGATAAAGCATAAAACACAAAACATATGATATATTAAAACATTACTCAAAGGCAGCTCTAAAGAGATGGGTTTTTAACCTCAATTTAAAGCAGCTCAGTGTTTCATCGTCTTGCAGTTGTCTGGCAGTTTGTTCTAGATAAGGGGAGCATAGAAACTGAAAGCTGCTTCTCCATATTTGGTTCTAATTCTAGGGATGCCGAGTAGACTGGAATTAAAGGACCTGAGTGGTCTGGTGGGTTGGTATAATGACAGTAGGTCTTCAACATACTTTGGTGCTAGGCCATTCAGTGAATTATAAACTTGTAAAATTATTTTTGAAGTCTATTCTTTGAGGTACAGGGAGCCAGTGTAAGGACTTTAGAATTGAGGTGAGGTGCTCTACTTTCCTGGTTCTAGTGAGGAACACGAGCAGCAGCGTTCTGGATCAGCTGCTGCTGTCTGAGTTTTTAGGCAGACTTGTGAGGAAATTAAAGCAGTAATCAATCAGACTAAAGATAAATGCATGGATGAGTTTTTCGAGGTCCGGTTGCAACATTAGTCCTTTAATCCTAGAAATGTTCTTCAGGTGATAGAAGGCTGACCTTGTTATTGCCTTTATGAGACCCTGGACGTTCAGGTCTGAGTCCATGACTACACCTAGATTTTGGGCATGATCAGTAGTTTCTAGCTGTATTAACTGAAGCTGTGTCCTGACTCTTGATAGTTCCTCTTCAGGTCCAAAAATAATTACTTTAACTTCGGTTCTGTTCAGTTGGAAAAAATTATGGCACATCCATCCATTGATTTGCTTAATGCATTTACTTAGCATTTGGATGGGTTCAAAGTCACCTGCTGACATTGTAATGTAGAGCTGAATGTCATCGGAATAGTTATGTAAACAAATCTTATTGGTAGTTATAATCTTGGCTAGCGGGAGCATGTAAATATGGAATAGGAGGGGTCCAGGATGGAGCCCTAGGGAACCCCACATGTGATTTCTGTCTGTTCTGATAATAAAATTGCCTATTGACACAAATAAGTTCCTGTTCTTAAGGTAAGACTTAAACCAGCCAAGTACAGACCCTTTCCAAAAAATTAAAATATCATGGAAAAGTTTATTCATTTCCATAATTCCATTCAAAACGCTAAACTTCCATAGATTATATATTCAGGGCCCACGACTTAAATAATTTCAAGTATTTAGTTTATTTGTACATAAATTGGGCTTCCAGCTTATAAAACCCAAAAATTTGAATATTGTGAAGAAATCACCATTTACTTCTCAGTTTTTGCAGAAAAAAGAAATTATAAATCACATTAAATCCATCAAAATATGGTACTTTCAAAACGATATCTAAATCTTCAATACTTGGTGAGGAATCCCTTTGCCTTAATCACTGCCTCGATGCACCGTAGCATTGAGGGAATCAGCCTGTGGCATTGCCTTGGAGTTATGGAAGCCCAGATTTCCATGATGCTTGCTGTCAGCTCTTCTTTGTTTCTGGGTTTGGTCCTACTCATTTTCCTCTTGATAATACCCCATAGATTATCAATGGGGTTTAGGTCCGGTGAGTTGGCTGGCCAGTCAAGCACTGATGGCATGGGCATCAAACCAGGTTTTGGTGCTTCTGACAATATGGGCAGGGACCAGGTCCTGCTCTTAGATGAAGTCTGCATCTCCATACAGATCCTCAGCAAAATTAATTATTAAATCCTCTAAAACATTCTGGTAGACTGATGCCGTGACCTTGGATTTAAGAAAGCAGAGTTTACCAACACCTGCACCGGACATTGCACCCCAAATCATGACTGACTGTGGATATTTCACACTGGACCTCAAGCAGCTTGGGTTCTGTTCCTCACCGGTCTTCCTCCAAACCCTTCCCGAATGAAAGGCACACTTTACTTCCATCGGAAATGAGGACCTTGGACCACTGGCCAACAGTCTAGTCCTTCTCCTTGGCCCAGTTGAGACACTTCCTACGTTGGCATCATTCGACTCTTTCTGGATCTCCGCCAGATTCATGAATCTTCTGTTTGATAATCTGCTCAAGCTATGAACCTTTGTGGTTTACCCATCCTATGGGGGGCATCAGTGATGGTCTTCTGGCCGGTTGCCAAGTCTGCAGTCTTCCCCATATTGAACCTTACTGAGACAATTGAACCAAAGAGAAGCAAATTAAAGACACCTGGGAAAACCTATGCAGGTGCTTTGAGTTTAGTAAATGAGTAGTGTGTGACAAAATTTGGGCTAATTTCTTCACAGTATTCAAATTTTTTGAAATCCTGTTTTCGTGGGTTTTCAATTCAATTCAGTTTATTTATATTGCGCCAATTCACAACAGATGTCATTCAAGGCACTTAAGAAGTGATTTCAATTAATTTATACAAACATTCCAATCAGTTAAAAAGTTTCCTATTTAAGGAATCCCATCAGATTGCGTCAGTCATTGGCGTGAGGTTGGGCAGACTTTCCAACTACAGCAATCCTTCAGCAATCCCTCATACTGAGCAAGCATGTAGCGACGGTGGAGAGGAAAAACTCCCCTTTAACAGGAAGAAACCTCCAACAGAACCAGGCTCAGTAGGAGCGGCCATCTGCTACGACCGTCTGGGGGTTTGAGAAGACAGAGCAGAAACACAGAAGGAACCGAAGATCCAATATATGAGAACTTTCTATGTTACAGAAAGTAAAAAGTTGATAACAGGACACAATGGAAGTTCAGCCACTGGGAGCACCATCCCAGTCGATGCCCCCCGTTCAACAGGGCATTCCAGCCCAGCAGGATACCAGACCAGGCATATCTTCTATGGAGAGAAAAACACAGAGAACACAAAGTTAACAGTCGAAAAAGCAGAATGTACTGTAATACAACTGGAGAGTCGTAGGAGAAAAGGAAGTAGCAGAGTGAAGAAAATTGGTAAGTCTGTCCTCCAGCAGTCTAAGCCTATAGCAGCATAACTACAGAGATAGCTCAGGATGACCTAAGCCACTCTAACTATAAGCTTTATGAAAAAGGAAAGTTTTAAGCCTGGCCTTAAAAGTAAACAGAGTGTCTGCCTCACGGACTAAAGCTGGGAGCTGGTTCCACAGGAGAGGAGCCTGATAACTAAAAGATCTGCCTCCCATTCTACTTTTAGAAATCCTATGAACTACAAGTAAGCCTGCAGTCGGAGAGCGAAGTGCTCTGTTGGGAACATATGAAACAATTACATCTCTGATGTATGATGGAGCTTGATTATTAAGGGCTTTGTATGTAAGAAGAAGGATCTTAAATTCTATTTTGGATTTAACAGGGAGCCAATGAAGGGAAGCTAAAACAGGAGAAATGTGATCTCTCTTTTTTAATATTCATCAGAACTTTTGCTGCCGGATTTTGGATCAACTGAAGGCTTTTAATGGCATTTTGTGGACTACCTGATAGTAAAGAATTACAGTAGTCCAGCCTTGAGGTAACAAATGCATGGACTAGTTTCTCAGCGTCACTCCTGGACAGGATGTTTCTAATTTTAGCAATATTCCGGAGGTGAAAGAAGGAAATCCTAGAAATCCGTTTAATATGGGATTTAAATGTCAAGTCTTGGTCAAAAATAACGCCGAGGTTCTTTACGTTATTACTGGGGGCCAATTTAATGCCATCCAGATGAAGTGATTGACTAATCAGTTTCTTTTTTAGAACTTCTGGTCCGAAGACAGCAACTTCTGTCTTGTCAGAATTTAAAAGCAAAAAGTTTAGATTCATCCATGTGTTTATGTCTTCCAGACATGCCTGTAATCTACCCAACTGTCTGGGTTCATCAGGATTTATGGATAAATATAGTTTAGACAGCATGGGATAAATTTCCACAGCTATGCCGATGATACAAGTGATTCTACCAATTGGAAGCATATATATGGTGAAAATAATAATAACCCTGTGGAACTCCACAAGTAACCCTTGAGAGTGAAGAAGATTGATCATTTAGATTAACAAACTGGAATCTGTCAGACAAATATGATTTAAACCAGCCTAGTGCTGTTCCTTTGATCCCTGCAACATGTTCAAGTCTTTCTAAGAGAATATTATAATCAAATGTGTCAAAAGCAGCACTGAGATCTAACAAAACCAGAAAAGACAAGTCCATTATCTGAGGCCATGAGAATATCATTAGTAACCTTCACCAGTGCTGTTTCAGTGCTATGATGAGCTCTAAAACCTGACTGAAACTCTTCAAACAGCTCGTTACCGTTTAGATGCTCACAGACTTGATTAGCAACAATTTTCTCAAGGATTTTGGATAAGAAAGGAAGGTTAGATATAGGTCTGTAATTCACTAAGTCATCTTGATCAAGGGAAGGTTTCTTGAGTAAAGGTTTAATTACAGCTATTTTAAATTCCTGTGGTACGTATCCGTTTACTAAGGATAGATTAATCATATCCAAAATGGGGCCAGGAACCAAATGTAACACTTCTTTAAATAATTTGGTTGGGATTGGGTCCAACATACAAGTTGAAGGTTTAGATGAGGCTAATATTTTTGATAATTCCGAAAGCTCGACTGAATCAAAACAGCCTAAGCACAAATGAGGTTCTACAGTTCTTTCCGATGCTGCCTCATTTACTAAGGAAGAAGTAATCATGTTTGGGAGGATGCCAATGATTTTATTTTTTATAGAATTTATTTTATTTATGAAGAATCCCATAAAATCATCACTGCTAAGAGCTGGGGGAATAGTTGGCTCAACAGAGCTATGACTCTAAGTTTGGCAACTGTACTAAAAAGAAACCTAGGATTGTTCTTATTCGCCTCTATTAATGTTGAAAAATATGCTGTTGTAGCTTGTCGAAGGGTCTTTTTATACAGCAGTAGACTGTTATTCCAGGTTAAATAGGAATCCTCTAGATGTGTAGAGCGCCATTTTCTCTCCAACTTCCTAGTATTCTGCTTTCAAGTATGCAACTCTGCGTTAAACCAAGGAGTCAGCCTCCTATGCTTAGCCACTTTCTTTTTTAAGGGGGCTACACTATCTAATGCCAAACGCAATGAGGACATAACGCTGTGAACCAGACCATCAATTTCAAGTTAGAGATAGAATTGCTAGCATCCACTGTGTTACTCTGAGACACTGAGGAAAGTAAGAATGGAACAGATTCTTTAAAAATTGTTACAGCATTGTCTGATAAAGCTCTACTATAATGAAATTGTCTTTCAGATTTAAGATGGTCAGTTAAAGTAAATTCAAAAGTTATTAAGATGGTCAGACAGGACCGGGTTATGTGGGTGGACTGTTATTTCCTCACACTCAATACCGTATGTCAGTACAAGGTCCAAAGTGTGTTTGCCCGAGTGGGTCGATCCCTGTACTTTTTGAGTAAAGCCAATTGAGTCTAAAATAGCACTAAAGGCTGCATTTAGGCTATCACTTTCAGTATCCACATGAATATTGAAGTCCCCCACTATAATGACCCTATCAGTATTTAATACTAAATCTGATAAAAAATGTGAGATCTGATTCAAGAATTCAGAGTAAGGGCCTGGTGGACGATACAAAACCACAAACAAAAATGGTCTTAATGTTTTACAACTTGGATGAGGAAAATTAAGTGTTAGATGTTCAAAAGAACTGTAGCTATCAATTGGTCTGGGACTAATTAGTAAATCAGAATGAAAAATGGTTGCAACTCCAGGTCCAGTATTTCTAGGAATGTGAAAATTTAAATGATTGGAAGGAGTTGACTCATTTATACTGACATAATCCTCCTCCTACAACCAGGTTTCTGTGAGACAAAGCAAATCAATGTGATTATCACAAATCAAGTCATTTACTAACAAAGTCTTTGAGGACAGAGATCTTATGTTTAATAAACCACATTTAATAGATTGATTTTTCTGTTCAGTCAAAGTCGTATTTATCTTTGAGAGTTCGATAATTTGCTTTTGTTGTCTTAACTTTTAATCCATTTAATTTTGGCCGTGGGCAAGACACTGTTTCTATAGAGTAATGGGTGGGTAACAGTACAGAAGCAGCAGAGAGGTGGGTAAAACAACAACTCTGCTTCCTGGTCTGGAACCTGGGTTGTCAGTGTTTTGGAGGACTAATAAATTCGGCCATATTCCTAGAAAGAAGAGCTGCTCCATCCAAAGTGGGATGGATGCTGTCTCTCCTGATCAGACCAGGTTTTCCCCAAAAAGTTCGCCAGTTATCAATGTAGCCCACATCGTTTGCAGGACACCACCGCAGTTTTATGCGCTAGAAGCCCAAATTATGTACAAATAAACTAAATACTAAAAATTGTTTAAGTTGTGCGCCCATAATCTATAATCTATGGAAATTTAACGTTTTGAATGGAATTATGTGAATAAAAAAACTTTTCCATGATATTCAAATTTCTTGGAAAGGGTCTGTACTGTATTGGAGAGTCTGACCCACCTCTCAAGTCGTTGCAATAGTAAGTCTCAAATGCTGCACTGAGGTCCAAAAGTACCAGTAAAAATAGTATAAAAGAAAGCAGTTTTAATTTCTTATTCTCTAGAACTCTTTGAATCCAAATATGTTTCAATAAATTGGTTTTTTTACCTTATCCATATCCAGACCTAAAAAACTGAGCAAATGTCATACTTTTCTATACTTTTTAGTAACCCTTTTAGTATTTAAATGGATATTAAATAGACAAGAATTTAAAAAGCATCATTTAATCTTACTAGACTGATTTATTTGAGCTACAGTAATCAGGCTTTTACTGCCAAAAAATTTCTGGTTTTGCTCTCACCTTCTGATTCAAATTTTTCGTTTCCATTTAATAGGAAAGAAAATTCCTGCAGGTTCTTTGTTAGAGGTCGTAGTTTGAATCCAACAGTGTTGTAAAATCGGCATTTATTCTAATCATACGCCCTTATTCTTTTTTTTTTTTACCCAAGTCCAAACACTCGAAGTACCTGCTGTTGGTCAATGTGCTTTCAGACAAAAAATAAGTGGGAGTTTTCTGTTTTAGTTAATTTAACAGGAATAAAAAGAAAACAAAGGTTTGAGATCTGACCAACTGATCCCCAGTCAAAGCTGATTCAGAGAAAATTGGATTATTCCAGTCACTGGATTCATCATTGCTTCACTACTTTGATTTGTAACCAGAAGCACATCAAGCATACTCCATCTTGAATTAATTTTAGTACTACTACAAAGGTAATTTTTCTCTGATCAGAATAGAGGCCAAACTATAAAGGGAATGTTCTCTAAACTGATCCCAGCAGATAAGCTAAATCTGTTCAGGAATCTTTAAACATATTGATACGATAAAAAAAAAAAAAAAATTCCCATAGACGACAGAGTGTGTAATAGTAAATCGAGCTGCTAATCCAGTGGACCATGAGAATAAAATGCTGAGTGGAATTAGATGATCACAGCTGTAAAACACTGTGCATAGAAGTCTTTCTACAACATTTTTAAAGACTAATGAATCATTACTGTTCTTTATGTCCGTGTTCATGTTCAACAGTAATAAAATTTTAAAGCTATTTCCAGTGCAGAAGGAGACAAGAAATGGTTCTTTCAACATTGTGGTTTCTACTCAAGTCTTTACTTGGTAGCTTTTCAACCTTTTAGTCCCAACTGGTGTTTCATTTAGTCCCTTTTGTTTTAAGATTTTATGTCCCCATGAGTCAAATTGGGGCATAAAGACAAAGTTATTTTAGCTTAAAAAAAATAAAGGAAAAATTCTCGGCTTCAATTAAAAAATATATATATAATTTGAACTGCACTGTGCCCTTTAGGCCCCTATGTCAAAGGTTTTGAATGCTAAATGACCTGTATAGTGCTTTTCCTGTCAGAAGACCACAAAGTGCTTTACATTACAGTCAGACATTCAAGCACACATTCACACGATGGTAGCAATCTTGTACATTGTAGCCACAGCTGCCCTGGGGGACACTGACAGAGGCACGGCTGCTCGACACAGGTTGCCCTCTGACCACCACCAGCAGGCAAGGCAGGTGACGTTTCTTGCCCAAGGACATAAAAGACAGCGACAGACTGAACGGGGATTCAAACCCGCAACCCACCGATTCCTACCACCTGAGCCACGGTCGACCCTAGGTTTTTTTTAAAGGAAATCGCATCATGCAAATTAATGCAGAACTGACTGATTTATACACTGTGTAGGCGTATTTAAAAGGACTTACTGGACGCAGACAGTTTTTGGCCAAGTATATAAATATGCAACCATTTGACTTCAATATATTTTTGTCTGTCTGTCCATTGGAGCTGTACATCACTGGAACATTCTTCCACTGATTTGGTGTGGAGAGTTTTTAATATTTCCATCTATTAATTTTTCAATAAAAGTAGTGTTTACAGCCCTAGAATACAATATCTGTTAGAGAAAATGCAATTTCCATTTTTAACCTACTCTATTACGACACACTTAGTAGAGTATGATGCGTAATCGGATTATTCTCACCCCCAAATGAAGGAATGTTTAGCTCTAGTCAAATTAAAACTGACATTAGCTTGTTAGCATACCAACTCTTCAAAATGTGTGCCTCAGAATGCCATGTATAGCTCCTAATCTCAAATTATTTAGTAGGACAGGTATGTAGAATGTGATTTCCATACATAAATAAAATCTTACCATATTTCTAATGAAGACAAAGTGAACCAAACTTGCAGCGAGAATTCAAGCAATCTGCTGTTGAGTAATGAAAGGTAAAGTGAACCTATTTAGATCAGGGTAACTGTTTATTTCTACCAAAACAAATGCCAAGTAACTAAGGGGAGAAAAGTACAAAAATTAATACATTAGAGAACAAAAAGCAAACAACCTACAAAACACGAAATCTAATTAATCCAGAGGGCCACAGTAGGCCACAAAAGTAGGGCCCCAATCACCATACTCAAACCTTGAGCTCAATTGTGCATGATTCTTGAGTAATTCATCTTTGAGAATAGATTAAAATAGAGATCTAAACAACTTATGCCAGTCTAGTTCTCAGAAAATGCTTCTTAACTCCTCAAATAGAAATCCTTTGATTTCCATCCGTCGGGGATAAAAGTGAAGACAAATTAAGAAGACTCAATTGATTGAAGACACAAAAAGATCTTTAGGTGAAACTCTGGAAAAATCATACCTGGCAACTGAATAAGTCTCGACTGTTTTGGAGCTGAAGATGCATCAAATGTTAAACACAAATAACAAAATATCCACCTTAGTAAGTCCTCAGCCAGATGTGCCTGCAAGAAAATCCAAAACTAGCACATTTCCATCTGATAAAATCCTGCTGATGCAACATTTTTAAACCTGCCCCAAATATAAACCACTAAAGTGGCAGATATTCTTTTACACTGCAGTAGGACGTACAGTTATATCGTTTGTCACTGCAGTAGACCAAGTAAAGCATTTTTTTTCTGTAAAAAGGCTGCAGGCATATTTCAGTTGCCTCTGAATCTGTCTAGGCCTATTTTACATGTTGCTTTTGCAGCTAATGTGTGCCTCACGTTCAAATGCTCGATCCAAAAACAGTAGGGGGCGACTTAGAAGTTTTAAATGGTCTGAGCAGACTTAAAAAAAAAATAAATAAAGAACAGCCTATGGTCAAACCAAAATCACTTGGCAAACAACCAAGTGATGCTGGTTGTTAGCCAAGTGATGTTGGTTTTTAGCCTTACATTTATGCGTTTTGTACGATTCATTAATGCGTTTTCGTACGAGATGTTGATCATTGTTAAAGCTCATTAGAAACTCAATATTTACTTTTTTTTTGCCTTTTTAAAGTAACTTATGTAAATTACAAATTCAGAACTCAGGAATACATTTAAAAAAAATTATTATTCTTTTACAAATTATATACTTTTTTTCACGCTGTGGTCAATTTTGATTCAATTGTGAAAGGGCATCCACCTCTATATTGCCCAGACAACATAGTATTGAGCGCAAAAACGTTCCGCAGCCCATAGCTGTGCTGGAGTACGAGTTGTTTAACTTGTATTAGGATTCAGAACGAGAATGTCAAAGCCAATGAGAAGGCTGGAAAAGTGGCAGAATTACTGGACTTGAGCTTGAACCTGACCGTCATCAGGACTCGCTGCAACACAGAACAGCTGTCTTTGCGGTTTAAAAGTTAACTTTTAAAAATAGACCACACACCTAATTGTGTGAGGATTTTTGCACTTTGCCACACAGTTTGAAAACAATTTTTGAGCTCAGTTGAACATTTGCAGGTGTTTGGTGTAACAAAACCAAATGCAAGATATGCTGAGTATTATTTTCTACTCTTTCGCTTGGAAAAAAGTTTGTCTAGACGCATGTTTGGTGGCATCATGATCCACATCTCATGATCATAGGAGAGAGTGGCCCCGTAGACTGAATGGCTATTTAAGCACTTTTGATTTTTGACTTTATGCTCTCTTAAATATAACAGACTGGTGCATTAACTATTGCTTAGTTACTGCAGAAGAGGCACCAATTTGTCCAGCCATCTCCCACTCCATCATCATCACTCTTGAACAAAACAAATACACTAACTTCTCCCATTTAAAAACAAGACTGACCCCAGAGAATAGCTCGTTTGTTGGAAAACAAGGCCTCAGATGCACTCGTCTATGCCGG
The DNA here is from genome assembly GCA_963556495.2 of Valencia hispanica. Taxonomy (NCBI): domain Eukaryota; kingdom Metazoa; phylum Chordata; class Actinopteri; order Cyprinodontiformes; family Valenciidae; genus Valencia; species Valencia hispanica. The sequence continues at coordinate 34,164,357 of OY747714.1, forward strand.
ATGTCATGGGACTTGAAATCTACTCTATAAATACCACGAACAGGGTTTGGGACAAATGACAGCTCTTGTGAAGTCCAACCAACATTGGGAACAAGCTCAACTGTGAGTCAAGTACGCAAACAGAGTTCTTGACACAAGGAATAGATGTCTCTTAAGAGAATCCATGGTGCACATTCTGACAACACCCCCTACAAATTGCCTAGGGGAACACAGTCTTGAGCCTTCTCCAGATCGCCAGACAACACTTAATAGCTCCTAAATGGTACATTTCAGCCAGAACCAGTACTCAAGGATCAGTGCATTGGCCCTTTTAGATTTGTCTCTGCTTAAACATACCTCAATAAAATAATTTGTCTCTAGAATCCTGCTAATAATCTTACTCCTGGCCCCCGGAGGAAGTTCAGGCATTCAATTCAAATGTATTGGATGAGGCACAAGAAAACTTGCAGGATACTGGTCCTCGAAGAAATGAGTTTGACACCCTTGTCCAAGAGTACATTTTCCCAGAGAGGCTGAGAAGTGTGATCCCTCGATAATTGGAGCACACTCTCCGGTACACAACATATTTCCACAGGAAATCTGAATCTCTCACTGAATGATGCAGTTTCATCCCCAAGCTGCCACAAAAAGTCAAATTTTTAATTTGGTACTCACTTTAAATGCATAAACATGAATGCTTTAAGCAGAGAAAAAGTATTTTATGTAATAAGTACCTTTCAAATAAATTATCTTGCCAAGCAGGAGTAAATTGCACCGTGTAAACGGCCACATGTTCTACGCATGTGTGTGTGTGTATGTATATACACATATATATATACATACATATACATATATATACATATATATATATATATATATATATATATATATATACATATATATATACATATACATATATATATATACATATATACATATACATATATACATATACATATATACATATACATATATACATATACATATATACATATACATATATACATATACATATACACATATACATATACACATATACATATATACATATACATATATACATATATACATATACATATATACATATACATATACATATATACATATACATATACATATACATATATACATATACATATACATATACATATATATATATACACACATACATATATATATATATACACATACATACATACATACACACACACACACACACACACACACATATATATATATATATACACCTCTAAACTAACTGGAGATTATCTGCATAAAAATATTTATACTAAGCTGAGGTCTCTCTGCACATACAAACCAGGTCTCATTACATAGATTTACATGCACAACTCCGAAAAAAAAAAACCCCAATAAGTAAAATTATGAGCTTGGATACACATACACACAAACAAGACACAGCAAAAGATCCTTGAAAGGGCATGTATAAACAATAAAGACACCTACACACAGCTCAGAAGTTCTGCTCAGACATGGAAGATGGAAAACGAACCAATTAATTTGTGCAAGTGTGGCTGTGCATGGGCGCTACCTGTGCCGAGCAATTACCCAGCAGCTACAGCTGCCGCTACTTATGCAAGCTCAATGACCTCAAAAGATCTGCAACATATATGCCCAAGCAACTGTACTATAACCACCTCTGCATACTGTACGCTGTGCATGCACAGACAGATGTATTTCCAACAGATTCCCACAGTGCACCAAAGTGTGTCGCTCCATGTTGAACTCATTCTCCCACCCCGAGTCAGTGAGTGAAGTGGCAGCCACTGTAACAGATTGAGTGGTCACTGTTTTATAAGGTCTGGCAGCCCAGTCCATGGGTAGTCAAAGCAGAGAGAGAGATCATTGGGATGCTGCGTGCAAAAGCATAAAGTGTATTTCAGCCTGCTGCAGACCGGAGTGTCTCCGTTTAAATTATCCAACGCTGGAGTGAGGAGTGCTTTGAACAGAAAGCAACAAGGCCTAATCGATAGTGTGTCAAATTTAGGCAGAATAGAAAGCTAAAATATAGTACTGTCAAGTTTGCAGACACATGTTGGTCTCCAAGCACCACTACTGTCTTCACATGGTTTTTAGAAGTTTGGATCAATAGTTCTCCAGTCTTGCTGAAGTCCTTACAAAGATTTCCTTTCACCAGATTAAATGTCAGGTCTAAAACAAACAAACAAAAACAAAAACTTTCTTTAATGGGTTAAGAGTATTTAAAGACCATGTATTTGAGAAACGGGGACAAATCAAAAGCAAAAAGACTTGAAAAAGGACCTGAACGATTGATAATTATTTTCTTGATCCACTACTTGTTGTTGTTGTAGATGTTAAACGCATCAACTCCAGTCCTGAAACAAACCAAACAGCAGGTCAATTGTTTTTCCAGCAACCAGTTTTGTGTTTGCATTTACCAGGGGAAAAAAACTCAAATTACTGGGCTAGAAACCTCAGAAAAAGACCCTGGTGGGGCAGGTAAGTGATTGTTCCACTTACCAGGAAATGTTGGATGGATACAGGTTGCAGAGAGTTCATGACATTTGAAATTTATTCAGTCAACAGTTTAAAATGGTCCACATCTCATAAGTTCAATGAACTGTATCTAATAATCTAATAGATTTTAACTTAATGTTTACAGCCAACTTTGGAAAAAGACAGCGTTTTTATTATAAGATTGTGGATCTCAACGGGTTTTACCATCCACCCACTGACCTCCACTTAATCCAAGATCGGGTCAGCCCAGAAAACCTCTGAGGAGGCGTACTGCTACTCGAATTAAATAAAATCCTTTATTCAAAATATATAGTTTTAAACTTTTTATGTTCCAAATAAAACTAAAAACCTGCTGTGGATCATTAACAGATCCTCAAGATGCTGCAGTTCCCGTGTTTGTTTATGCTCCTTTGGGACAAATTTTTTGGTGTAATTTCTCAAATATTTATGAACTGTACAAAAGTCTAAGAGATGTAATAAAACACTTTCACAGAGTAAAAGCAGGGAAATTATTTCAACTTCATGGGAAGAACACTGGTTTAAAATCCCAGCCCAACTTTCTCCCCTCTCAGCCAATGTCGAAATCGTTTCGTTGGATTGAAACTCCTAGCTTGACCCAGTATCTTCAAGGTCTTTTGCTTTCCTTTGGGTTCCACCTTCATTTCTGGGACACAGAATCCGTCTCCTTCCTAAATAGCAGAACGACCGGCTGTGTACTTGTGCATAATTGTTTGAACGTGAAACCGTATAGTACCCAAGGATGAACTTGAGTTGTGAAGGTCTACAGTTCTCTTCTTTACATCCTGCATGGTTGAATTTTTTTTTTCATGCCGTCACACAAGGAGGCCGTGTGTTTAAGGTGTTACCTTAAAATACATCCAAAGATGTCCAAATGCCTAGGATGTTGTGAACTGAATAAAAATCAGAACCTTACAAAGACTGGACATCGTGTACGATTTGCGAAATCATGTAAACTTCTCGATTGTAGGGCAGAAAAGTAAAGTCTAATATTTGTCGAGGTTCGAATCATACTTAAAATGTAACTTATCCCCTATCCGAGTTAAAACTCTGCCCACATTTCCAGTTTGAAAAATGCCTCAAAATGAGGCATTGCCTGGCGGACCAGCGAGGGGGAGGGCTGGGCGTGGCCTGCGCTGTGATTGACATGCTGACAGCTGAGCTGCTGCAGCAGCGGCTCCTATGAGCGGCAGACAGACAGCTAGAAAGATGGAGCACAATAGTGACGCAAGCTCCATTGCCTCAGAGAGGGGCAATTTTGAAGTTGAGGATTCCTCTCCACCTCCTTCACCAGAGGAAAGAGGAAAAAGAGGAAGGTTCTGTGGAGGAGACAAGCTGAGCCGTATCATTTCGAGCCGAAGGCTCTTGAGTTGCCCGGAGCAGCAGGTGCAGAGTCTGCAGCGGCATCGTGGCATATAATGGGGCCCATCTCTGAGTGGTACATTGTTGTTAGCCATAGCTAAAGCTAAATTTAGATTATCTCGAGTAATATCATGTGACTCTGGCTCAACAGGTGCACCTGCAGCCACTGTACCTCATTGTCTGCAACAGGAAATGTATGTTTCAAAGAGGTGCCCAAGATATAAATCAAAGTGCACTAAAAAAATAACTAAGCCCTGATTTTATTATCCATTTACTGATAACAGTTCATTCCTTTGTCATAGGTAATGCGCCGATGTCAGTAGGAAAGACTATGCTAAAGAATCTAACTAAATGCTAAGCTAACAAATCACTAACCTGATAAACCCTGTAAACAAAGTGCGACCTAGACTGGGCTTGTTTTATACTCCACAGGGGCAGGAAGGCTGACATCAGTTGCCACCCACTGAGCCAGTAGCAATACCCGATTCAAATTCAAGGGCAGTGTAACGTTTTAACCTGAAGAGGCACTCCACTAACGGTTTTTGGTAAAAAATTTATATTTTTACTAAAATGTACTAAATTACAAAAATAATGACCAGACATGTAGATAGCACTATTAGACATTTATACAGTTCATCAGCAAAGAAAAGTTAATTTGGGGGTGAGTTGCACTTCAAGTTCTTTTTTTTTTTTTTTTTTAGTTCTTGTGCCGTTTATTCTTGCTTGACCGCACATTTTCTTTACCCAAAGAAACTGTTGTTGGGTTAAAAATTCAAATGTTGACTGACAGAGTCCCTTTCAGTTTTTATAATATCTTAAAATAATTATTTCTCATTCTGTCAATATAAACTTTTTGTTTTTAAGACAATTCTTCTGTGTCGATGCCATTTCACTGACAGGAAGGGAACACCAACAGATTTTTACCCCTTGCAGATTTCTAAAGCGACCACTTAAACTCAAAGGTATGGATCCTTCCTTAGCCTTGGACCGACCAAAAACAGCAATTGATTTCCTGTCAAAGCTGATGGCGCCACATTTCTATCTAAACATGCAAATCTTATGAGGAGAAGCAATATTGATAATTCACAGCAGGATGCACACAAACAACCCCCCCCCCTTTAATCCCCTTCTGCCATCATCTGATGCCGCACAGCCTGAAGGCAACACATTCTGGGTCAGGAAAGGTTCAGGGACAGAGTAATGTGGTTCAAAGCTCTACAGCTTTATGTGCGATGTGCCTCATAAGGCAGAGGGAACAAAAATCAATGATATAATCAACAGCAGCACAAGCTGAATGTGTGTAGGACAACATTTGCGTGCGAGGGCCCGGTTCAATATGTCAGGGACTTTCAGATGCACAAGGCTTAATGTATTTTTAATAAAATGTTATTGTTGTTATTAACCTGGCTTCACTGGCAGGTCAGAATAAAACTGATTTTCAGAGGGTTTCAAGTAGAAATCAGTTCCTCTGAACTTGTACAAAGTCACATCTACAAAATGGAGCTTTTCAATTGTCGCAATAAAAAGATAAATGCGCGTTTTACAAAAAAAATATTTCAATAAGGTGAATAAACGAATTTATTTACTCAGTTTTGAAATGTTATGACAGTCTGTCATTACAAGGAAATGTTTCATTTACCTTGAAAAGTTATTTTCTAAATGTCATGGGAAAAAAATCTCTTCTGACAAGAATGAGCCTGTAGTCCGTTTTTTGATATTAAATAAGCAGATCGGCCAGAACCAGACAGAGCCCCAGAGCCGAGCAACGTTCAAACTCTTCTGCACCCCCCTATTCCTAAAGACTTGTGGTATAGAGTAATCCAATATTATCCTCCTCAGTCCCTCCTACACCGTCTTGATGTTTAGTCCCAAGGTTAAAAAACAGTGCACATCGAAGAGTAAAAGGGAACGAGGTCAGAGGGCCTCCTTCTCAATTCTGCTCCTCACTGACGTATGTTTAAAGAGTCTACAGTTGTGTGCGAAAGTCAGGGCACCCCTTTAAAAACAGCATATTTTATATATTTAAAAATGTATATTCATATTTACTGTCTCTCTGGTATATGGGAAAAAAAGACAATATTGTCAGGAAACATTAATGCATAGTTACATTTTATTTTATAAATTGAACAAAATTACAAAAATTTAAAACATAATTTTGGCATGTGCAAAAGTTGGGGCACCCTGAGAGTTTCAAAGTTTCAGATTCTTTTTACAAGCTCAGACCTCTACCAGCTCATTGGTCCTGAAGCATGTGTCAACAATTGTCATTAGGGAGTGCCAGCTGGTGCCAATTTGAGGGTTTCTTAAATACGCCGACTCCACAAACCTTGTACAAACACTCAGCAACCATGGGTTCCTCTAAGAAGCTGTGTAAGACAGAAAAAATGAAAGTAATTGATGCCCACAATGCCGGGGAGGGCTACAAGAAGATAGCAAAGAGTTTTCAGCTTGCAGTTTCCACAGTGCGAGGCATAATTAAGAGATGGCAGGTGAGGGGAACTGTGGAGGTCAAGAAGAGATCTGGAAGACAAAGGACACTCTCGGAGAGAACAGCTCGTAGTCTGATCAGAAAGGTAAACCAAAACCCACATTTGACTTCAAAAGACCTCCAGGAAGATTTAGCAGACTCAGGAGTGGTGGTGCACCCTTCCACTGTGCGCCGATACTTGCACAAACAAGACCTTCATGGAAGAGTCTGCAGAAAAAAACCTTATCTACGACCTCATCATAAAATACAACGTCAAAAATATGCAACAGAACATCTACAGAAGCCTGATGACTTTTGGAAACAAGTGCTGTGGACTGATGAAGTTAAAATAGAACTCTTTGGCCACAATAAGCAAAGGTATGTTTGGAGAAAAAAAGGAGCAGCATTTCATGAAAAGAACACCTTGCCAACTGTTAAATATGGGGGTGGATCCATCATGCTTTGGGGTTGTGTTGCAGCCAGTGGGACAGGAAACATTGCTCGGGTGGAGGGAAGAATGGATTCAATTAAATACCAGCAAATTCTGGAGGCAAATATCACAGCATCTGTAAAAAAGCTAAAGCTGAAAAGAGGATGGCTTCTACAACAGGATAATGATCCTAAACATACCTCCAAATCCACCATGGACTACCTCAAGAAACGCAAGCTGAAGGTTTTGGAATGGCCTTCACAGTCTCCCGACTTAAACATCATCGAAAATCTGTGGGTAGATCTTAAAAGAGCTGTGCATGCAAGACGTCCTAAGAATATTGCAGAACTGGAAGCCTTTTGCAAGGAAGAATGGGGAAAAATCCCAAATAATAGAATCCAGAAACTTGTTGTTGGCTATAAAAAGCGTTTACAAGCTGTGATATCTGCCAGAGGGGGTGTTACTAAGTACTGAAGGTACTGATGCTGTAGAGTGCCCCGACTTTTGCACATGCCAAAATTATGTTTTTAATTTTTGTAATTTTGTTCAATTTATAAAATAAAATGTAACTATGCATTAATGTTTCCTGACAATATTGTCTTTTTTTTCATATATACCAGAGAGACAGTAAATATGAATATACATTTTTAAATATATAAAATATGCTGTTTTTAAAGGGGTGCTCTGACTTTCGCACACAACTGTATATCATGCTAAATTAATTTTTTTGAGCTTTTGAAAATGTACTATTTTTATCTCATCAAAAACGTTCAAAAGCAGTTTTTGGCTTCACGTGTCATTCTTGTTCTCTGAGCTGCAGAGCTGCTGCTGATCGGCCCTGCTCCTCCAATTGGCTCGATGGGGCATATTTACGTCCTTCTCCAACAAGGAAAACCTATCCTGCATGCTCCTGCCCAGTACTGTAAACACTCACGGCCACTCTCTCCAGAGTTTTTAGCAGTAGGCGCCATAGCTGTGAAGAAGTGATTTCTTTCTTGACTAGTCTGTACCTTTCAAAATGTCTAGAATGCAAAAATGCATTTGTGGCTACGATAGCTACAGGAATTTGTTCAGCCTTCCTAAAGAAGAGTTTAATTGTGAGAAATGTTTGGATTCGGGAGCGCGAAAAAAACCAAGCAAGAATGTGTTTGGGACCGTCATTTCACATTAATGCTCGATGAGTGTTTGCCAGCACCAGAGTGGATTTTTTCACATTACGTCAAACTGGTGCCATTCTTACGTTAAAACCACCAGTTTGAACGGTCAGAACGGTGAGTAAAATGAAAGTGCAAACCGCTAGCTGTTAACTGCTAGCTGCATGGTTCCAATGTCGAGTAGCCAACAACAAAGCTGTGTGCACAATGTTATAAAAACATTGTTTAAAAGTGTGACCCACCCCCCACGGGTCCATGTCGCTTATAACGTTTATTTGCCCACATGACTCAAGATGAGCCAAGAATGACAGTAGCACCCATTTCAGATATGTCTGAAATGGTGTAAAGCTTTATCTTTGTAACTGTAGGCGACTCAGTGTGAAGTAGGCTAGTGTAGCAAAGTATTCCTGCTATAATTATATGTTGTCAAAATGTTTTTGATGCTTTTGATAATGGTTTGCTGTGGATCTAGGCTTACGTCATGAAATGGGTGGGACTCACATGGGATTAGGTGGGATTTCAGGAAACCAAGCATCTTATTTTCACGTTGAAAATTGTCTCAAGAAAATAACTCATTTCAGGAAAATGACATCTCCATAGTGCCAACAGTAATATTTTATATATGGGCCTAGGTGTAGGTGTAAAATAGCATGATATAGGACCTTTAGGCACTGATGACCTCTACATGAAATTACTTAGATGCATTTAATAACATTTAACTAATCAATTATTTCACATTAACTTGAAATATTCCCATTAAACAAAAAATAAAAGGCTAATTGCTTTTACAAGAAAAGCCCAAGTCAATCTTCAGATATAAACACAGGGCTGTCAAATCAGTTACCTTGAGTATTTAACCATTCAGTCAATTTATGTTTAACAGTTCTGCTGAAAAACAGTTTATTTTGATGTAGCTGCTGTATTTGTAAGGTTAATTTAAGGAAAATGTAAATTCAATACACCTCAGATGTAATCCCCTTAATCTCCAAACCATTAAATCTAGCATTCACGCAGTATACCCACTTATTCTAAAGCGGTGCACTTCTTGAAGCTTTGCAAAATGGAGTCTGAAGCGCTGACTTGAAGTATACAAGCACTGTAAGATGTTGTTCCTTCTCGTTCATAAACAAGCTGTATTAAATTCTCAAGACTGAAGTAATCTGTTCCCAAACTTTTATTGAGAAATTCTAACAAGTGGTAATCAACCTAGATCCATCTCTAACCACAAACCATGTTCAGAGATGTTGCTGAAGGGTAACTATTAGAGCTTCTCAGCAAGCATTAACAGACTGCTTGAGAAACAATTTTCACCAAGCTGGTTCCAGTCTAAATGCAGCCAAGGTGGTGTATGTATGTAACCTAGTAAAGGTGGTAGATCCATATACAGTTAACCAATTTATAAACGCAGAAGTGCCAATAAACTCTGTAATATGTCAGAATTTGAGGTAGGTGAAATAAAATGTCTTCTGCTACTGAGTAATCTGAACAGATGTCAAGGTTTTTTGTAATTCCCCATTTGATTAGTCTTCAAAACATTAGGCATTAAGAATTGGGAAATGAGTATCAAAATACAAAAAGTCTAGGAGATTGCTTATCAATTTATATTAACATATTGTAAGAAATAAATGTATTTTCTGGTTCAAGGTCGACCCTAGCCCAGCTAAAATTCAAACGGCAACTTGGATGTCCATTTCCTAGTCTAACAATAATGAAACTGCTTTAATTCTCCCAGTTTTAATCTGATTAAATCAGATGCATAAAATACAGAAAAACGATATGTTTGTTAATCTTGTTATTTGCCATCAGAAACTCATTTGTGTCTCCATTGTAATTAAAACCCGATCCAACAGGTGAAAAACTACAAGGTGTTACTGGTAAACGTGGTTTGACGAGCCTCGTTTTGATTTAATAGATCATGACAAACTTGGAATTTTATTTTTGCACAATTAATGTTAGATTATTATGGAAGCCCATTTTAGCCACTTGAAAGAAAAAAAATTAAACATGGTCATAGTTGTGGGATAGAAGGTTATAATTTTGACCTTCAAAGTCATAATGAGATACAAAGTCATAATTTTGACTTCCAAAAGCTGACCATTTTATTTTTTCCACTAGCCTATGTAGACATGCCGTCTTGTCTGAGGAGGAGATCTAGATATTATTTGATCTTTTTAGCTCATTGAAACTGTTCTCTTTTTTAGTGGATTGTAAATTATTTGAGGAGTATTTCAGACATGGCTTAATTAATTATGAAACCCTTGCTTTGCTGGCTGAAGTTCAAGGGCTACCATCCATGACTGTACAGAAGAGTTCAATCATCCACTCCTCTCAGAAGACTTGTCCCCTACTGCTCTGGTATGTCATAATGACTTCTCATCTCATATTTGTGACTTTGAAAGTCGAAATTCTAACTTTGTATCTCATAATTATGACTTTCAAAGTTGAATTTATCTCATGACTGAAAGTCGAAATTACATTTCAACTCCTAATTATGACTTCAAAAGTTTAATTTATGACTTTTTATCTCATAATTATGACTCGTAATTATGAGGATAATCAAAATTATGACCCATCTCATATGACTTAATCATGAGTTCGAAAGTGGATATGAGTCTCATACTTATGACACTGAAATTCGAAATTATGACTTTTTAACACATGACTTTGTATCTCATTATGACTTTGTATCATAATTATGACATACCATGTTTTATTTTTTTACTTTTAAGTGGCACAAAGGGGTTTCCATAGCTTATAATTATACAATGTGTTGAAAATCTCAACATTTTCACTGTGTCTCAATATGCGAAATCCTAAAAATAAAACATTTGTCTCTTCGAAATACATATTTTACTGTTATACTTCACTGTTACAGTTAACCAACCTTTATTATACAAGCAGATCCCATAACACCCCACACTCTTTGGATTTAAAGTGTTTTGCTTAGACTGCAGTTCTTGTCTCTTTTCATCACCATCTTCTCTTGTTGGGATTGCAGTTAATCTGGTGCCAAGATTCTCTGTAATCTGATCCAACTCCCTTTCAAACTCGCAACACACAAATCTCACCCGATTCATAGCAGATATCGCCCGAAAACAAACACACTTTCAAACAGATCAGCTCCATTTCAGTGGTGCCACCTCGATAATCCTTTAGCTGCTGGCAGCAACCGAAGCAGCTGAGCTCTTACAATAAGAGCACTGGAAAACTCACACCGGCACAAATGTATGCAGCCGTGCACGTTTATCGAACCCCACGCAAAATATTCATGAATATGCCCATGCATATAAACATACACCCACCACGGCTGTATTCATCACAGCTGTAATGGGAAAGGACCAGAATCCACCCTCTATCCGTTTTCCTATTTGGTGTATTTGTCCCTTCATTCCAGCTGCACTTTGGAAGTCTGTACCTCATTTCTTTCCAGTAACACTGTCTCTTCTGAGCTCTGCCTCAGAGTGGGATTCAGGTCATACTTACACCTGCGCCATATCCATTTTCTATTACTAAGAGCTATTCTTTTATATACAGAGTTGCATACAAGAGAGGAAAGGAGTGAAAAAAACAAGCTTGGTCAACTTTCTCTGAAGTAGAAGGACTCAAACACTGTCACAGATCAGTCAATAACACAATCAATACCAATTATCCGTTAAATAACTGGACAAGAGTCAACACAACTGTCATAACTTGTCATGTGTTTAATTGTGATTGAGTAGAGACACGAGAGAAAGCTCTCAAAGCGTAAACCGATGGCCAAATTGGTGCCCAAGCCAGTTGGTGTTGCATCGTGCACTCTTAGCTGGTCTTCGGTTTAAGATGGGGATTAAACGAGCTCGTCTGACAATCTGTGGCCTGGAGAGGCTTCCAGTCAGTTAATGACTGAAATTTGATAATTTATTCATTTTAACAGTTAAAACTGAGTTAACTGACCCATTTTGGTGGGTTCCACGCATCTCCAAGCCAAAATAGACTACAAAACAGAAAACCTTATATTTCTATAATAAAAAAAGATGATTGATGACAGAAAATATCAGCAAGAGGAGACAATCTCAAGGATGGAAAGACAAACAAGGACATAAGTTGAATTTGATCAGTTTAATTAAAACAAAAATTTAATATGTTCTTCCCCTTAAACGGTTGCTACTTATTACTCCTTTCAGGCCGTCATATCCTGAAACTTCTTACAAAAAAAAAACTCAATACTTTTTTTCCCCATCTCATCTTAATAAGTGACACTTAACTTTACTTTCATCCACATTTCACCTTTACGGTTATTAAGCTCCCAGAACATCTAAATTTTGGAAACTTAATTAAAAAAAAGGGAGAAGAGGCGTGGACAGGGAGTGATGGTAGATGTGCGGAGAGTTAAATGCCAAAGAATAGATCAAATGAGGGAAGGTAAAGTATCTCTATACTGTTGTGTCACAGAATGAATAAATGGAAAGTACAACAGAGAACAAAACGAAGCAAAATACAGAGCTGGGAAGAAGTATTTACCCCTTGCGGATATTTTCTGGTTTTGCCTTTATTGTCGCATCTCAATGTTTCAGACAAAACAGATTTAAACATAACCCGAATATTAAAATGATTTCATTAAGGGGAAAGAAAAGCTATCCAAGCCAACTGCTAAAGGTCATGCTACTGCATCTCAAATTAGATTTCAGTGCAGACTTTGACTAGGCCACTCCAAAATATTCCGTTTCCATTTTGAGCCATTCAGAGATTGACTTGCCTGTTTGCCTTCAATTAGGGATGCACGGATTTGAAAGTTTGTGCTGATATTGATATCAGAAATTATTATTGCGGTTCTGGTTGATACCCAATATTTACTATTATATATATTTTGTTATGCTTTTGTCATAGTTTAAAATTGAATGCACCGCTGATGTTGCTCCTCTGCCTCAGTTAAACACCCAACAAACCTGTGATGCATCATTGTCATACGACCTCAAAAAAATACCACATGACCAACACCCCACCTTTCCTGAAACACAAATCGCAACAAGATGGAAATAAACACTGGTAAATATCGTCCCAGATTTACTTGTTGGACAAACACCAATGTGTTAAATTACTAACATCGGCTGATCCCGACGATGCAGATATATCTTTCATTCCTACTTCGGATCATTGTCCTGCAGCCTAACCCCTCCTTTCCACCGGACCCATAAGCAGCACGTTACAGGAGCAGCACGTCATATGCAGCTGATAGCCACCACTGTAGTCAATAGAACCCTTTCCACCGGAGGCGAAAGCAGCACGAGTCTGCCGCGTCCCAAGAGCGTCATGTCACAGCACTTTTCTAAATATACGCGGCAGTCCTATTTTCTACGCAGCACGCCTCTGAAACACGTAAATTTCTACATTTTGGATAGGGGAAGAAAGGAAATGTAATGGCTCGGCACCGCAAATTTTCTAAATAAAAGAAACGTGCCGTTTTGCGGTTGCTTTACTTAAATAAAAGGTCACTACCTGTGCGGCCCAGTGAGAAGTCAGTACCTCGTGGTAGGGTCTCATTTGTGTGTCATCACACAAATCAGCGATTTTGGATATTCCCTGACATAACATAATCTCACCTCCGCACAGTTAGAAAAGATGTTGTACGGGCGGTAGGGGCAGTTTCTCTTTAGGTGGCAGTTGTTCGGCCATAGGTAACTCCTGGCTTCTTGCCTCTAGTCAAAGAGCTGATCTGACCTTGGTTCTGACAGAGCGCAGCTGGTTGCGTAGCGGAGCGAGGGGCGGGTCGGGGTGTGTGTGTGAGGAGTGATAGATGTCAGACACTCCATCAGACGCTGCTCTGGCTCTGATTGGGTGTTTTCTACCGGGCGCGGTTGATTCTTGCAAATCGCAGTAGGGGCTGTAGGCGTGACCAATTGAGCTGCTTTTTTTTTATTTATTTATTTTTTTTTTACAGATTACAAATCTTATTTCCTACTTCCAGGACATATGGACAGTTTTAAGAAATATCACAAAAAGTTACTTTTATTCAAGTACTACTTGACATCGGCTGATCCCTACTGCAGCTTTAAACCAAGTGTTACTAATCTTAAGGACCAGAACTGATGACCAGATGGTCTCCTTCAGGATTTTCTCCTAGAGAGCAGAATTCATGACTCGATCAATGATGCCAAATCTTCCAGGTCCACAGCAGTTAGTCAGCAGTGGTTTGGCGTTTTATCTCTCCCAGAGTGGCTGTTTTGTCTATTTCCTATTGCTCAATCATGTTCCCTCACCTTAACTGAGGCAGGTGAGGCTGTTCTGGGTTCTTCTGTGACCTTGAGTATGTGTCGTCGATGCCCTCCGAGTAATTTTGGTGGTCAGGTTGGCTTCGTAACCTACCCAATGCATCGCTTCTCCTCTGATCTGGCATTCATAGTGTGTTGCCATGAGATCTTTTAGCCTACTTCGTGTTGTCAGACAGGTTCTATTGAATCGATGTATTTATTCTGCAGGTCATGCAGTAAGACCTGGATGTGGCTAGTGAAATGGAGTAAAGATAACGGTTAGTTACAGTTAAATCCTTTTTTTTCAAGGGCAAGCACTATATTTTTTCAAATGGGGCCTAATACATTTATTAAAGATTTCTTTCATCAAACAGCGGTACAACAAAAGAAATCAGTTAGGGAGGCAAACTCCTTTCCACAGCACCATGTTTTAAAATGTATAATTAAAAATTTGACCGCACTCTCAATTTACATAGATTTTTAAATCAGTTTGTGCCTTTTGATTCTTTTTTACTTGACTTTTGACTGAGTGACTTTATCTTCGGGTTTTGTACTTGCTCAAAAACAAAATAAAACTATACAAATATCAATGTACAAAGTCCTTTACTTTCAGAAATCCAGATTTTAAACCTTTTAGATAATAGAACAAGGAGAAATCTCAAAAAAAGAAAAAAAAGTCAGTCGTTTTCTTTTTAAAAGTTGGAAAATGCAGGATTCAAACACTTATCCAGCCAGTTCAAGACTACATAGGAACCATTTTGTAAGACGACTGCTAAACTAATAAAAGTCTCAGCAAAAACATAATTTATTGCATATGGTCAAACTGATTTCTTAGGGCTCTCCAGCATCCATCTTATGCTTTCAATAACAAATCAGCCATAATGTTGCTGTAAACAAACAGTTTCAAAGGGATTTCACAACTATTTCACATCAACCATGTTGCGTCTAGAAATATTTATGTGCTCATTTTCCCTCGCATTAGCAAGAAATCGAGCGACCTGGGTGGAAGCCAATAGGAGCTGTGGTGTAATGGCAGCAGTGCATGGTGAGGAAACAACACAACCATAAACTGCAAGCACACAGAGGACTGAAATGAAAAGCAACAGTGACAGATTTCAAAATCAGAAAACACCCGACTGGATTTTACTGTTCACATTTGAACGCGGCACAGGGGGCTCATAAAATCCAATGGGTGCCATCAATTACTTTGGAAGAAGAAGAAGAAAGAAACAACCTCAAAGTGCCTCTATAACTTTAGATGTACTGAGGACACTGTGAGGGGAAGGCCAAAATAACAGCACAGTTCCTACAGGGTGATTCACCGTCAAAAAGGAAACTGTCACATTTTATGATGGCACCAAAATAAACTGCTTTCCCTGATATTTATGTTTTTATCTTATTCCACTATTGTTTTATTCCTCCTGCTTTTTTGAAATTGTTGACTATATAACCTAAATGCATCTGCCAACAGTATGTCATGCCCAAGTTTCCTGCAGATTTCAAATAACTTCAACTTTGGTCTTTAAAGAAATGTCAGCAACAACTCTTTTCTGGAAAGCCGCTTTACGCTATGGAAAATGGATGAAAAAAAAGATACAAGATTATTGCATGGAAAGATAAATGAATGAGCCACGAGGAAGAATTTTAAATGACTTAAAAGAACCAAGAGAATTAATTTTTACAAAATAACTCAAAAGAGAGGGGAAGCTCTTAAACCTACACATCTATACTCAGCAAAAAAAGAAACGTCCCTTTTTCAGGACTGTGTATTTCAACAATAATGTAAAAATCCAAACAACTTTACAGATCTTCATTGTAAAGGTTTTAAACAATGTTTTCTATGCATGTTCAATTAACCATAATCAATTAATTAACATGCACCTGTGGAATGGTCGTTAAGACCTTAACAGCTTACAGAAAGTAGGCATTTAAGGACACAGTCCTAAAAACGCAGGACACTAAAGAGACTGGTCTACAGACTGTGAAAAACACCCAAAGAAAGATGCCCAGGGTCCCTGGTCATCTGCGTGAACGTGCATTAGGCATGCTGCAGGGAGGCATGAGGACTGCTGATGTGGCTAGGGCAATAAATTGCCATGTCCGCATTGTGAGACGCCTAAGACAGGAAGGACAGCTGATCATCCTCGCAGTGGAAGACCATGTGCAACAACACCTGCACAGGATCGGTACATCCAAATATCACACCTGCGTGACAGGTACAGGATGGCCACAACAACTGCCCGAGTCACACCAGGAACACACAATCCCTCCATCAGTGCTCAGACTGTCCGCAATAGGCTGAGAGAGGCTGGACTGAGGGCTTGTAGGCCTGTTGTAAGGCAGGTCCTTACCAGACATCACCAGCAACAATGCCGCCTATGGGCACAAACCCATTCGCTGGACCAGACAGGAGTGGCAGAAAGTGCTCTTCACTGATGAGTCACAGTTTTGTCTAACCAGGGGTGATGGACGGATTCGTGTTTATCGTCGAAGGAATGAGCATTACACCGAGGCCTGTACCCTGGAGCGGGATCGATTTGGAGGTGGGGGGTGCGTCATGGTCTGGGGCGGTATATCACATTACCATCAGACTGAGCTTGTTGTCATTGCAGGCAATCTCAATGCCTTGCAGCACAGGGAAGACTTGTTCATTTGTCACCTTTCCCCTCCAAGATTTCAAACTTCAGGCCTGTGTCCAAATTACCTTTTCTTTCCAAGACTTTGGGAAATTCTTTACAGCTAGAGCAATTTTTGACAGGGCACTGGATGGAAGATCACTTTCAAATGAGGTTTAACTCCCTTATAGACTAGTGACGCTAATAAGCTTCATAGCCGTTTCATATTAGATGTATGAACTACACATGGTTAATGGAAACAAGTGTGCAATGGGCAGATGGCATTGAATTTTGCTGATAAACTCCACAAAAATATAATCTTAACCCTAAGCTAGAGTAGTAATTTCTAATTTTCTGGTTTGAAGCTTTAGTAATACTATAGTATTAAGCATTTGTCTTTAGTCTGATTGATTACTGCAACAGCGTTCTCACAAGTCTGCCTAAAAAGTCAGAAAGCTGCAGCTGATCCAGAACGCTGCTGCTTGTGTCCTCACCAGAACCAGGAAAGTAGAGCACATCACCCCAGTTCTAAAGTCCTTACACTGGCTCCCTGTAGCTCTGAGAATAGACTTCAAAATACTTTTACTAGATTATAAATCATTGAATGGCTTAGCACCAAAGTATGTTGAACATCTACTGTTACTATACCAACCCCCCAGAACACTCAGGTCCTCTAATTCCAGTCTACTCAGCATCCCTAGAATTAGAACCAAACATGGAGAAGCAGCTTTCAGTTCTATGCTCCTCTAATCTGAAACAAACTTCCAGAAAACTGCAAAGCTGCTGAAAGACTGAGTCCTTTTAAATCACAACTAAAAACATATCTGTTTGGAGCTGCCTTTGAGTAATGTTTTCATATATCATGTTTTATACGTTTCATACTTTATGTATTTTACGTCTCATATGTTCTGTCTATGCTTCATGTTTTTTTTACTTTATTGCACAGGATAATTCAAGGTGCTTTACATGATTTAGGGATAAAGTGTGCGCGATACAAATAAAATTGCCTTGCCATAATCCAGTGGTTCCCATAGTTGGGGATGCACCCCCAACGGAGAGTAATTGCAGGTGGAGCGAGGTATGGATGGATAAAATTTAAAAGCTAATATAATGGACAGGTTTTTGACGAGTCAGTTTATTTGGTAAAACATTACCAAATAAACTTCTAAACTAATTTCCTTCCCAGCCAACGAGTAGAAAATATGACTAAGCATATATTGCCTTTGGTTTTGTTCTTTCTACCAAACACCTGCTGATGCTCAACTGAGCTTTTTTAAAGTTTTGTACATAGTGTTAAAAACCGCACACAACTGCGGAGGATTACATACTTCCCTGCACTATGGACATGTTTCCATCAATGATTCCATCAATATTGCAGTGCAGGCACTACATTCTACACCACGACGCACTAGCATCTACAACAGTTGAGTCCCGACCTGAACGATGTAATGATCGATGTCTTCGGCACAGTCAGCTACATCAAAACACAACCTGTCAAAGCCCCGAATTTTGTGAAACTGTGTGGGAAAATGGGTTCCGACAGACAGCCGTTCTGTTTCACAGCGAGTCCCAATAAACTGTCGTGTGGGAAGGTGCTGTCCAGGGTCTTTAAACTGGGAGATGAGATTCGCATCTTTTTGAAGGAAGATGGCAGTAATCTTTTCCACAAATTTTACTGTAACAGGTTTTTAATTAAACTTGTATACATTGGCACATTTCTGAACTCAATGTTCAATGAACCAAACTGAGTGATGCAAGGCACAAACGCACCCCTCCACCTGGCAGATAAAGTGACATCACAGCCAGCTCACACCAGTTACTGAAAAGTTGATGATTGAAAACCTCAGTTTTGCAAAACAACCTTTACAATTGCTTTTATCCCCTCACATTTCTTTGTGTTTTAAACCAAATGTGCAGAGAGGCATTAAAATATATAGAAAGCAATGTTATACAGTAGTACACAGTAAAACTAATAAAAATAAAATAAATTAAAAAAAATAGTAATTACACTTGGGGAGGGGGCGTGAACATTTTCTTACAGATCGAAGGGGGCCCCGCAGAAAATAGTTTGGGAACCACTGCCTTAAGCAATATGTATAATTTAGGTAAAATTCTAGAACTTTGTTAATTCCGTGCATCTATTTTGATTGTGCAACTTTGAATCAAAAGGATCATTTCAGGTAAAAAAAAATTAAATACATAAGACAAGTACATACCCTTATACAATATTTTGTATTTCTTTTTGTGAAACCGGATAAAAGTAGATGGATCTTTCAGTATTTAACCAATGTTTATGGGGAACCTCCGCTTTACTCTTTATATCCACAATTTATCTACCATTTTTCTCTTGGCAGCATTGCCAACATGACTCAACTTGCAGCCAGTCAAGGTAGACAATATATCAAATTCAGGGCAGATGATGACCTGTATTTCAAATTGATTTTATTATGCATGTCTGTATACTTACCTTCAGGTTGGTGCAGTCATTTTCTCCATCCAATTTGAGATTTTTAAACTCCCCCCTCCTCTGAGATTTTATGCAACTTTACACTCATCTGCTCCGTAGATCTCTATTAACAGATATTACTCCTCGTTTCTGAGCGAGTCAGCTGGTACTGCCCTCCACATCTCTGCCGCTTGGCCTTTATTCCACAGTAAATCCCTTTTGTCTCCCACTGTGCCTTCCCCCTCTGCCCTGTCAGCAGTTCATAAAAGCATAATGAGCTGCTTGTACTGAAAGGGATGAACAAATATAACTGCTAATGGTCAAAGACCAAAGCAAAACGCAGCTATACACCCATTCGTCACGATTAGGGGAATGCAGAGCTAGAATTGACTTAAGTTTCAAGAGAAACCGTTAAAAACAGATGCTTTGTCAGTAACTTGGAGGAGCTGAAATAAGACAAAAATAGCTTTTTCTCTTCATTACTTCCTCTCCAAACAGCTTTTTCAGACCAAGCAGCTTTTTCTCCTCCTAGCAGTCCTTTCACATTTCCAAAAACGTAGCTGGAACAGAATTTATACTCGATATGACTGCAGTTGTGTGCCTATGGATGTCTCTGTGAGAGTGAGAGAGTGGGAAAGCGCAAAGGATTTGGCTGTAGTTTCTGTGACAACACCCACACAACAGGATCTGACACATCGAGAGCAGAGAAGAACTTGAGATGGAGAACAGAGCAAGACCCCCCAAAAAAAAAATGCAGAGAAATATGTCAGCTGAAGAAACGAAAATAGAGTAACGAGGACGGACAGCTGTGTTTGTTGCATATGGTTGAAGTGTGAACTGAATACCTGGGTTTTTCTGCCTCCCGTCACTTCATTTACACATTTAGAAAATTTCATTTTATAGCAGTCAATATCAATTAAATCCTGCTAACGACTTTTCATCACTACTACAGCTTTCATGCTGTACTAGATCTTCAAGTTGCATTTGACCCACTGTGTGGGTCTTGTGGGTTTATATGCAGTCATAAAAACACTGTTCAGGTCCTGATTCACTGATCTGTTAATTTCCCTTCCTCACCACTTTAATCTTTAATAAAAACTGTCACCCATAAGTCAATTTATAGGGAAAATATAGATGTGGGATAATCAAAAGTAAGTTTGAGACTCAGTTTTTGCTTGAAATCTATGCTTCCAACTCAGACCTATGCAAATACAAACGGTCTGTACATGGAGATTGTGACTTGTCTTTGTTTTAGGACCATTTTCGTTCAAGGAAGCCCGACGCTGTTTAGTACAAGGCCTAGCCGAGACTGTACTTCCTGCAGCTAGTCAAGAAGTACAACCTACCATAAGAACCGCTGGTCATTCTTAAGCTGCCATTATCACTTTTGGTTTGGCTCATCCACAAAACAGCACAGAACCAGATTGCAACAAACAATCAGGTCACCAGAGAGAATCATCATGGCTTTCCCACAATCCGGGACTTTTACAGTTCTAGGGTGAGGAGAATTGCAGCTAGCATCTCTGCAGACCACAAACATCCTGGACACAAACTGTTCAGACT
This sequence comes from Valencia hispanica, assembly GCA_963556495.2. Lineage (NCBI taxonomy): Eukaryota > Metazoa > Chordata > Actinopteri > Cyprinodontiformes > Valenciidae > Valencia > Valencia hispanica. The sequence goes on from OY747714.1 coordinate 34,185,114, forward strand.
TACCTTCAGGTCTGCACTACAGAGCACCATTTGCAAAAACCAGCTGCCACAGAGACAGATTCTTCCCCAAGGCTCTCTAATAAACACTTAGATTTTTTTTGTATGCATGTATGGTTTTAATCTTGGTACTCTCCTTTATACATTTATATTTTAAATGTCTTCATTGAGAGCAAAGCAGATTGAAGTCAAATTCCTTGTCTGTGTGCTCAGAGTCTTGCTCAAAATTGGCAACTAAAAATGGCATATTCAGATCCAAGAAATGTACAAGACCCGTCACACACAAATCAAATATTCATATGATAAATTCAAATGAGCTCAATTTTTCAATGTTTTTTCCCCCTCATGTGTCTCCCTCTTTCTACCAAAGAGACTAGATGAAAAAAAGACCCATATGGTCCATATACCCAAAGTTTCAGAGTAAAATGGGATGCCTTGTTTTATACAAACAGGAGTTTTGTAAGCACAAAGTTCAAACTAACAAAAACACTAACTGGAAGTTTTGCTGGGTTTTTTTCTCTGAGCCAAGTGATTGATATTTTTAAGCGCAATTTGGTTTATTGTTTTGGTTATGTTAAATTATATTAGATATTAAAAATGTTTTCCAGCTGCAGTGGTGTTTAATTATGTAGAAATTATGAATTGATCGTTCAGATGGTGTACATGAATCATTCTTGCATTAATACCATCCATTCATTTTCTGTACCCGTCCATCCTAATGCAGGGTTGAGGGGGGGCTGGTGCCTATCTCCAGCAGTCACGACGAGGTGGGGTACACCCTGGACAGGTCGCCAGTCCATCGCACGGCAACACAGAGACACACAGACACAAATAACCATGCACACACACACATACCTAAGGGCAATTTATAGAAACTAATTCACCTAACAGTCATGTTTTTGGACTGTGGGAGAAAGCCCGGAGAGAACCCATGCATGCACAGGGAGAACATGCAAACTCCATGCAGAAAGACCCCAGGTCGGGATTCGAACCCAGGACCTTCTGGCTGCAAGGCAACAGTGCTACCAACTGTGCCACTGTGCACCCCTACATTAGTTGAAAATGGTCTCAAAATGACAATACTATCGTTTATCGCAATAATTCCTGGAACAATTTATCGTCCAGCAACATTTGTTATCGTTAGAGGCCTACGTGCAACTGAGCAGGATAATTAAAAAATATTTACAGAATGTGCATGAGTATTTGTGCATTAAAAAAAAGGACTATTTACAAGAAGTGAAAAATAAAAATGTGCAAACACATGTGTAATAACAGCAGAACTGTTACTTGAACTGAGAAAAACAGTGAACATTCCAGCAGGGAAACATGCATCGAGTCTGAGAGCTGTGATGGTTATAGAGTCTAGTATAAAGCCTGGTTTATATTTATCAGTCAGATAGTTTGCACAGTCACAAACATGCATCTACAGACTTTCTCCTTTCAGACTTCTCTGTTGCCTGGGGAGTCCTGCAAAGAAATTCCCTGTCAGGACAACAATGCTTTTCTGGAGAAATCCTGACACTATTGTCTTTGGTCAACAATAGTGCATTTACCCCTTTGCTTTATTTTTAAACAACTAAATTAAATTTTTTAACAGCACCGCCATTTACAAATACCCCCTGTGTTTAAGATGTCTAGCAGCAGACATGGAGCAAATCAAAAAATGTCTTGCATAAGACGATTGGAGATTTTCAGCAACGAGTGAGGAGCTTTTTATCATATTTTTGCACCAAAAGCTTTTCTGAGCATTGAAAGAGGTGGAAGCTGTTCAAGTTAAAAGTCGCATGCTGACCAATCAGGCTTGCGCTCTCCGTAGCTTCCTTGTAATATTTTTACTGTATTTAAGTCTTTCAGATTTAACTCCCATTTGGGGTCGTCCCCCTCCCCCAACCCCGCTTATCAAATTTGAGTTTTTATTCAAGGCAGCAGCAGATTGCGGCTACAAAGCTCTGGTTGTGTTGCAAGATTTGTATTGAAAACTTGGTCTCATTTCTCCACAATTCTCAGGCAGGACTAGACAGTTTTACATTAAACATTAGACGCATCTAGTCCTCATGTACATAATTAGGATGCCAAGTGAGGAGTAATGTAATGCGAGCTCATCACTACTGTAAAATAAGGCCCGACAGGAGGAATCACCGCAGGGTGATGCTTATTTCATCACAGGCTTGAATGTCTTTGAGAGGCCTTAGCCAAGAAGTGGCCCGGCACTTCTGGCAGAAATCTGAGACTGATGAGTTTCTGGCCCAGGATGTCGCTCGTTAATTTAATTAGAAAATAACCAAATTGTTGGGCTTGCCGCCAGCAGTTTGATGTCAAAACATCTCGATATGTTAAGCTGGGAAATGTAGCTCAAGGGTGGACTGGTTACAACCAACTTAATAAAAAGGAAGAGAAAAAAAAAGGACTTGTAGAAAATTTTAGAAGTTAAGGTTAGAAAAAGTGTTATTTGGTAACCCTCATATGGCTGCACAGTGGCATGGTTGCACTGTTACCTTGAAGCAAGAAGGTCCTGGGATTCGACTCCCAGTCTGGGGTCTTGCTGCATGTTCTTCCCTGTGCGTGCAGATTCTCTCCAGGTACTCCAGCTTTGTCCGATTGCCCTAAAACATGACTGTTCGGATAATTGGTCTCTCTAAATTGTCCTTAGGCAGGAGTGTGTGGGTGTTTCAGAACTCAACATCACAGACTGTCACCCAGGGGACCGAGCCAGGGTTCATCAGGCTGTGACTTCCATCCAAGCACCAACCCACGAATCTCTTCAGCCAAATCTCTGCAGTGCTCTTTTTTTAGCCATCCCTGAAATGCCCAGTTAAGCTGGGACCTCTGCAGAGGGACCGACCAGCAAATCCTCTGCAGCCCATTTCTACTGGTTCGTAAGACTTTACCAGCCTTTGCACGTCTCTAGCATCTGGTACTTGGGCAGGCTTCCTCCATCCGTTCTTCCTAGAGCATTGCAAGCTCTAGCATTATCAGGTGAACTTCGAGGTAGCGATCGTGTCCAGAAAAAGGGAAATGTCTGCTTTGCGCAAAATATCTGCTCCCGTGTCAGACAAATTAGAAAGCTAAACATTGACCAGTGTCACTACATGAACCTTCTTTCATTAAACATTAGGTTAAACAGGCAATCAGTACCAATAAATGTTTTTATAATGGTGCAAATTAAATACTATCTCGAGCTCCTTTGCAAGATAAATAAGTCCACTTTGTATCCAGTTACCCTGTATCAAAGATCAGTCCAGATTCAGTTAACCACAAAACTAAACTTAATTAATCCAAACAGGAAGTTTGTATCTTGAAAATATGATAATTACAACCTGCCAGAAACATGCAGAGCATTCAAAATCACAACCCTTTTCTGCACAATAGATTATTTAGCCCTATTTTTTAACATTACAAGAAGCATTGTAGGGAGAAATAAAGGTTTAGCACAGTGAGAACTAGTGATGAGGGATAAAGTATTTTTCGAAAATTCAGACCTTATTAACAACCGCATAAACTCGATTAGCCTGATGTTTATGACCTAATTATGAGGACTGCAGAAGTCACTAATCACTCGTTTTGGTGGCTATAGTGTCAAGTGCTCCAAATAAGATTAGTGAATGGAGTGTGCAGAGGTCCACTACCTTTCTCTTCACAGCTGGTGGTATTCATTTTTTAAATGTTTCCTTTAGTCAAATTTGTGTGCCTGAGGTATGGTTATTTGGGTATTGGTGGGGGTGTCCTGTGACAACAATAATCAATTTATAAATTATGTCATAGTCCTTTGAATCATACCTTGAATCTAACCAGGGTTTATACAGGAATCCTAGAGTTGAATTTACTACCTTTTACTACCTTTTTGACTACCTCTCCATAACTTTTACTACCATCACAACATTGACCAGCAGCCTTTTTTGTGGGAGTGATACTGACCCATGTGTGATGATGGTCCATCCCTGACCCAGAACTAAATGTTATTCCACTCACTTCAAAGTATAAATGTGATGATGTCTTGACTAATATATAATAATTTCCAGAAGACTAGAATAAATAGAATATAAACAAAATGCAATGACCCTCACAAGAAAATGTTTTAAACGAAATGGGTAACTGCTCCACCAGCGTGCAAATCCGCTGCTGATGAATGGTGGATTCTACGTGAGACTTGATCGCTGTAACACCATTCCAGGTCAGATTAATGTTTTTTCTGCATAGTTTGCAGTAAGCTTCACGCACATTCCCCATGACAGGCTTAAACCAGTCTTTAAACGCCAGGTCATTGAGCCACAGCGCAGAAAACGTACACTTACCCATTTTGTGAAAATTATGTTCAAGTTTCTGGCCGGTGTTCCGACCGTCTATGCTACCATAGACATATATAAAGAATGGACCCCGCATTGGCTGTTCTGAGGCAAGAAATGCGGCCGCCATCTTGGGCCGGTCTTCCCATCCGCAGAGTTCCACCATAGCAGCAGTTATTACAAGATGCCTAAATACTGTGTGGCGTACTCCTGTTCAAATCAGCGGACTGTTGAGAGTAGGGCTCGGGGGATAAAACCCAAAATTCCTATCTCAAAAAATTAGCATATTTCATCCGACCAATAAAAGAAAAGTGTTTTTAATATAAAAAAAGTCAAACTTCAAATAATTATGTTCAGTTATGCACTCAATACTTGGTCGGGAATCCTTTTGCAGAAATGACTGCTTCAATGCGGCGTGGCATGGAGGCAATCAGCCTGTGGCACTGCTGAGGTGTTATGGAGGCCCAGGATGCTTCGATAGCGGCCTTAAGCTTATCCAGAGTGTTGGGTCTTGCGTCTCTCAACTTCCTCTTCACAATATCTCACAGATTCTCTATGGGGTTCAGGTCAGGAGAGTTGGCAGGAAAATTGAGCACAGTAATACCATGGTCAGTAAACCATTTACCAGTGGTTTTGGCACTGTGAGCAGGTGCCAGGTCATGCTGAAAAACGAAATCTTCATCTCCATACAGCTTTTCAGCAGATGGAAGCATGAAGTGCTCCAAAATCTCCTGATAGCTAGCTGCTTTGACCCTGCCCTTGATAAAACACAGTGGACCAACACCAGCAGCTGACATGGCACCCCAGACCATCACTGACTGTGGGTACTTGACACTGGACTTCAGGCATTTTGGCATTTCCTTCTGTCCAGTCTTCCTCCAGACTCTGGCACCTTGATTTCCGAAGGACATGCAAAATTTGCTTTCATCCGAAAAAAGTACTTTGAACCACTGAGCAACAGTCCAGTGCTGCTTCTCTGTAGCCCAGGTCAGGTGCTTCTGCCGCTGTTTCTGGTTCAAAAGTGGCTTGACCAGGGGAATGCGGCACCTGTAGCCCATTTCCTTCACACGCCTGTGCACGATGGCTCTGGATGTTTCTACTCCAGACTGAGTCCACTGCTTCTGCAGGTCCCCCAAGGTCTGGAATCGGTCCTTCTCCACAATCTTCCTCAGGGTCCGGTCACCTCTTCTCGTTGTGCAGCGTTTTCTGCCACACTTTTTCCTTCCTACAGACTTCCCACTGAGGTGCCTTGATACAGCACTCTGGGAACAGCCTATTCGTTCAGAAATTTCTTTCTGTGTCTTACCCTCTTGCTTGAGGGTGTCAATCATGGCCCTCTGGGCAGCAGTCAGGTCGGCAGTCTTACCCATGGTTGCGGTTTTGAGTAATGAACCAGGCTGGGAGTTTTTTAAAGCCTCAGGAATCTTTTGCAGGTGTTTAGAGTTAATTAGTTGATTCAGATGATTAGGTTAATAGCTCGTTTAGAGAACCTTTTCATGATATGCTAATTTTTTCAGATAGGAATTTTGGGTTTTCATGAGCTGTATGCCAAAATCATCAGTTTTAAAACAATAAAGGCCTGAAATATTTCAGTTGGTGTGCAATGAATCTAAAATATATGAACGTTTAATTTTTATCATTACATTATGGAAAAGAATAAACTTTATCACAATATGCAAATTTTTTGAGAAGGACCTGTATATGTGCTTTATGTGCTAGTTTTAGCTTGATATTAAACGGGTAGCATGTTCTGTAGATTGCCAGAAATGTTTTCGTTATTCATATAAATTCTTGCTATGTTAGATCTTACAGCTAAACTGCCACTACAATCCCGTCACTTGAAACATTTACCGATGATTATATTTAACATCATAAGCCAACAGTTGTTTTCGGCATGTAGGCAAGGCAAGGCAATTTTATTTGTATAGCACACTTTCAACAGCAGGGTAATTCAAGGTGCTTTACATGATTTGGTGATTTAAAAGAAACACATAAAAGAAACACAAATTACACATGATACACAATAAAGCAAGAGAAAAATAAAATAAATAAAGCAAGAGAGCATGAACACATTTCATACATATAACAAGCATTTACTCAAAGGCAATTCTAAACAGATGGGTTTTTAGTCTTGATTTAAAGCAGTTCAGAGTTTCAGCAGCTCTACACTCGTCAGGAAGTCTGTTCCAGATAAGGGGAGCATAGAAACTGAAAGCTGCTTCTCCATGTTTAGTTCTGAGTCTAGGGATGTTTAGTAGGCTAGAGTTGGAGGACCTGAGTGGTCTTGGTGGTTGGTACCATGACAACAGGTCTTCAACATATTTTGGTGCTAAGCCATGTAATGATTTATAAACTAGTAAAAGTATTTTAAAGTCTATTCTCTGAGCTACAGGGAGCCAGTGTAAGGACTTTAGAACTGGGGTGATGTGCTCTACTTTCCCTGGTTCTAGTGAGGACGCGAGCGGCAGCGTTCTGGATCAGCTGCAGCTGTCTGATTGACTTTTTAGGCAGACCTGTAAAGATGCTGTTCAAATTCAAATTCAAATTCAAAAATACTTTATTGATCCCAGAGGGAAATTAAGTGTTGGTATAGCTCATATAATCAATTCTTTAAGGAATTGTTGTAGATAATGATGGCTGTGGGCAGGAAGGATTTCCTGTAGCGGTCTGTATTGCAGCGAAACTGAAGAAGCCTCCGACTGAAGATGCTCTGTTGTTGTATGACTGTCTCATGAAGAGGATGCTCAGGGTTGTCCATAATTTTTTTGATTTTATGAAGAATCCTTCTTTGCATTATCATCTCCAGATTTTCCACAGTTGTCCCAAGAACAGAACCAGCCTTCTTTATCAGGTTGTTTAGCCTTTTTAAGTCCCTGGCTCTGATGCTGCTACCCCAACAGATGACTGCTGAAGAGATTACACTCTCCACAACAGACTTGTAGAAGATCTGCAGCATCTTGCTGCAAACCTTGAAGGACCTAAGCTTCCTCAAGAAGTACAGTCTGCTCTGTCCCTTCTTGTAGACTGTTTCACTGTTGCGCCTCCAGTCCAGTCTGTTGTCAAGGTGAACTCCGAGGTATTTATACTCCTCAACCACCTCCACTTCTTCTCCCATGATGGAAACAGTGTTTGACTTATCCCTGTTTCTTCTGAAATCTACAATCATCTCCTTTGTTTTGTTCACATTCAAGGTGAGACGATTGTTTCCACACCATGTCACAAAGTGGTCCACCAGCTCTCTGTATTCAGCATCTTGTCCATCTCTGATACACCCGACAATTGCAGAGTCATCTGAGTATTTCTGCAGATGACAGGTCTCTGATTTGTACTGGAAGTCTGAGGTGTACAGAGTAAAAAGGAATGGTGAGAGTACGGTCCCCTGCGGTGCTCCTGTGCTGCTGACCACCTGGTTTGACACACAATTCTTCAGTCTCACAAATTGTGGTCTGTTGGTCAGGTAGTCATTGATCCAGGCGATTGTTGAGGGCTCCACCTGTGTCTTCAGGAGTTTCTGACAAAGCAAATCAGACTGAATTGTGTTAAATGCACTAGAGAAATCAAAGAACATGATCCTCACAGTGCTGCCTGCTTTGTCCAGATGACAGTGGGTTGGTTGAAGTAGGTGGATGATGGCATCTTCAACTCCAACTCCACAGCGATAAGCAAACTGCAGTGGGTCCTGATACGTTCTTGTTTGCTTACTCAGGGGTGCCAACAGGAGTCTCTCCAGGACCTTCATGACGTGGGATGTCAGGGCAACGGGTCTATAGTCATTGATGACTGATGGGTGAGTTCTTTTGGGTACTGGAACAAGGCAGGATGTCTTCCACAACACTGGAACCTTCTCCTGAGTTAAGCTAAGGTTGAAGAGGTGCTGCAGAATTCCACAGAGCTGCTCTGCACAGGCCTTCAGGACTCTGGGGCTGACACCATCTGGACCTGCAGCCTTGTTCCGGTTCAGTTTCTCCAGCTGCCTCTTCACCTGACTTTTGGAGACAGACAAGTGGGAGGGGGAGGCAAAGGGGGTAGCAGCATTTCCTGACTTGGTTGAAGTCAAACTTGTGGAATTAGAAGAGTCCATGGCTGAGGTGAAGGATAAAACATCCGAGGTGTAACAGGAAAGCTGTTGATCAGAGGAGAGTGGGATGTCTGTTTGGCTGGGAACAGGAGAGGAGGATCCTGAGCTAGTTCCTGAACTGAACCTGTTGAAGAATGTGTTCAGTTCATTGGCTCTGTCCAGACTTCCATCTATCCAATCCTTCCTGTCCTTAAAGCCTGTGATCTTTCTCATTCCTGACCAGACATCTCTGATATTGTTCCTCTGTAGTTTGTTCTCCAGCTTCTTCCTGTATGCCTCCTTGCTTTCTCTGATCTTGACCTTAAGTTGCTTCTGTATACTCCTCAGTAATTCCCTGTCTCCCTCCCTGAAGGCTCTTTTTTTCTTGTTTAGCAGTTCCTTCAGGTCACTGGTGATCCAGGGTTTGTTATTAGGGAAGCATCTCACTGTTCTGGTGGGGATGATGTTGTCCACACAGAAGTTTATATAGTCAGTCACACACTCAGTCATGGCATTGATGTCCTCTCCATGTGCTTGGCAAAGAGTCATCCAGTCTGTGGTTGCAAAACAATCCTGCAGGGCTTCTTCAGCTTCCTGTGACCATTTTCTCACAGTTCGTTTTGTCACAGGTTGCCTCTGAACAAGTGGTTTATATTCTGAACAGAGAAAAACAAGATTGTGATCTGATTGTCCCAGAGGAGGTCTTGGTTTGGACGTGTATGAATCCTTTACATTTGCATAAAACAAATCCAAGGTCCTGTTTTCTCTTGTAGAGCAGCTGACAAATTGTTGAAATGTTGGAAGTGTAGTAGAGAGCGAGGCATGATTAAAATCACCAGATATTGCCACAAATGCATTGGGGTGCTGTGTCTGTAGCTTAGCAACAATGGAACTGATGACATCACATGCATTGTCGGCAACGGCTGAAGGTGGAATGTAAACAACTGCCAAAATTACACTGGTGAACTCTCTTGGTAAATAATATGGACGAAAACTCACTGCCAAGAGTTCGAGATCTGGGCTGCAGAGACGACACTTCACAGTAACATGTCCTGGATGACACCATCTGTTGTTGACAAGCACTGCTACTCCACCACCTTTCCTTTTTCTGCTCGTCTTCAGATCTCTGTCTGCTCGTACAGTCAGGAACCCTGGCAGACAGACGTTGGAGTCGGGGATATGATCCAGCAGCCACGTCTCCGTAAAACACATAACACTGCATTCACGGTACTCTGGCTGAGTCCTTGTAAGGGCTTGGAGTTCATCCATCTTGTTAGCCAGTGATCTTACGTTGCCCATTATGATCGATGGAAGAGATGGCTTGAACTTCCTTTTTCTCTGTCTCCTTTTCGCTCCTGCTCTGCATCCACGTCTCCTCCTTATCAACTCATCGGGGATTTGTGGTTTCAGTTGAGGTATTATTTCAGCTTTTGCAATGTTAATCAGCTGCTCCCGGCTGTAAACCACATTGTTGCCATGGTTACGCATCATAACAAATTGTCAAAAAGGGAAAAATTTACAGCAAAAATCCTTCCAGCTTCACAGCACCAAAAACTAGAAAGTATACAGGTCAAAAAAATGCAATCTTCTTTAAGAAAAAAGAGGAACCAATGTACAAAAAAACAAAACTTAATATGTAGCCAACAGAGCCACTTCAACATGCAGCCACCCAGAGCAGCGCAATTCAGAGCAGTAATCAATCCGACTAAAGATAAACGCATGGATGAGTTTTTCTAGGTCGTGTTGCAAAATCAGTCCTTTAATCCTAGAGATGTTCTTCAGGTGATAGAATGCTGACCTTGTTATTGCCTTTACCCTGAGGTTCAGGTCTGAGTCCATTACTACACCTAGGTTACGAACATGATCAGTAGTTTCTAGCTGTATTAATTGAAACTGTGTGCTGACTCTTGATCGTTCCTCCTTGGGTCCAAAAATAATCACTTCAGTTTTGTTTCTATTCAGCTGGAGAAAGTTATGGCACATCCATCCATTTATTTGGTCAATGCATTAATTTAGGGTTTGAATGGGTTCAGAGTCACCTGGTGACATTGTAATGTAGAGCTGAGTGTCATCTGCGTAGTTATGGTAGCTAATGTTATTGGTCGCTATAATCTTGCCTAGTGGGAGCATGTAGATATCAAATAAGAGGGGCCCCAGGATGGAGCCCTGGGGCACCCCACATGTGATTTCCGTTCGTTCTGATGAAAAGTTTCCTATTGAAACATAGAAGTCCCTGTTCTTTAGGTAAGACTCGAACCAGCCAAGTACTGTACCAGAGAGTCCGACCCAGCTCTCCAGTCGTTCCAATAAAATATCATGATCAACAGTGTCAAATGCTGCACTGAGGTCCAACAGAACCAGCACTGTGGTTCTTCCACAGTCTGTATTTATGCGGATGTCATTAAAAACTTTGACGAGGACAGTCTCGGTGCTGTGGTGAGCGCGGAAACCAGACTGAAAAGCATCAAAACGGTTTGTCATTGTTATGAAGCCATTTAACTGCTGAAACACAGCTTTTTCAATAATCTTACTGATGAATGGAAGATTAGAGATTGGCCTGTAGTTCTGCATTAACGTGTTGTCCAGATTTTTCTTCTTTAGCAGTGGTTTAATAACTGCTGTTTTTAAAGCCTGAGGGAAGACACCTAATAGCAGGGATGAGTTCACTATTTGAACAAGATCAGAACCAATAACAGGAAGAACCTTCTTTAGAAAAGCTGTGGGTAGGATATCAAGACAGCAGGAGGAGGAGCTTAATTGGATAATGATTTTTTCAAGGCTGTTCTGGTTTAATTCGTGGAATTCAGACATTTTCTCTACATTGTTGTTGATTGGGGATGGCACTGGTTGTGGGTTCGATATTGAGGTACAGATTGACCGTCTAATTGTTAGAATCTTTTCAGTGAAAAAGCTGGCAAATTCATTGCAGGCCCTGGTAAAATTTAGTTCAGGGGCTACTGTCACTAAAGGATTAGTTAGTCTTTCCACTGTTGCAAATAGAGTCCGTGCGTTATTAATGTTTCTGTTGATGATTTCAGAAAAGAACGATTCCCTAGCATCTTTTATAGTTAGCTGATATCTATTCAGTCTCTCTTTGTAGATCTCACAGTGAACCTGGAGTCGAGTTTTCCGCCATTTTCTCTCGGCTCGTCGACACTCTTTTTTCACTACGTACCAGTGGATTACGTGTCCACGGAGACTTCTTTCTACCTGAGACTACTTTCACTTTAGTTGGAGCAATGGAATCCATGATGTCTGAGATTTTCGCAAGGAAATTATCTACCAACTTATTTACTGAGTTTGAGTTGGGAGATGAGGGGGATGTGGTGGAAGGATAAATACGTTTAAAGGTTTCTACTGAACTGTCTCCTAGAAAACGCTTTTTTATAGTGGTCTTACTGTGGCTGGATAATTTAGCAGACATGGTACTTTCAAAGAAAATACAGAAATGGTCAGATAATGCAATATTAATTACAGAGATGTCAGAAATATTTAAACCTTTGCTGATAAGTCCAGAGTGTGTCCTCTATTGTGTGTTGGTTGTTTGACATGCTGGATCAGTCCGAAGTTGTGGAGAGTATCATCTAACGTTTTTGCTTGTCTATCTTGGGGGTTGTCGGTATGGATGTTAAAGTCCCCCACGATGATTAGTTGGTCATAGTCTATACATATTACAGAAAGAAGGTCATTGAAATCATTAAAGAAGTTAGAGTTAAGTTTTGGTGGTTTATATAAACTTAGAAATAACGCTTTGTTAGGCTCATTTATCTGGGTGGCTAGGTATTCAAAAGAATCAAACGTGCCCAGGGTTACCTTTTTAAAGTTCATTGAGTTGTGAAAGATGGTGGCTACAACTCCACCTCGTTTGTGTTTTCTGTTCTCGCTTAAGAAATTATAATTTGGAGGACTAGATTCTATTAATGAAGTTGTTTCGTTATTTTCATCTAGCCAAGTTTCTGATAAAAAAGGGCGTGTAAATTATGCTCAGTGATGAAGTCATTGATAAGAAAAGACTTTCCGGATAGAGATCTAATGTTTAATAAAGCTAACTTAAGTATTGTGATGATGGGCAGCTGAACCTTCTGACAGGTTATCAATTTGAGATTTTGTTTAATATGAGAGCGTGTGGTTAACGGTTTATGTTTCCTGCTGCTGATAATCACTGATATAGCCTCAGGGGTGCCGGGTGAATTCTGGGAGACTGTAGGGGTGGATTAATTGCCCGGTTCCCTCAAATATCAGATATCTGTAATAATCAGTGGGGGGAAGCTCCCAGGCGTATTGACACTAGTCCCAGGCGTTTGGTGTAGTCTAAGTTTAGGTGTTAATTGTGTCCCAGATTTGATTTGCTCGTTCAGTCTGTCTGTAAAGTTTCTAAATGGAGACTCATTTGATGTGGCTGAGTCACAGGAAGATGAAGACTTAATCTCTGATGGTTGTTTATCTGTTCGGTCCTGTGGTGTCATCATGACTTGCTGTTTTTGTTCTCTGATATCCATGGGCGCCTCAAGGTCAGCTTTTGGGAGCAAGTGTTTTGCTTTCTGATGTTGATAAGAAAAAATGTTGGCTTTTAACAGCCTTACTCCGGACCTGTTCAAATAGCGCATTCCTGCTTTGAAAAGATGATTAGCACTTCCAAATACTTTGAAATTATAAATAAATGTGAACGACTTCTCAGCTGATTGTTTCTTCAACCATTTATGGAGCATGCGGAGTCTGCTAAATCTTTCATCATTCCCTTCAGGGACTGGTCCGCTGATGAGGATGTTTACGTTAAGTCCATCAAGTCTCTGTAGGAGATCAGAAAAGTCTCTCTTCAGAATCTCTGATTGTCTCATCGCGATATCTGCTGATCCAGCGTGAATGACGAGCTTTTCCAAAGCAGGATGTTGGTCCAAGATTTTAGGGATTTTTTCTGAAATTTCTCTCACTGTATTTTTGTAGCAGCTATAAACTTTGGTATTCTTGCTACAAAAAGCCTCAATTCCATTAATTGATCCGTCTTGTATGATAACAGTCTTTGCTGGGGGCGCTCTTACTTTATGTGTCCGTTTGATGCGGCTGGGTTTCTCCTGGTGGCTTTGACTGGTCCCGGGGGATGCGTCATCTTTCGGGGAACTCAAGGCTGTGAATCTGTTTTTCAGCGGGATTCCAGGTGGAGAAATATCTCTTGTTTTTGGCTGAAACCTCTTTTGTTTAATTTTAGCAGAAGCGGCAGTTCTGGGTTCAGAGGTTTCTCTGTGCCGGAGTTTCTTTTGTTTTTTCTTCCTCGGAGAACAGGCTGGGGTTGATTTCATGCGTTTTAAAGCTGGCCAGTTTTCATTGTAGTGCGGAGTTCTGCCGCTCAGACGCCTGTAGGGAGTCTCTGTGACACGGTTAGAACTATGTAACACAGGGCTGTTTGTATTCAAAGGTAAAGTTGTTTCATTTTGTCCATAATCAGCGTGGAGATCAAAATTAATTTCCAGACGACGTAGCTTCGTTTCAATGCCCTCAATTCTGTGGAGCAGTTTTTCAAAATCCTCAGCTGAGCAAAAAGCCATCTTGATAAGTCCATAGAAAAGTAATCCAAGAAGAGATCTGGTCCAATACAGTAACTCCAGGGGCTGGGAAAATAAAGTAACTAAGAAAAGGTTAAGAAAGAAAACAAGAAAAGTAAACAGAAAAGAAAATAAGTGAACGGATCTGGAGAGAGACAGAGAGCAGCTGCTCCTCCTTCATCAGACAGCGAGAAAAAAAAAAGGCCCGTAAACATATCGGTAGCACTTTTCGAGAGGTAGCACCGACAGATAGTTATCTATGCGCGCTACGGTAAGACATTCTGAGTAGGTAGCACAGATCGTCAGAACACCCGTCCAAGCTTTCCCGACACTACGCATGCGCACAACAAAATAGATCACCCGAACCAATCGAGATCAGAGGACTGGACATCGAGCCAGGTCCTGTCAGCACACTAGTAATAAATACATGAACAAAAAATATGCATCAACTGAAAAGTTGCAATATATTGAAGGAATAACCAAAGAATAAGAACAAATTTACAACCATGTCAGGTTGTGCTCATTACCTTTTACTACCTTTTAAGGGCCTTAATTTGAAGTCATTTAATTTACTACCTTTTACTACCCCGCGGCAACCATGCTAACTAACTAAAGATTCTCAACCCTACAATGAAGAACGTTTCTCTGGGAGACCAGCCCGTTTTGACATAAGAATGGTTAAAAGTGTTTTATGGCAACCCTGGCCCCAAAGCCACACAGCAACAAGAAATTTCAACTTCACTGGTATTCTATTCTGTACAATAAAAGAAAACTAAATGAAATTAAAACAATCAATTAGGTGAGATTAAAAAAATATTAATTACAGATCATAATTAATCTCAAAGTTGTTTTAATCTCATGACAGCACTACTAGATATAGCAGAAAATAGATAACAGATGTAAGAAAAAGTTCTGGTAAGCGTTTGAGAGGGTTTGTCTCTCTCTGCAAACAGTTCACATTAAGCCTTATATCTGGCCTTTTGGATCCAACAACAGAGTTTAACTAAAACAGCCCAGTTCAGTCTAAAAAGCAAAAGAAAATCACTGTACCACTACCCAGTTCTCCAACTGCAATAGCAATAAAATAGATATATTGTTAGAAGTTTTGGCAAAGCTTCAGGTTTTCAAAACAAGAGAAACAATCTGAAGTGAAACAAAAAAGTGAAGATGTGGCTTTTTTAATTAACAGAATTATCCTACATGCACAAAGGAGCATTATCGCAAATCCTTCCACCAAGCAGCTGTAATACTCCATAACCATCACTGCTCCCAACCAACTCAATAAATGGTTACATCCCTGCTATTATCTGCATGCTTTTTTTCCTTCACTTCTTGTAAATAGGCAGTTTTAATACAAAAATATACATTCACATGTTTTCTTATTCTGCTCAGTTGCACATTCCTTGGGATCAGAGTATGCCATTTCATCAACAGCACAGTAGTTTTGTTCCAATTTTGCCCTTACCGTACAGTATTCTTAATTATCTGAGTGAATCTGTCGCTTTGTTGCATTAATTTCCTGAGTGTGGGACAATTTTCTAAAAACAAGGGAATTTAAAAATATGTTAACAGCTTTCAAGATCAGGGCTGTTGAATGGGCCACCAAATGATTGAGAGACCACGATTCAAAAATTATATAAATTTGGCCACCTGCACAGGCAGTTAAGACATTTTAATAGAAATGTTCCCGCATTTCAACAAAGATGCATTTAAAATAAAATCTTAGAGATATAAAAATAAAAACAAATGACTCATCTTTTATTGACCCTGTTTTTGGCTTTTTAAAGCGATTTTTAAAAATGCAGATTTGGGTAAAGCCATCTATAATTTTCGTCTAGAAAAATATGCTTTTTGTCAGCAATAACAGACTATTGATTATTTAGTGACATTCAGAAAGAACATGGGAAGAATGAACTCACTGGGAGTGAAAAAGGCAAAATAAATTAAATTAAAAAGATTTGCTAAACTATGAAAAAGTCTTCAGTCCATACTGGAAAAAAAATAGTGTGTGGTGGCAGAACTAGTTCACAGGAGCTGATTCACAGAGATGCCTGTGCTTTCGTCCTTTATCCCCCTCATTTCTTACAGAAACAACTTTCCGATGATAATCTTTTTGCAGATGGTTCAGAAGTAGGTGAACTCCAATGAGAAGCTTTAATCATCATTAGAAAGTGTGCAGAGCTGTTCATAAGGATTACTGTAATTAAAAAGGCTACAAATTTGGTTTCTTGGAGGTAAAATTCAAACAAGTTGGAGATTGTTTAAACATTTAACACTAAAATCTTGCAGTGGTACAAGACATTGTTTTGGAAAAGAAAAATAGACACTGCTCATCTTCGTCTCCAAACGCCACCCTTGTTTACATGACGGCGACCACCTCCAGACAGTGTCAGTCTGAATTTGTGAGCCCTTCCCAGGTCTGTTTGTGTCCGTCTACAGGCAACGTGATTTATCCGAGCCAGAGCGTGTTGTCTCTTTTCTCGCTGTCGCCGGGGTGATTGACAGCAGAACTAATTCCACATTTAACACCCTCGCTGGCAGTGTGTGTGTGTGTGTGTGTGTGTGTGCGCGTGTGTGTGTGTATGTGTGTGTGTGTGTGTACACACAGATTTACAGAAGGCGAGGAGCTAGAGGCCTGACTCACCACGCAAGGTGGGAACAAAGACACAGATAAGCCCACCAAGCCCTTTTAAGACTCCAGTTTGTCCTCGGTGTTCCAGAACCGTCAGAGTCCATGTTTGGGGATTGTTTCAGAGTTTACACGCTGATGTTTGATATATTAAGTCACTGGACTGAGGCAATGAGAATGATAAATGAGAGCCTTTTCTTTCCCGAATTGAGATTGCATCCTTCAGACACCACCATCACTTCCCGTTAGATATAGAGTGTTTCAAGGTGATAGGAAGCCACAGTGCTTAGACAATAAAGCCTTGTCCACTTGTGATTCATGCTGCATGCTGCTGTAAAGAGCAGATAAGAGTATCAGAAAGTCAGAGCATTCAGTCAGTGCTGAAAAATACCCCGCCATTCATAATACAAACCTATGTGAGGTTTACTGATTTTAACAGTGGAAGAGTCACTGGAAGAGGGACAGCGGTTCTGCATTTAAGAGTTTTAATCTCTCCAGTATCGGATTAAAACAGAAGCAGATGTATCCAAGTGTATTTCAAGCATTCTTTCAAAATTTTCAGGCTGCTGTCTCACTTGTTTTAAGTACATCTTTGTGCCTCGAAGCTGTACTTCTCAAGGGACAAAGACCAAATAAGTAAACAAAACAAAAATACCCAAAATGTTTTTCCAAACAAACCTTAAGGCTTTTTTTGAGTATAAGATCAGAGGCACAAGGCACAAGTGAACCAAGCCAATGCTTAGGAACCCCAAAGCGTCAAAGGCCTCCCATTAATGGTCGACTTAACAGACCACAAAACTCAAATGTTTCGTTTTTTCATAGTTTATCATCAAGTTAGATGGGATGGTTTCATTATGGATAAATCAAAAGACTTTAAACTTCACAATTACTTTAAACGTTACTTTAAAGCAGCAAAAAAACGAAAGAAATTTGCTATTGTCATGTTACTATGGTTACAATCTGGTAACAATATCACAAGTCTAACATTTTCTTTGTGTTCTAGTTTCAGTTTGTCCATAGACACGTTTCAGCAAACATCCAATTATCCCAGATTCCATCACAACTGGATTAAAACGACGTTAGTGGTGCTGATTTTCGAAACAGGAGAAGTGGTCCAAAATCAAGTTCTGCTTAAGGCCCCTTATGATCTTTGGGCAGAACTTAAAGAGCTTACAGTTTATCAATAAAAAGTTATTCAATTCAAAAATACTTTCTTTATCCAAAAGGTAAATTAAATTTCTTTCCTCATATCATCCAGGTATTTTCAACGAATCATTGTGGCTGGTGATGCTGCAGGGAAAAAGGTTGTCATAGCAGTCAGTTTATCAACGAATCCAAAGATGCCTCTGACTTAAGACTGTTGCTATAGACGGATTCGGCGAAATAACCAGAAGTCGAGCCGCCGCCATTACTGCGGTGACAGCTCTCAGTCAGGCAGCCATAGAACCTGTGTGCCAAGCAGCATTTGCATTTAAGCAGCAAGAAGTGAACCTTTTTCAAAAGGGTAATAATTTGAAAATCAAATTATTAAATGAAGTACGTTCCTCTCCCTGATGATAGATGGCGATATGCGCCCCTACGAGTTAGCCTAATAGCGGTTAACTTCCAGCTGCATTCAGGCAGTAAACTGAGGCTGGCGGGAGTGAAGCAGACGGAGTTAAAGCAGGATATTCACAGTAACAACGGATCGCCTCTTTGTAAGTCCAAACATGCACTGATTGGCCGCTTATGTTTGTCCTAGATGCCATATGCCTCTTATAACACTACTGTTAGTGCTGGGTCGCATTTCCTGCTCTCCAAACTTCCCGAGGGGGGTGTGCGAGTGCGGGTACTGGTTGCAGAGTAGTCCGATTTGAATCGCATTATCCAACAAGAGAAGCTGAGCTTCTGAGACTTCAGTTCGGTTCGATTCCAGTCGGACTAAGCTGTATACATGCATTTTAAAAGTCTGATTTCAGTCGGACTAAGGCAATAATTAGAATTTCTCTTGCTGCATGTAAACGTACCAAATGTGACGTGGTCGTATAAAAGGCGGTGTAAAATTTGCCCAACCCATCCAGAGCTCAGGTAATTTTGACCTTCAATCAGAGACCTGTAGTTGCCGTTTTTCTGGTCATCAGACGTCAGCCGTTCAATAAAATACTCTTGAATATCTAAAACAAAGCACAAACTTGTGTTGGGGTTTTTTAAAGTCACATACCCCGTCCATAATGGTTAAATGTCAATGTTAGCTTGCTAACTTCTGCACACGTAACGCATGCTATATGCGCAGTATTTAAAAAAGGTACCGTCTATTATGTTCCTATTAATCGTATTGTTTATTGTAAAAAAAAGACAAATTTAATTCATAAATTAATATAGGTATTTATTTAATATACCTTTATCAGTTACTGGAGGCCACTGTCGAACATCATCAATCCAGTTATTCATCATACTGTCAACCAACTTTAGGTGCATTTCCGCCACCTACTGTAAGGGACTGTGAGTCCTAACAGCAAGCCTTGTAGACGGAGGCGGTGTTTTGAATTAGTGGGAGTGGCTTGCAGAGCTGTGCTTTGTGGGAGTTGTTGTCTTTCATACAAATGCACCCAAAAGTCATTTTCTGTCTTTTCTCGGTCAGATAGGCACCTAATTCGAAATGTATATTACATTTCGACTACAAATATGACCCACTTTTAATAAAGATTAATGTTTCCATGGGTGAAATGCTCCTTTAAAAGCACTATGTAAAAGGAAAAGCATTTATCTTTGCATTTATTTTCCATTTATGATCAAATGCTTTAAAGTTAACAAAAGTCAAGTTTACTTAAACAGACTGCACCTTTGTTAACAAGAAAGGAGAAGAATATATGGGAAAGACAGGCAAAGACACAGGAGGGCAGCACTGGAGAGAAGCAAAAGAACAAAGAGCGCTGAGAGACAGGGAAAAGAAACTAGCAGTATGAGCGAGTTTGTGTGATCAAGTTATTAAACTATCTGAATTGTAGTCCTGGCCTGGTGGAAGTGAATTCAAGCAGGACATGTTTACATAGGCAAGGGAGTTACACCACTGTGTTGTGTCTTGGTATTGTTGCCTTCAGATAGGAACTGTAGTTTTACAAGAATGAAGAATGTGGGGAAAGTTTAAATTAAATAACTTTTTGGCAGCAGGGGGGCCTTTAAACACGTTGTGCCCAGGGCCCTCTGCTATTATAATACGGCCCTAACTGTCATGGCTTCTCACTTTCCAGGTAGTAGAGACGACATTCCACAGTAACATGACCCGGATGACATGATCGGTTGTTGTCAAGCACTGCTAATCCACCTCATTTACTTTTGCCAGCAACTGCTCGCAGTAAAACAGAGCAAAAATCATTCCAGCTGTGCAGCATCCAAAACCAAAGGGAATACAAAAAGCAATTCCTCAACCAAAGAAAGATTATGAACTAAGGTCTACACACCAAACAAATCAGACAAGACAGAGCTGCTCCAAAATGCTGCCACAATAACGAACGCAGAATTCAATAATGTAACTTCACTCATCCATATTGACTATCAATTACAGCAGCACAGGATAATTATTTTACAATTAAGTTTGGCCGAACGTCTCAACATTAAAGCGCTATATCCAATCTGACACAGAATAACACCCTCTGAGGTGTAATGACCTTTCGGATCGGACCTTCTCACGTGTGTTTTCAATAATGTTAATTAGATGGACTACTCAGTCTAGTGTGCATTAAAAAAAAAAAAATTCTACAACATTTTCTCCTGCTAATATTGATGGTATTTCTCCTGTGCAAGGCAAACTGGTGTTAATGTACCACTGTAGTAGTTTTTAAGCTTGGTTGAACAGAAGAGTAATGTTATTCAGTTTAATTGTAGAATCTCCGGGTGCTTCATTATGTTGGATCTTGATTTCCCTCATTTGCCCAGACTCCCTCGCAGCAGCCTAAAGGCAATGATGGAGGGCTTTGTGTTTCCACTGCAAGGACCTTTTTATAAGAACCAGGGTAGTTTTCCACCGTCGTGTCTTTCCACTGCAAGAATCAAGATGAAAATCAGACGGAAGCAGAAGGAAACCTACCCTTTAAAAACAGCCCTACCTTTAAGGTATGGACCCCAAATGAGAGGTGGAAGTGAGAGGATGATTGATTATCCCTGGCATTTCATTTCAGTAAACTTTTCCTCTACAGAAAATATATTCAGTCAACTTTAAAACTTGACACAACAGGATTTCTGCATCTCCATGGAGACACTGAAAGCTCATAGGGTTTTAACCTGTAAAAATTAAACATTTTCAGCCCTTAAATTTGGACATACAGATTAAACCAATAAATCCTAAAGTTTTCAATCTGAGAAAGAGACCCTGTGGTTCAGTCCTTAAACAGTCCCTAGCTGTATGGTCTTATTTGGTTGAGTTAATAAGAATTAAACTAATAATGGACCATTACGGTGATAAAAGTTGGGCAACAGGCCAACTAAATTAGGTGCTGTAGATAAATATTTTTAATTGCCAGTAAAGAGATTATGAAAAGTTGGCTGGATTAGGATCCTCCAAGTGTGGGAGAGAGGTTGGTCGTTGCAAATAGTAATTGTGAAATAAATAAAGCTTTCATTTTCCTCGAGTGCATAGAAATATTTATTTACAAAGGGAACAATATTCTAAATTGTTTTTATAAAATTGTACCATGAACCCCCTTCTCTCCACCCATTTAGGGCCAGCTTTTCTCTGGGGAAATCCCAAGGAGTTCCCAGACCAGTAGAAAAACAGTCCCTTCAGCGTGTCCTCTAGGGCTGGGGATAAACGATTATTTTTAAAACAAGTATTTGGGCGATTATTTTATCGAATAGTCAACTATTCTAATGACTAGTAGCTCGTCACTTTGGTGATGCCAATTGGCCGTATGCAGACGCCTGTGACTAGATAGCTGTGCTCGGTTAGCTGTAAGTTAGCCACCCTTACCATTCATGCCAGCATTATATGCCACTTCTAACTAATGTTAGCTAAACACAGCTGTTTAGTCACTAGCTACTAGCAGAAACAAACAGTTAGCTCGCACCACCGAATTGCGCAGAGCTCAAGCACACGTTACACAATACAATAAACTACTAACGTTACACAAATGTCCAATTAGTTTAGCAAACATTGGCAATAGTAACGTTAATTAGTTCTGTTCTCCAGTGTCACAAGTAACAATGGGATGCCTGCCCTCAGATGTTCCCACATAGAAGTTGTGCTGGTGTGATATGCCAGCTCCATCTTGCAAAGACTGCAAATAACTATACCTTGGTGCTTATGGCGCGTTTAAACTATTTCCACACCTTTAAGGTAGGGTAGCGGCTGGCGGGTTTAGTTCTGGTGACATGTAGAGCTGTGGAGTGCAGGCTGCTGAGCCTGAGAGGTGGTTGGAGACAGAGTTTCGTTCTCCATGCTACTTTGTTTTGGTCACTCCGGTGCGTGTGGCGAGTGGCCGTGGTGGGTCGACTACCGGATTTGACGTCGAAGATTTTTTAGAACAGAGTCATCGACGCATAGCTACCGGCCTAGTGTCCTCAGTCTTCCTCTGGGTCTCCTCTTGGTGGAATGTGCCACGAACATCTCACCAGGAAAAAACCCCATCACATTTTCAATTTGTTGCAACTTAACTGCACATCAAAGATAATCGAAGGTAGTTTTGAATTACAAAAAACAGGTGCCATGTAGCGACTGAGCGAGCCAACAATAAAATGCGGCATCAGATTCATTAATGCACCGGTCACACTCCATTCATGCACTTTGTAGAGTCTTCAATGTTTAACAGTGAATTTAGATGCATGACTCCTATGCCTTACAATAGGTAAATGTGCAGAAATCAGACTAAAAATATTGAAAATAAGTGACTATTTTACGAGAATTATAGTCGCCGTCGGTTGTTCATCTCATTCTGGATCAAAGTTGAGACAGAACCGCTCGCAGAACACTTAGCTCATTTGACCAGATAAAAGTTCACATGCTCCAAAGTTGCTTGTGCAGAAAAATATTTACTGAATCCAACAAATCAACTTAAGACCCGTTTCTTTGAGTTGATTCTCAGTCATGACTGCTGCTCCAATGTCCAACCCCATTTATTTTATTATATTAAGAGGGACATTTTTATACATTTTTGCAACAAAAACTTGAAAGAAAAACTCAATTTTGCTCCCCATCCCCTTCTGTTAGAAGCTGAAAGCCACGCCTCATGCACGGAAAGCACAGTCAACACAAAGAGCATCACTGCATTGATCTACTTTTTATAATGGAGTTTTCCGAGTCACCCTGTAGTGCACATAGAGCAACTCACCCACCTACAAGAGTCTTACTCTGCTACAAGAGTCTAACTCCACCCAAATTTCCTTTTTGAAAAAAATCTGCCACAAGGAGGCGTTGCCTGGCGGACAAGCGAAGCCAAGGGGAGAGATGGCTGGGTGTGGTCTAGGCTGTGATTGACACGTTGAGGGCAGCTGGTGCTGCTGCAGTGGGTCAGATAGAAAGATGGAGAGGAACGTAAGCTCCTTTGCCTCAGAGACACTTTTTTTCAAATTGCGGATTTCTCTATACCTCCTTCACCAGAAGAGAGGAAAGGGAGGGAGGTTCTTGGAGGAGGCGGGAGCGGAGACTCGGCTTTTTGTTTATGCCCCACAGTGGCAGAGGGGGCTGACGTCAGCCCTCACCGCAGCGCGACTAGCAATGCCAGATTAAAATTCTAGGGCAATAAAGTGTTTTAACAAGAAGAGGGCGCCACACTGACCGTTCTAGACAGAAAATACTAATTTTATACCAAGATGCACTAAAATACCAGAATAATTACCAGACATCTAGACAGCACTATTAGACACTCATTTATACAGTTTATTAGCAAAAACAAAGTTGATATGGGAGTGAGTTGCTCTTTAACTTCGTATATTGTGATGCTAAAATGATTGATCCTGTAATGCTGCTCTGCAATACGAAGATTTAAACTGAATTAAAAATCAGGATTCATTGCAAAATCAAGTATGTCAACTTGAAACCTTGATAAGAAACTTGGAATTCTACCAACAGGATCTCTGAAAACGCTTATACAAGAATTACAGCCACCCTTCCTAATGGTCCATAAAATAACTAATTTGGGAGCTTGATTGCTTTCATGAAGCCTTGAATCAAATTGAGGAATGCAAGCATTGCATAGTGGAGGGGAAAAATTTTCATATCAATAACATAAGAAATGGTCAGATGTCAGCAGGAGTGGTACCTTTGTGTTTTTACTGAAGTCACCAGAATGCTTCCTGCCTATAAATGTCACTGGCCCAATATGCACTTCAGTTTAAAAGGTGTAATTTAAGACCTGTGCAAACCGCTGGGTGCTGCTTCAGAGCAACTCAAACCGTAAAAACCCAAACTTTGAGGCCACTTTGGGACGTGGTTGCATAGAGTCTGCTTCATCTTCCACACAGTGAGGGGTTGCTCATGTGAAGCATATTCAAACAGATTTATGTACAGTCCTACTCACAAATGATGCAAGGCATAAACAGAAAGGGATTAAGGAGATCCGATTCCTGTAATCCATGCATCCAGCTTTTAGAAAATAGAGCAGCTGAGTCTTGAAACCAATGTTTTTCCAAGATTGGCAAGGAACCTTGTTAAGGCTGCCCTCATATGGCAGCAACATGTTACAGAATTGAGTCTTTATAAACCAGATGGAAGAAAACAGACTTTTGCAGATCGTCAGACTGTTTCCATACACACATGAAGCTTTTAAATAAACCGATTAAGCAGCACACAAAAGATTTCTGAAAAGATCCTCAACAGACCGTTCTCTTTACCAAACAGCAGTTTGGTGCAGAATTAGTGAGGTTTTAACTTTCCTATTAGGAAGCACTGCAGCATTGTTGCAATGTTGCATGACATCAATCTGTTGTCAAACAGAAAAAGTTACAGGTTCTTGCTCAGGCAGCAAGCAGGAAATTTACTGCTATTCTGGTCTTCAAACAAACATCCTGGTGCTGTCTCTGCTACAATTCAACCCCAAAACAAACTAATTCAGTACATTTGTTTTGGATTGGCACTGTTTGAGGCATTTTTTTTTTTAATTCAGCAAGTTTGGTGGGTGAAAAAGTGCCCAGTCAAGTGTAATATACAATTCTCATTAAAAGGCCCCTCTGTGTCTGCAGACATCCTGAATAATGCTTCAGAAAAGTACCGGTACTTACATAAACACATTCTCCAGCTTGGGGCTGAGCGAAATGCGCTCGAATCTGTATTGCAATATAATCCAAAGCATGTGTGTTAACGATATTCATTGCGATATATTCTTTTCTTCTGTTTATATATGTAAAAATGACAGCATTCTCACATTCCAGATACCTTGCAGCAGAACAATTTCAAAAAAAGGATAGAATGCCATTTAAAGAACAATTAAGGTGCAAAATGCATTTAAAAGAAATACTCATCTTTTTTCCCCAAAAAATACAACAAACATTCTCAATGATTCTAAGAACCTAAATGTTATGAAAATACAAAGACCAAAGTTGTATGAACTGAAGTGCAAAATGTAAAAAGAGAAAAAAAAATTCTGATGTTCTGATTTACAAATTTCCTATTGCACAAGAATTAAGATGCACATATTTGAATTAAAAAGGCTTCAAGTTTACTTCCGGTTTGGCGATGTAGAGGACCGACGTGTGGGAGCATACCTCTGTATAATTTCAGGAAATTGTGTTATTTACGCCACTGTTTCAAGTATATTTTCGGTGTAACTACTTGTTTTAATTAACGTCGCGCTGAACCAGCGCAAAAATGAGCAAACAAACTCGGAAAAGTCAGGCACAACAACAGACTCTCCCCTTCTCTGGTCGGGAAACTAGCAACATGGCGTCGGGGTCTTCCCCTCTCACTCTGGAAACCCTCATCATTGAACTGGAAAAATCTAGGAAAAGCACCACCGCGGAGCTCACCGCCTCTTTGATCGTGCCCATCGCAGTCTTGGACCCAAACCTCGTCAAGGATCCCGCCCTGTGATAGTGTGCTTTCACCGCTACATCGACAAAGAGAAGAGTCTTATTGTGGGCAAAAAAAACACCGCAACATGACGTATCGGGGCTATAATATATATATATATATACACACATATACACACATATATATATATATATACACACATATATACATATACACACATATATACATATATATATACACACATACATATATATATATACACATATATATACACACATATATATACACATATATATACATATATACATACATACATATACACATATATATATACATACATATACACATATATATACATATATATATATATACATATACATATACATATATACATATATATATATATACATATACATATACATATATACATATATATACATATACATATCAAATTCAAATTCAAATTCAAAATTACTTTATTAATCCCAAAGGGAAATTAAACGTTGTTGTAACTCATTATGCAAGTTCCTTCAAAGATTTGTTGTAGATGCTGATGGCTGTGGGTAGGGATGATCTCCTGTAGCAGTCTGCAGATCTGAAGAAGCCTCTGACTGAAGACGCTCTGTAGTTGTATGACAGTCTGATGTAGAGGATGCTCTGGATCTATGGCGTCTTCTTTTCAACTCATCAGGGTTTTGTGGCTGTAGTTGAGGTATTATTTGAGCTTTTGTGATGTTAATCAGCTGCTGCCAGTTGTAAACCACCTTGTTGCCATGGTTATGCATCATAACAAATGTCCAAAAATAAAAAGTATCAGCAAAAACCACAGACTATGAACAGTACCACATATCACTCCATCCCATCTCCAGCTAAATGTGGACAGTGCTGAAGTATCTTGACAGTATATATATATAAATAAAATGTAGGCTATTTTCTGAGAAACACACTTTAAATTCTTATTTTTTTTACTTAATTTTTTTTACATGTGGGTGTTGGGGGGAAGAAGGAAGAGGAGAAAAAACCCCCCCAAAAAACACCACTCTCTTTACTTTTGTACAGTTTGCAATCACCAGTTTATGGCCTGAAACTACTCATCTAAATAATTTTTCTCGTTAGGAAAAAAGCCAAAAGGAGAGGGGGAATGTGTGTGTGTATATATATATATATATATATATATATATATTTTATTTTTTTCTTCTTCCCTTTCTTTTCACTTTATTTTAAAGAGGGATTCCCCCCCCATTTTTGCTTGCACTTTTTTAGCTGGGAGATTACAAGGTCAGTTTGGTACAAATACTGGTCCAGTGTAACTCCAGATTGTTTTCATAAAAAACTGTTACAAGGTTTTTATTATTATTATTATTATTATTATTATTATTATTATTATTATATTTTAATTTTTTCAAAGGCGTTTATTTTGGTTCATCGGGAGGCACAACCTACTGCATGGTAAACCGGTTGTGTATACTCCAGCCCTGCCGGTCGTCTTGTTCTGTTATGACGATCTTAGGAAGCAACTTGTTGGATGGTTTATGGTCTAAACAATGGCCATTGTGTTTTTGGAGGAATGTGTTTTTTTTTCCTTTATCTACTGGGAGGTTTATTGTGTTTCTTTCTCAAAGTTAATTTCAACTGGATGCTACTATAATGCTCATTGTGTTCTTGGCCAGGATGCTCCTTTATTTCCTAATGGTTAACCCAAGTATCTCTCAGAGAGGACTGAGTGGCTCTAGTATTCGGTTTGTGAGTTGGAATGTCCGCGGCCTTGGGGGCCCGATAAAGCGATCCTAAGTGTTTTCACATCTCAGAAGTCTTAAGACTGACATCGCTTTCCTTCAGGAGACTTATTTATGTATAAATGATCACTTCAGAATGCGCAAACCGTGGGTTGGGCAAATATTCCCTTCAGCTTTCAATAGTAAATCCAGGGGCGCTGCTATTCTTATTAACAAAAGTACCCAATTCTTGCCTGATCAGATCATATCTGATCCCCACGGGCGTTATGTTATAGTAAGTGGCACATTATATCAAACTTCAGTTGTATTGGTTAATGTTTATGCCCCTGATTGGGACAACCCCAATTTTATTACTTCCCTTTTCTCAAAGATTCCCAACTTGGATACTCATCGTCTAATTCTAGGGGGGGACCTGAACTTAGTAATAGACCCCAAACTTGACCGATCTCACCCAAAAGTACTTGCATCCTCTGCCATGTCGAAGACATTCTCATCCATTATGAGTCAGTTGGGTTGCATAGACTCTTGGCGCCTGCTTCACCCATTCTTAAAATAATTTTCTTATTTCTCCAAGGTACACCAAGTTTATTCCCGCATTGACTATTTTTTTATAGACAGGGCTCTTTTACCTGCTGTGAAATCCACTGAATATTCGGCTATTGTTGTTTCTGATCACGCTCCCCATATATTAGATTTAGCGCTCTTACCTGTCACCACAAAACGGTGGAAATTTAACACAGGGTTACTAGCAAAGGATGAGTTCTGTAATTATATTTCGAAGAAAATTGGTGTCTTCCTTGACAGTAATAAGACTGCGTCCACATCGCCCTCTTTGTTATGGGAAACATTAAAAGCAGTAATTAGGGAAGATAGTTCATACAGCACATATCTGGCTAGGAAAAATAAACAAAAGCAGCAAGAGCTTATTGATGCAATTATCAGCGTAGACCGAGAATATTCAAGTTCTCCCAACCCAGAATTGTATGCTAAAAGGATCAAATTACAATCTGACTATGACCTTCTCTCTACAGATAAAGCAGAGTACCTTTTAAGACGGACCAAAGGGACATACTATGAATATGGTGATAAAGCCAGCCGTCTCCTGGCCCTCCAACTTAAACGTCAATCAGCCTCAAATTTCATAATACAAATATATGATTCTTCTCACTCCTTAACTACCAACCCAGCTGAGATAAACTCCACTTTCGCTTCCTATTATGCTAACCTGTATCAATCTGAACCCCCTGCAAATAGGACCACAATGGATAACTTTCTGGATAATATCGATATACCTACCATAGATCCTCATATTATAGAGGAGTTGGAAACGCCTATAAAACTGGAAGAATTACTTTCTTGTCTTAAATTAATTCAAAATAACCAAGCTCCAGGACCGGATGGATTTCCGGTTGATTTTTATAAAAAGTTCTCCCACCAACTTGCTCCTTTGTTATTAGACATGTTTAAGGATTCACTGAAGTGGGGCTCTCTGCCTCCAACCTTAAATCAGGCTCTAATCACACTCATTCCTAAAAAAGACAAGAACTTGAATGATTGTAGCTGCTGGAGGCCGATAAGTTTATTAAATTCAGACGCAAAACTCTTAGCCAAAGTACTAGCATGCCGCTTGGACCCTTGTTTACCAGATAATTTCTTTAGATCAAACAGGGTTTGTTAGAGGTCGTCAACTATCATCTAATATTAGAAGAATTTTAAATATTGTGCCATCTCCTAATACATCCCAAGATGCTGAAATGATTATATCTTTAGATGTGGAGAAAGCCTTCGACCGGGTCGAATGGGATTACTTGTTCTCCGTTTTGGGGAAATTCGGCTTTGGGTCCAAATTTATTTCTTGGATACAACTTTTATATTCTGCCCCCTCTGCTTGTGTGACAACTAACGTTCAAAGATCTGAATATTTCCCTCTATCGAGAGGGACCCGCCAAGGTTGCCCAATGTCCCCCCTGCTCTTCACCATAGCATTTGAGCCCATTTCCATTGCTCTTAAATTGTCTGCATGTTTCACTGGTATTCTTAGCGCTGGACTGGAACATCGAGTGTCCCTTTATGCTGATGACCTGTTGCTATGTTACGGACCCAGTTAGCTCTGTAGATAATATTCTGCATATCTTGACAACTTTTGGATCATTCTCAGGTTATAAAGTAAACATCAGTAAAAGCGAGTGTTTTCCGGTAAATACTGCAGCCAAACAGATCTCATCAGATATGTTACCATTTTGATTAGCTTATAACAGCTTTCGCTATTTAGGTATTAATATCTCTCACTCCCTCTCCTCACGATATACAAATAATTTTACAAAGCTGGTTACTGAAATTAGGTCTGATCTGGCACGCTGGAACTCTCTCCCTCTCTCTTTGGTGGGCAGAATCAACTATTAAAATGAATATTCTTCCCAGATTTTTGTTTCTTTTCCAGTGTCTTCCAAATTTTTTTATCTGAATCATTTATACAAATGTTAGACAAAATGTTCTAAAAATTTATTTGGGCTGGTAAGAACCCAAGAGCGTGTCGAACAACACTCCAAAGAAGCACATCATACGGGGGCCTTGCACTGCCTAACTTTTTATTTTACTAGTGGGCTGCCAATCTTCAAAGAATCCATGCTTGGTGTAATTCTCCCAATTTAGACTGGTGTGTAATGGAAGATGCTTCTTGCCATCCTTCATCTTTGGCAGCTCTGCTTTGTGCCCTGCTAGCTTCCCGTTATCCTAGTTATATTAAGAACCCAATTGTACTTTCCTCTTTGAAAATTTGGAAACAATTCAGGCAACAATTTAAACTCGCATCATCCATCTCTTTAAGCCCCATTTGCAATAATCCTTTCTTTCCCCCGTCCAACGCGGATGCAGCTTTTACTTTGTGGAGAGAGAGGGGTCTGGTTTGTTTTTCGGATTTATATTCAGACGGCTTTTTTATTTCATTTAACAACCTCCGTGTCAAATTTAATTGACCTCAGTCTCATACGTTTCGATACTTCCAAGTGCGGAACTATGCTCGTACACACTTTACTCCTTTCCCTCACTCTCCAGCGGAATCTCTTATCACTGAGGTACTCTCCCTTCCACTGGCTCGTAGTAAGATCTCAGTATTCTTTGACCTCATAACATCTTCGAATATGTCCGCCCTTGTGAAGCTCAGGGATAATTGGGAAAGGGAGCTTGGCTTTGATTTGACTGATGAGTGGTGGAGAGAGGCACTGATCAGGGTCAATTCCACATCTTCCTGTGCTCGTCTTAGTTTGATTCAATTTAAGGTTTTCCACAAAATTCACTTCACAAATACACTTAGTAAGCTATTTCCAGGCACAAACGATATCTGTGACAGATGTGGTTAATCTCCACCAGACCATGTTCATATGTTTTTTTCTTGCCCCAAATTAGTCAATTTCTGGTCATGTTTTTTTAAATCATTAAATAATTCCCTTAATATCAGGCTAGAGCCTTGCCCACTGATATCCATCTTTGGGGTTCCTCGTATTCCAACTAGTCTCACTACACTCACTCTGATGTTGTTGCTTTTGCCTCTCTCATAGCCCCTAGACGTATTCTATTACATTGGAAAAGCCCGAATGCTCCTCCCGCTACTTCTTGGTTAAGGGATTTAATGTCTTTCTTGTCTTTTAAAAAATGAAATATTCCCTCAGGGGTTCAGCAACCAATTTTTATAAAAGATGGCAACCTCTCATATCATATGTAAACACCCTCACCTCTCTGGACTCCAACTGAATCAATGGGATGCATCCAGTTTGTTTATCTTTTCAAGCCTTTAGTGAGCATGCTGGGCATCCTTTATTTAAGTAACTTTTATTGTTATTAGTACTAATTATTTTTTTTCTCTTATGCCTTCCTTTGGATTTTACTTTCTTTTTTATTTACCGATATGTCTTCACCTAACTTTTTTTTTTCTTTCCCAACTTAATTTTCTTAGTTTATTTATTTACCATTATCATTCATATTATTTATCCATGGATTTTGTTTTTATTTTGTATTTTTCCTCTCTCCCCTCTGTTCTTGGGAGATGTTCTTTTTTTGGTTTTCTGTTCTAATGTACCACATAAAAAAAGAAAAAGGCTGGAAAACAGCTGTAGCATAATTAAGTATTGTATTGATACTTGTGAATGCTGGTTTCCAATAAAAATATAAAAAAAAAAGGCTTGAAGTTCAACAGGGTTCTTTTCAATTCCTTTAAAACAACTCATTTAAAACTTACAATATCTAGTGTAAATACGAACACTGAACATCAGTATTTATTTTCCTTGCGTACCTGGTAGAAAGTACGTAGGCACAACTTGACATCAAATGTGGAACCACAGTAAAACAGTATAGTCAAATTCTCAATGTTGGCTAAATGTATATCATTTCTACCTTGTACAGTTTATAGCTCAGGTTTATCAGCTCAGGTAAAAGATGGGATGGGATAAAGCTAAATGAGAGTACAGTCTCTACAAACACATGGTTCAAAGGAATTGTGGTCTGGTCTCAGGAACAATGGATGAGGCAATTAAACCAAAATTGATTTAATTAATCACACTGCAAATTTAATGCTCAAAGCTTTAGAAGCCTCTTCCTTTCAGAGCAAAACTGAAGAGTTTAGGTTTCTTCCTAATATTAAAGCATCCAAACCCAGTCTCTTTATGAAATCCATGCAATTTTCGAAAGCAGTGAATAAATACACAAGTGTAGCAGAAAAATGAGGCACTACTCCGTTAAAGCAACAGGCATGTGCTGATGCATCTTAAGTACTCTGCTAATAGGGCTGCCCTGCACACTTGTACCCTGTAATGAGTTTGTTTTTGTAAAGGGGGGTGTTATGCAAGGTTAACACACAATACTTTGCTGTTGTAAAGCAGGACCACACAGCTCATGAAGTATACCCCGTTATGCACACCATGCATACAGCAGCAGTAAAAAATGGATGCCGCTATTAATAATCCCACACCAAGTATCAAAGTTCATCCTCTTTTACTTTAGGGAGCAGGTTTTCAAAGCCTGCAGAAAGCAGCTCTGAAGTGGAAGCCATCACTGCGGGACTGCTTCAAGGTGAAATGCAGACGGCACACGTCGCAGGAAAACTCAAAAGCAGAAAGACAAGGAGGGGTAAAAAGAGGGCGCCGATAGAGGAAAGATGGAGCATCAGGCCAGAAGAAAGTGAGACCCCTTTTGACTGCATGCAAATGCTACAAGTTTGATCATTAAAGTGGAACTGAACCCCATGAAAAAGCATAACCCTGCCCGAAACATTTGAAAAATTCTACAAAGTGGGCAGTGCCAGAAGGCACGGAGGGGCGTGACCAAGTGTGGAGGATGAGCGGAGGGGGGAATGTGGGAGTGTGGTCAGGAGGACAGTGAAAGCCAGCTTAATCTGACACTGAAATATGGACAGTGATCGAAAAGACGTTGGCAGTTCTTTTTCTAACTTCGCTCGGTGTTTCACTATGGGAATCACCTCGGTGTGACCTACTACGGAAGCTCCAATGACATCTCGTCTGTCTGTGACAGACAGGTTGAGCCTTGCCCATGGCTCCGCCCACCATCCAATATTGCGGCCACACCTACCGCTCTCAACTCATTCTCGCTTTCTTCCCGCGAGAAACTACAAGCTCCCTCAGCGCATCCAGGCTAGCTTGGAAATCTGCTCAACTGTTCTCAGGCGTCCCGTCGAGGTGTACGTCGCCGAACGCAGGTATCTGAGCTCTGCTCTGGATCGTGCTGAGTAATCACTTTACGGTGAAGTGTTCTTCTCAACTTGAAACAGTGTCCGCGTAAAGGCAAACTGTTAGTAGCTCTCAGCTACAAGTTGTGAAGATAAGCTAACGCGTGAAGGTGAGCTTAATTTTCTTTCGTGTGGCATTAACTTGCTAGTGTAGATGTTGGCGCTCAGCTAACGTGTTGTGACGAGCTGAACCTCAGAGGCTGAACTCCGGATATAACCCCGTTTTCAGTGCCGTTCGACAGCTAACACAATGTCGGCCACTGCTATTCCCACTAGCGGACCGAAACCTAACACTAAAGAGGCTGCATCCCGCCCTTGTGGGGCCTCCATCTCGGGCAGGGACCCTCACCCTATGTGCATTGCATGCATGGGCACTAAACACGCCCAAGCATCGCTGGCTAACCCGCAAGGGTGTCAGCACTGCGCATTGATGCCCGAAAAAATATTAGAGAGGCGACTCCGGGTAGCTGTGGCCAACAAGCAGGACCCGTGTCTCTCAGCTGGTGCAGCTGCGGCTGCAGAAAGCACCCATCTGCCGCGAGCAACTGCAAGCTGGGCGGACATGATGGAGGAGGAGTACCCGTAAATGCCACCGCTGTTTGAGGGGCTTACAGACAGTGGGGAGCTCGTGGGCATCGACGAAGCAGAGGATGATGCCAACTCTGACCTCCTTGACATGGACGCCATGGAGGAGGAGGATGACGAGTCTCCCTTTCCAGCACCAGTCTCGAGGCCTCCTAGCAGAGCAGGCGCGACATCCCCAGTGGACAGCGACCTGTATGAAGTCTGCAGGCGTGCTGCAGCGAAGCTGAGTATACCCTGCCCGACGGCACAGGATGCAGAGGGGACGGAACGGGATCTCTATGATGGCAAGAGGCTTTCAGCAGCTCTGCCAACGACAAAACAGCATTTGCCAGATGTTCCTGCATGCATGAAGGAGGCTAGCCGCTTCTGGTCAAGCCCATTGAGGAGCAAGCTTCCTGCCAAGGGCTCTTCTAAGCTGGAGATCCATGGCATGGGTGAGCTGGGGTTGACCAAACCCCCAGCGGTGGAGCCTTCACTGGCCTACCACCTTCAACCTAACCGCAGGTCTGTTTCAGCTTCGTCCACCATCTCTCCCTTCTAAAATAGATCGCGTCACTGCATCTATTTACCAGCGTATATACAGATATGCTGGACAGTCGGTCTGTTCTCTCAATGCAGTCACACTGCTGGCAACTTATCAGGCTGAAATTCTGGAGGAGATGGGGGGGCAGCTGGACTCTGTGTCACCTAACCCTGTCCTGTGGGATGAAATCTTTGTGGTTAACGATCTCATCCTTCGTTCCGCCAGGGGAGCGGTACAGGGATGCGGTCGAGTGATGGGTTTGGCAGTCTCAGGAGAGAGGGCCTTGTGGCTGAACCATTCAGGCCTGGGGGACTCACAGAAGGCTGACATCATGGATGCACCCTATGACCCCACCAAAGGCGTCTTTGGCCCAGCTAAGGAGAAGATGAGGGACCAGCACCCTCAGGAAACAGGAGGGTGAGGCTTTTAATTTGTGTCTGCCACGTAAGCCAAACGCTTATCCCTCCCAGGCTCTTAAACCAGGCTTTGCAGCCACAGCTGCAGCAGCCAGAGGATGTCAAGGCGGGGCTAAGGGCCAAAGGCAGTCTTCGAGCCAACCGGGTCGACAGAAACCTGAAAACCCGAGACCGTGGGGAAAGCATTCTTATGCAGCGGCGGCTGCCAAGGGCCGCTCATCCCATGGCCAGGGAAATAATTTTGTGGGGCAGCACTCGTCTCCTTTCAATCCAGGCAACCCACATCCCAGGTGTTCTAAACAGGGGGGCGGATCTTCTGTCCAGGGGGAACCCAATGTATGGAGAGTGGAGACTCCATCCTCAAGTGGTGGAGCAGATCTGGCAGAGGTACGGCCGAGCCACCGTAGATCTCTTCGCCTCATTGTCCACTGTTCTAATCCCTGTCAGAAGCAGACGCTCCCCTAGGCATTGGACGCCCTGGCACATCAATAGATGGACGTGCTGCTTTATGCGTTCCCACCTCTCAGCCTGATATCCTCCACTCTAACCAGAGTGAAGCAACAGGGACTGTCCCTAGTTCTGGTGGCCCCTGGTGGCCATCCAAGCCCGGGGTGGCAGAACTAGTGGAAATTTTAGCAGCCGAGCCATGGCCTCTCCCAGTTCGACGGGACCTTCTATCCCAGGCTCGGGGGGGAAATTTACCATCCCCACCCCGACCAACAGGCTCTGCTTTCTGCAGAGCCTGTTGGAAAAGGGCAAAGCCTTTTCTACCATTAAGGTCTATTTAGCTGCTATTTCAGCTTGCCATGTAGGATTCGGTGACAAATCTGTGGGGCAGCAACCCTTGGTGTGCCGTTTCATGAAGGGGGCACGGCGTAAACTGCCGACTACTAGGTCTCTGGTGCCATTATGGGACCTCTCTCTGGTGCTGGAGGCCCTTTGCCATCATCCCTTTGAACCCATTAAGGGTATTGGTATGAAATTTCTTTCACTGAAAACTGCTCTGCTCCTAGCCTTGACCACAGCTAAGAGAGAAAGTGAGTTACATGCACCGTCCTGGGCTCCTGGGCTCTCCAAAGTGTGCTTGACGCCCAATCCCGCTTTTGTGCCCAAGGTGATGGAATCATCCTACAGGTGTTCTATGGCGGAACTACTGGCATTCCATCCACCTCCATTCTCTTCATTAGAAGACCAGAAGCTTAATTGCTTATGTCCAGTGAGGACTTTGAGGGCCTATGTGGACAGGACAGCTGGTTTTAGAAGAGCTGACCATCTGTTTGTGTCTTGGGCCACTACCCATAGGGGCAAACCTGTCTCCCGTCAAAGGTTGGCGTACTGGATTGTGGAGGATATACCTCTGGCATATAAATGTGCAGGGTCGGAGCCCCCTAAAGGGGGGAGGGCCCATTCTACCAGGGGCATGGTCACTTCTTGGGCTTTGTTCCGAGGGGTTTCAGTTCAGTACATCTGTGCGGCAGCCAGCTGGGCAACTCCACACACATTTGTGAGGTTTTACAGGCTGGATGTGGCCCGTTCATCACTTGCACACAGTGCTTGAAGTAGGGATGTCAGGATCCACCTGAGGCCCAGATTAGATGGGCTGCCATGTATGGCTTTGGGGCCAGCATGCAATTCGGGAGTGGGCCATATCTCCCATAGTGAAACACCAAGCGAAGTTAGAAAAAGAACGTTGGGTTACTTAACGTAATCCCTGGTTCTTTGATAACAGAGTGAGGCGTTTCACCAGCACATCCCTTCTCGCATGGGCATGGAAAGAAACCTGCCTAGAATGAGTTGAGAGGGGTAGGTTGGCCGCAATATTGGATGGTGGGTGGAGCCATGGGCAAGGCTCAACCTGTCTGTCACAGACAGATGTGATGTCATTGGAGCTTCTGTTGCAGGTCATGCCGAGATAATTCCCATAGTGAAACACCTCACTGTTATCAAAGAACCAGGGATTATGTTAAGTAATCCAAAGTTTTGCAACTGAGCGATCTGATCCACGTTAATCTGTTTTAAACGTTAGTCTAGCATTACCACTCAGAGACTGGACCCATCCCATCTCCCTCAGCAGCAGCGCCGGCCTCAGGCAGCGCTAACTCAGCGCCCTGAGCCAGCGGATCTCCTCCGGATGGGTCCAGTCTCTGAGTGGTAATGTTAACGTAGGCTAACGTTCAAAACAGTATGTTAGATATGCTAACTAAGTGCTAATGTGATAATGGTAACCTGAAAAACGCAATGATCAAAACTCGCAATTCCAACTCCAAACTCGGCACGGGGCGAGTGTGTCAGAGAGATGGTTTTACACCCAAACCAAAGGAGCGTGTCTGTGAGACCATGCCTGTGATGTGAACAGTGGAAAAGATGTACCACTCTCCACCAATCACAAAATTCAAATGCAGTAGCCACAGTTCATCCCTAAGAGGGCAGCACTAAGACGTTTTTAAGACCAAAAAGTGTAGAATTAAACAAGTTTAAACGAAAATGTAAAAGAATTCCCAGAATCTGAAAGATTCCGTTGATAAAGACCCGTTTATACAGTTTATAAGCAAAAAAAAAAAAGTGTATATTGATGAAATATATCTCTAAATTTATTTCATTAATCATTATCGGTGTGTCGTCTTTCATTCTTACGTTTAGAGTTTTTTGTGTGTGTTAAGATTCAGACTCCAAACTGAGGTGTAAACTTTAACAGAGGGTTCCTGTTGCAGAACATGTTAAGATGTCTTCCTACTGGAGAATCTCAATCCATACAGGGGTGTCAAAATTGTCCTCGAGGCCCAGTGTCCTACAACTTTTAGCTTTGTCCCTGGTCCAACACACATGAATGAAAGGGATACCGCTTAAGTATGCAGTCAAGTTCTACCGAGCCCTACGAATGACCCAATTATTTGATTGAGGTGGTCCATGTTTGGAAAACTTTAAATGACTAAATTCCTTTAAATTCTTTAAATTAAAAAAATCCATGGGAATTTTCCCCATTTTGATTATGTCAATTCCCCGCTTTGTAAAAGCTGGATGCATTTCTCAATAAAATCCTTTGAATCTTATAACAAGTTATTATTGAAGGTCAGTATAGTGTTGAATTTATTTTAATAAAAGTACAAAATTGCTGTGAATCCACAGGATTAGGCCCATAAAAAAACAAAAGAAACACCAGCGGTAAAACCATGAAACTAAACAAATTTAGTACAAAAATGTAGTGAACAAAAAACGGGTTGAATACGTCGTTTTATGATACCTAATAAAGTGCTAGTATTTTTTCAAGTGTTTACAAGGCATGTATATCGGTCAAGGGTCGAATTAACTGAATGTTATCCACATTTCATCTTTTTTGGGGGGAAAGCTTACGGATAAATTTGAAGGCTGTCCATCATTTTGATGGATTACAATTCATACCCCGGACCACTTGACGCAGACATTTTTAACTTTACGCACAGAGCACAGGTAACCAAAGGGAAAAAAATTCAAAAGTAAAAAAATCGACTGGCTCTGTACTTAATGCATACCACTACCAGAGAGCTAACAGCGCGTTTAAGATTTACGGCGGCTTTGGAGAGTGCTCCAAAGAACCTTTGTCAAGCAAACCACCGGTGCAGAAACGTTGCATGCAGCGGGATATCCTCCCGCTGAAGAGATGGCTTCCCCCTAAGGAAGCGGCTCGTTCACAGAGTCTTTATGACTTCTGATCCCTTCAATTTGAGAAAGGTTTCCCGATTTTAAAACTTTGGATTGAGCAACGCATTTAATTGCAGTTTTCAGTTGGGCAGCAAAATGCGGATTTACACTCCAGAACATTAAAACCCTCATCAGAAGTCATCTGAGGCAAAAGTCCAAAGAATCATGACAATAACCTCTGCAGCAATCCCACTTGAAACATTAGATTAAGTACAAAAGCAGGGGCACATTTCCGTTCCATACAAACGGGGAGGAAGTTGTGGGACTGTGCATTCAGGTCACAGCAGGTGTACTGCTCATTTTTTAAGTGCAATCGTTTTAATTTTATTGATTAATTGTAGTTACCGAGACCACTGTCAATGGTTTTTCACTGTAGAGAAAAAAAGTTAAATGTAATTATCTACTCAAAGTGTGATGGCACAATGTGGACTCTGTTCAGTTTATTGTTTATTCAAACATCTAAAACTGCTGCAACAGATTCCACAAGGGGCAGATGGAGTAGGAAGACGCAGGTGAAGACGCTCCTCAGCTCAGATTCGAAAAACGGTCTACAAATTCACCATTCTCTTAGCACCGAATCGTTAAAGTTAAACTTTACATAGGGAGGCAATTAACTAAAGTTAAAATGCCAAAAAACCAAGGAAAAAAAAAACAAAGACAGTAAAGTAGCAACACAAGCTAGCGGCTCTTCACGTGGAGCTGCAGAGGGACCCGCTCCAGGCATCACACCTAGTGATCTACTGGAAGCGATAAAAGAGCTCAAATCTGAACTGAAAGGGGACAACGACCGAATGAGTAAGGACATCAATCCCTTTCACCTAGAGATGAGCAGCAAACTTGACAACCTAACCGAAGAAATGCTAGGACTAAAGGAGCGGGTGGAAGAAACGGATACATGTAGGGCAGATGGAAGACGTGACAACAGAGATGACCGGAATGCTCTTAACAGTTATGAAACAGCAAAAAACTATGCAGCAAAAGCTAACGGACCTGGAATCTAGATCAAGAAGAAATAATATCCGAATTTTCGGCCTAGCAGAAGGTGAAGAGGTGAACTCTGTGATTTGCTTCATCTCAGATCTTCTGAAACGTTAACTTTCACTCCCTGGAGACCTGGACCTGAAAATACAGGGAGCACATCGTTCACTTGCACCTAAACGAAGACCCGAAGACCACCCGAGACCCCTTATTAACTTTCAGGAATTCACGACCAAAGAAATGGTGTTAAAAGAAGCCTGGAAAAAGGGGTAAGATTCAGCTCGGCAAACGACCTATTTTCTTTGATCACGATTATGCTGCAGAGGTCGTACAAAAGCGCAGGGAATACAAATAAATAAAGAAATGCCTGAAGGAGAGGGGAATACGCTTCCAGACTCCTCTCACTAATTTTAAAATCCACTGGGACAGCGGAGTCTGAACATACAGCAGCGCACACGATGCAGGATTGGAGCTGAAGAAACGGGGTTACAGCGTGGAGGTGCCCGCTGCGAGGGACGAGCAAGACCCGGCTATGAAACCGCTAAAGGAGATGCTGACCTGGCAGCGCAGAGGCCAAAACTTGGAAGGTTCCCGTCTCTCTACAACTGACAGAGCTAAGGAGAAACTCCGAGGATTCCAGCAAAGCCCCACAAAGTGAACAGTACAGGTCCTTCTCAAAAAATTAGCATATCATGAAAAGGTTCTCTAAACGAGCTATTAACCTAATCATCTGAATCAACTAATTAACTCTAAACACCTGCAAAGATTCCTGAGGCTTGTAAAAACTCCCAGCCGGGTTCATTACTCAAAACCGCAATCATGGGTAAGACTGCCAACCTGACTGCTGCCCAGAAGGCCATCATTGACACCCTCAAGCAAGAGGGTAAGACACAGAAAGAAATTTCTGAACGAATAGGCTGTTCCCAGAGTGCTGTATCAAGGCACCTCAGTGGGAAGTCTGTGGGAAAAGTGTGGCAGAAAACGCTGCACAACGAGAAGAGGTGACAGGACCCGGAGGAAGATTGTGGAGAAGGACCGATTCAAGACCTTGGGGGACCTGCAGAAGCAGTGGACTGAGTCTGGAGTAGAAACATCCAGAGCCACCGTGCACAGGCGTGTGCAGGAAATGGGCTACAAGCCACTTTTGAACCAGAAACAGCGGCAGAAGCGCCTGACCTGGGCTAAAGAGAAGCAGCACTGGACTGTTGCTCAGTGGTCCAAATCACTTGCATGTCATTTGGAAATCAAGGTGCCAGAGTCTGGAGGAAGACTGGGGAGAAGGAAATGCCAACATGCCTGAAGTCCAGTGTCAAGTACCCATAGTCAGTGATGGTCTGGGGTGCCATGTCAGCTGCTGGTGTTGGTCCACTGTGTTTTATCAAGCGCAGGGTCAATGCAGCTAGCTATCAGGAGATTTTGGAGCACTTCATGCTTCCATCTGCTGAAAAGCTTTATGGAGATGAAGATTTCATTTTTCAGCATGACCTGGCACCTGCTCACAGTGCCAAAACCACTGGTAAATGGTTTACTGACCATGGTATTTCTGTGCTCAATTGGCCTGCCAACTCTCCTGACCTAAACCCCATAGAGAATCTGTGGGATATTGTGAAGAGGAAGTTGAGAGACGCAAGACCCAACACTCTGGATAAGCTTAAGGCCGCTATCGAAGCATCCTAGGCCTCCATCACACCTCAGCAGTGCCACAGGCTGATTGCCTCCATGCCACGCCGCATTGAAGCAGTCATTTCTGCAAAAGGATTCCCAACCAAGTATTGAGTGCATAACTGAACATAATTATTTGAAGGTTGACTTTTTTTATATTAAAAACACTTTTCTTTTATTGGTCGGATGAAATATGCTAATTTTTTGAGATAGGAATTTGGGGTTTTCATGAGCTGTATGAAAAAATCATCAGTTTTAAAACAATAAGACCTGAAATATTTCAGTTGGTGTGCAATGAATCTAAAATATATGAACGTTTAATTTTTATCATTACATTATGGAAAAGAATGAACTTTATCACAATATGCTAATTTTTTTTAGAAGGACCTATAAATCGGCCGCTAGAAGCTAAATTGCCTCCTCTATTAACACGCCGGAGCTGCGAGCGGCTCCAGAGACTGGACTGAAACCGTTGGACACATAAGGTAGTATTAGTACCACTACTCAACGCCTTTATAGGGCCCTTTCTTTATGACAGGCTTCACCCTGACCCTCCAACGGGGTCATGGAGGAGAATAGATCTCCTCCAGCGAGATTAAACCTATTTGCAGAAACTGGATCTCCCATCCATAGGCAGTAGTCAAAACAAGGTTTTAACCTCACCAATAACAAAAGAAGAGCTGGACAAAGCCATCAGCAGATTGAAGAATAACAAAAGTCCCGGGAGTGATGGATTTCCAAATGAGTGGTACAATATCTTTAGGGAGGAAGTCTCCCCTCTATTGCTGGAATCCTTCAACTGGACACTTGAAAAAGCTATAATTCCTCCCTCCTGGAAGGAAGCAGTTATAGCGGTGATCCCAAAAGAAGGCAAAAATAAAGAGTACTATGAATCATATCGCCCAATTTCAATTCTAAATGTTGACTACAAACTATTCTCGTCAATAATTTCCAAAAGAATGGAAAACTTATTACCTGAATTGATTGATGAGGACCAGACAGACTTCATAAAAGGTTGATCAACTCAAGATAACATTAGAAGGACCATACAGATAATAGACAATTAATAAGCAAAAAACAAATGCAGCCTTAATTAGCATTGACGCTGAGAAGGCTTTTGATCGAGTAAGCTGGCCCTTTCTCTTCTCGGTAATGGAACGGATGGGTTTCAACAGTCAATTCATTAAGTGTATCCAGTCCCTTTACAATGAGCCAACTGCCAGAATTAAGATCAATGGTACTTTAACAGACAGTTTTAATTCAATTCAAATTCAAATTCAAAAATACTTTATTGATCCCAGAGGGAAATTAAGTGTTGGTATAGCTCATATGATCAATTCTTTAAGGAGTTGTTGTAGATAATGATGGCTGTGGGCAGGAAGGATTTCCTGTAGCGGTCTGTATTGCAGTGAAACTGAAGAAGCCTCCGACTGAAGATGCTCTGTTGTTGTGTGACTGTCTCATGAAGAGGATGCTCAGGGTTGTCCATAATTTTTTTGATTTTATGAAGAATCCTTCTTTGCATTATCATCTCCAGATTTTCCACAGTTGTCCCAAGAACAGAACCAGCCTTCTTTATCAGGTTGTTGAGCCTTTTTAAATTAGACTTTGTAGGGGAACTCGACAGGGATGTTGTCTGAGCCCTTCACTTTTTGCTCTGTTCATTGAGCCTTTAGCCCAGGACATTCGACAGAATGATGTAATTGAAGGAGTTACAATAGCACATGAACACAAAATGGGACTATTTGCTGATGACATTATCACAGACATAAAAAACCCTGACTTTACACTTCCTAACCTTCTGACAGTAATAGAAGAATTTGGCCAGAAATCAGGTTACAAACTAAATATCCATAAAACACAGGCCCTTGGTTTGAACTAAATACCAAGCAGCTCGGTCAGACAAAAGTATAAACTAAAGTGGGATTTGGGAATTATAAAATATCTTGGAATCTTCATTACACCGGACCTGCAAAAGCTATATGAAATAAACTATTGTAAAATTAATGACAACATGAAGAGGGATCTTTCAAAATGGTCAACAATAATTTTAGACTTTAGCTTAAGAATTGAAGCAATAAAAACTAACATTTTACCGAGATTGCTGTACTTATTCCTCTCTCTACCAGTTCAAATCCCAGACCCGCAGTTCATAGCATGGAACAAACAGATATCCAAGTTTATTTGGGCAGGCAAAAAACCCAGAGTTAAATTCAAAACACTTACTCTGGACAAAAGCAGGGGGGGCCTCTCATTACCCAATTTAAGAGATTATTTTAACGCTGCTCAGCTGAAATTCATGAAATGTTGGTGTTCCCCAGACTATTGTGCCAAATGGAAGCGGGTAGAGCTCACTCAGAACAGATACCTGCCTCAGTCTAGGTTGGG
Source organism: Valencia hispanica (assembly GCA_963556495.2). Taxonomy (NCBI): domain Eukaryota; kingdom Metazoa; phylum Chordata; class Actinopteri; order Cyprinodontiformes; family Valenciidae; genus Valencia; species Valencia hispanica. The sequence goes on from OY747714.1 coordinate 34,228,261, forward strand.
AGAGAAGCATCAAAGACACCAGGATGATGATAATTTTACTGTAACTGAAACACTAAAAACATGGAAAGACAGTCAAGAAATATAAATTGGAAGGGGGCTGTATGTTGCTGCTGTGGCCTTCACTGACAACTCTGTTCAAACCAGGCCTAATAGACAAAGCTTTTACAAAATGGATAGATAAAGGTATAACAAATATAAGCAGGCTGACAGAGGGGAATGTTTTCAAATCATTCGAAAAAGTTAAAAAGGAATTTCATCTAGTAAATAAAGACTTATTTCGATATTTACAATTAAGACATTTTTACGATACACAGGTAAAAACTAATATATCAGCAGAAAGCAATATTTTGATCAAGATGATGTTGGAGGCCTACAAACAGCTTCCTTCCAAGACAGTGTCTAAACTGTATGCATGCCTACAGAAATGTAACAGTAACACTTCATTATATGTCAAGCTTAAATGGGAAGAAGAATTACAGATCGAAATGTCGGAATGTGATTGGCATTTATTGTGTAAAATTCGACACAGCTCTACAAGCTCCAGACGATGGAGAGAATTTGGCTGGAAAAATCTAATGCGTTTCTTCATTACCCCTCAAATTAAAAGTAAACAGACTGGTATCCAACAACAGTGCTGGAGACAGTGTGGACAAATTAATGCCACTCACAGTCATGTATTCTGGTTTTGTGTTAAACTTAAACCATTCTGGGATGGTATTAAACTTCTGGAATGCATCTTGAATTATGGGGTCCCCAAAGACCCCTGAACTTTATATCTGGGATTGATCCCAGAAGGACTGATAAAGAAAGAGGACAGGTATCTCTTTAAAATAATGACTGTTGCCAGTATTAAGGCTATCACCAGGAAGTGGTTAAGAAGTGACGCTCCAACAAGACAGTGGATGGACATTATGGAAGAGATCTACGCAATGGAGAAAATCACCTTTTACCTGCAACTTAGAGCAGATTACTTCAAACAAAATAGGAAGAAATGGAAACTTTTCAAAGACAGGGACAATCCCCACTCAATTAAATAAAGTACCCCCCCTCCCGACACAAATGGCATTAGTTTTTTTGTTTTTATTGATCCTTTTCTTGTACAAGTTATATTGCCTTGAAAACACAAAATAAACTAATATAAAACTGCTGCAACAAAGTTTGATAGAGAGAGAGAGAGAGATAGAGAGAGAGATAGAGAGATAGAGAGAGAGAGATAGATAGAGATAGAGAGAGATAGAGATAGATATAAAACCTTGAGTGAAACAAAAGTTGCCTTGAGGTGACTGAGACCACAATTGTTACCAGACTCAATTCTAAACTCAAGGTTCACAAACAGAAACGCTTCTCAGAGTATAAAACAAGAAAAAAGCTCACGCAAAAGGCATAAGAGGTGATGAACGTGAAATCTGTCCTTGTACCCTCGAGACAAGGCTGCCTTCAGAGCATTAAATAGCCATATTTGTAAGCGTACAATTGTGGTGCAATTCGGTCCGTATTTGTGTTGACCTGCAGATAAACTTCACTTTTTTCAAGTTATTCGGCAAAGTATAGAGAAGTTCTTGCCTCTTACCTTCACTTTGGACAAGTTTCCTCACTTTAAAACAGAGGATTCGCATGATAAGGCGGCATTAAAAGTTATAGCTAGAGCAAGGGTATAAGATGAGGCTCACATTAAGCTTCCATCAAGGTCATTTCTTTGCTCGTATGTTACTCCTCCCTTCTCACTTGCATCCATTCGTCACCTGGGCCATTAACCAAAAAGGCCATTTCTTTAAATCTCCCAAGAGCAATGGTGCTTGATTTTAAGTGATGCTGTCATACATGAAGAACCTCGCAGGCACCAAAAGCAAAAGAAATATTTTTAAAAACACCAAAAGAAGCTAAAACTGATGTATTTTTTAAAGCAAAAATAAGAGAAATGCCCCTAAAATTTCATCAAACCTTACCAAAACTGCTCTTCAGCTGTAATTGTATTTTCCCACCTTGGCAAAACAAATGTTGCCCTCATGTGACTGACTGGTGCATTAAAATTCTAGGGGAGAATCCAGTTGTCTTGCAGACCAATTATGAGTAGGGGTCATAAAAAAATAAAAAAAAGATATGACACGGACAAGACTCAGACTTTCCTCTGACTTCCTACATTCACCCAGCGCTTCAGCTCTTGCCAAAACCGCCTTTTCATTACCAGCGAGCCATTTCTCCTCAAGACTGCCAGCATTTTTTTATGCAAATGGTAGAAACTAACTGCACATTCAGTATGTAGACACCAGCCTTAACCTGAAATCGACCACAGCCAAGTTAAAAACTGATTTCTCAAGCTACTGCTGCATTAAAATGTTACAGTAAAATTTATAGCTATTAATTTTCTACACTGATTGAATAAATGCTACACTTTATTGCCGATGTCTTTAGAGAGAAAGCCTGGCAAAGTAAAATCCCTTAAGATGTGTCCTTCAACTTGACGCAACATGTCTGCTTTTCTTTTAAAGCTGATGGAACTGTGAGAGACAGAATGACGGTATAATAATGTTAAGCACCTGGATTATACAGCTGGATCTGAACAGTTGTCAAATTGGAACCAAGACTGGCTTCCTTTTTTGATCAGATATTCGGCTAAGGCTGCTGATCCAGGTGCCCTGGTCCTGTGTTGCCGTAGCAATTTTGTCAGGCTGTCAATCAAGGCGGATAATCTTTTAAACTGGTGTTGACAAAATTTGGTTGTCTTTTAGACCACAGAATTTTGTCAGCATGAAAAGGTTAGCATATATCATTAAAAACATCAAATAATACTAAGGTATTTATAAAAAATAAGTATAAATGGACCAAATACTGAACTTTGGGGCACCCCATAGGTTAAAGATGTTTTCAGGAGTCCTTACTAGCACTTAGAGAAGGAAAATCAGTCTAACCCAAGGCCAGAAATACTAGCCAGATGTCCAAGTTTATTGCGCAAAATACTTTAGTTCAGAGTAAAATGCTGTCCTGAGATAAAGTACAATAAGAACAATTCACAGCATTTGTGGCAAACAAAACACTGTGTGTCTTAAATAGGCTAGTTTATGTAGAATGCCGTTTCTGAAAAGCGGATTGAAGAAAAAAGAAAAGCAGATTGAAAGTGATTGGAAATCTGCAATCTGGTCTAAAGTTTTGCTAACAAAGCAGTTTTTGAATTAGCCAAATCTGCCGAAGAGACAAAAAAAAAAAAAATCTAAAATCTAGAAAATTAAGTTAAAGATCTTAACTGTACAAACAGTAGTTCTTCATAAAAACGAAAAAAATTAAATGGATAAAACTGAGTTCAGTCTAATAAACTCCTGCTTTCTTAACCTATTTCGTGTCACACAATATGGAGTGTTTTCAGAGGTTAAGATGCTAATTTGTGCTAGTCACAAAAAAATAAAAATTCACAAGAATTAAAAGGTTTCCATTAAATATTTGACTTCATTTTACCAACAAAAAAAAACCGGACTTAATTGAGCCGTTTGGTTTTACTTCTCGGTCTCTAAACATTTCCGGAATTGCGCCGCTCAAGGTGGCAGCATGTTGGAGTAGCTCTGTTACTTTGGTTCATATTTTTTTCTTTTTTAAAACTTTAATTCTTCCATTTTTGGTAGAAACATTGTTTTTGTGGACAACTGTTCTCTCTGGTTTTGAATGCTGTGCAGCTGGAAGGATTTTTGCTGATACTTTTTATTTTTGGACATTTGTTATGATGCATAACCATGGCAACAAGGTGGTTTACAACTGGTAGCAGCTGATTAACATCACAAAAGCTCAAATAATACCTCAACTACAGCCACAAAACACTGATGAGTTGAAAAGAAGACGCCATAGATCCAGAGCATCCTCTACATCAGACTGTCATACAACTACAGAGCGTCTTCAGTCAGAGGCTTCTTCAGATCTGCAGTGCGCTACAAGAGATCATCCCTACCCACAGCCATCAGCATCTACAACAAATCTTTGAAGGAACTTGCATAATGAGTTACAACAACATTTAATTTCCCTTTGGGATTAATAAAGTAATTTTGAATTGAATTTGAATTGAATGTAACGTTTCGAAAATGCAGACTGCTCTATGAGAAGCTAACTGGACAAATGGCACAAAACGCCAATTTAAGCCACTGAAGGTTACTATGTTTACATAGATGTGCTTTACCTCACTAAATAGTAAAATATTTTGTTGCGAAGTCTGATTTTACTTCCAGCTCTCTAAAGTACACATGTAATGTTTAGAAAATCCAGCCTGCTGTGAGTGATGCTGTACTAACGGCGATAATGGCAAACAAAAGTTATTAAAGGTTAACCCCTGCTTTCTAACCAGATGCGTAAGCGGCACATAACGTCATAGACAAGTTTGACTCAGGAATTTAGCAGAGCATACCTTCACACCGGATGCGTTTTAGACGCGCATCACTCGTGAAAGCGTTGTACCCAGCTGGTCCCAGGAGATCACGTATTCACAGGAGAATTGCAATTGCATAACTTAAAGGGTAGTGTACAGGGGGGACAAATGTCATTGTGTTCATAAGTATCATGAACTCACCATCCACTCCCAGAACTGCATATATTTCTGTCCATGTCTTCTACTTTTTCATATTGTCCTTATAGAAATGATCACTGGCCTCAAACTGGGCGAATCTCCACTTCAAGGATTAGATTCTAGTCGCCCATGATAAAAACCAATAAATTCAACCCACAGACCGACTGACTTCAACCCTGGTGTCACAGGTAGTGATGTTTTGTTCGTTAGTTAGGCAATCAGAAATCTGCACACGTCCTATTCTGAAAGCTTCTGGATTATTTTCACTGCTTCCTTGCCTGATTTCCTGTCTTGCCCAATCTAAACTGCTGAAATTTAGGTGCTTTAGAAGTGTAGAGCGTAAAAAAAAGAACCGCTGCATAAATTTAGTAGAGGGACGCGAGAACACGTCCAAATCGCGTTGCTTTGCTCCCAATGGAAACGGTCCCATTAACTATGATAGCGGCCATCAGCTGCGTATTATGCTTCACAGATTGTACGCGCTACTTTTGCGTCTGGTGGAAAGCAGGGGTAAGAAATGTCTTCATAGATATGGTTTTGACTTCATTTCACTAAAATCGTTACATTTTATTGTGATGTCTGGTTTTACTTTTCAGTCTCACATAGGCTACACTTATGTCTAGTAAGCAGACTTCTGTGAGTGATGCCAACTGTTCTAATGGCTAAAAATAAAATATTTAAATTCCTATCTTCATTTGACTTCATTCCACAAAAAAGTCCCCTTTTATTGTGCTATCAGGTTTTACATTTCAATCCCACACAAACATCTTTAAGACAACTGTTATACGGCATTCACACCGCACGCTTTATTGCCGTCAAATGCTCAAAGCAACTAGTTTGAAGCCTATAAGTTTTTAAGCCTGAACATTGCAAAGCCATTTGCTGAGCAAAAAAATAAATACAAAGAGAGTGTGGGCGGGGCTTCCTCTGTTGTCGGATGTTTTAAACAATGGCGGATCGTATCCAGAGAGTGGCTTGGTTATTTGCTAAATAAAGCTAGACAATGTCGACGTCGGGCACATTAGCGCCCTTTGAGGATACACCCCATCCTTGAGAGGCATTCTGATTTGGAGAGTTAAACCAAATTTTTGAAACATTTGCTGATTTGAAAGCAGAAAATGTTTCAAAAATTGTTGTGGCCAAAGCATGGCTGAGACTCTGACGGCCTCAATCGTAGACTTAACATTGTAATCTTGCCGTTCTGGGTGTTGACGTTTTGGGCGGTGTGAACGCGACTTTATAGTCAGTGACGCCAAGTGCACCAATCACAAATACTCTTAATAAAAATAAGGCCAGCTCCACAAGCAAACGTTTATTTTCTGATCCATTTGGCGTTACTTTTCTCCATTTCCTACATACACTTGGGGTCTAGAAAATACAGCGAGACTGCTGATAAAGTTAGCAATGCCAGCTGTGCTAATTAAAGTTCAAACCATAACAAAGTACCCATATTTCAACTTCATTCAATAAAAAAAAAAATCCTATTTTAAGCTACCATTTCTAACTGTGCTAAATGTCAAATTTCTTTAACTTTAATAAACATCACATTTATAAGTTTGACATTTGTTTCTCTTCTCCAAATTTCAAATGTTCATGACTTTTTATATTATATACACACGTTTTTGGCTTCGTTTAAAATAGTTTTTGCCCATTCCTAGTCTCAAACATCCATTCTTTACTGTGTAATATGGGTTTTAATGTTACTTTTGGAAAAATGGTCTCTTCTGTTGTTGGTATAGGACTCTTTTCACTGTGGAAAATGACACTTCCCAACTATAGCCAGTATTCTCACAGGGTCTTTCGCATTTTGGTTATTTTACTCTTATCCATCAGCAAAGAATAGCATGATGGCTGAATATTCCAATATTGTTGATGTAAGAGTATAATTAAACAATTGCAGCTACAGACATATGGAAATTGAACACTAGGAGAAACCAGATTTATGGTAGCTGATATTTTTCATATTTTCCAGTCATAAGGTGTTTGAGATTTTGCCTCGAATCCAAAAGGTGTACCTTTATTTAACTTGAATGGTATACTCCTTATTCAAAGACCTGACTAAGAACAGAACAAGCTTAGACTGACCTAATGTCAGACAGTAACAAAACAACCTGTTTTATAATATCAAGTGTATAAGAAACAAATTACAAAGCTATGGGCTTGTTAGAGGAAGTGTGTGAACAGGATAGCAGCTTTTTCAACATTGTGAATTTCTTGGAGCAGCGCATTATAGCTGATCTGCAGAAACTATTGATGGGACAAAATATCAGTCATTGTCAAGAAGCTGCACTGAAGAATCATCATTGGCGAGTTAGGTGAGACCAAATCACACAAATTTAGACCATGTAATACCAATTAAATGTATGATTTGACTGCACATAAACACTATTGAGTTGTCAAAGACTTACATGGCATTGGTTTGATTAACTTCCCATCAGATTGACCCTCAATGCTGTAAATAGGGATGCACCGATTTGAAAATTTAGGCCGATACCGATGTCCAATATTAATACCGCTGTTATGGCCGATAACGGATACGCACCGATATGGTATACAGTATATTTCCCTACACTTTCGACACCGTGGAGAATCAACCACACCATCTACATCGCTTCTCTGCTTGAATTAAACACCCCCACATTCCTGCGCCGCATCACTATCGCTGTCACATGACCAAACAAACAACCCCCCCGCCCCCCTGAAACACAGACAGAATCTCTCTCCCCTTAAACAGCTTTCCCAGCAAATGCACATCCATACCTGCTTGGCCAGGTTGACGGCATCAGCATGTAGTCTGTCTCTCAGGTGAGGGTCCAGCTGGAAGGCAGGTGCAATCTCCACAACCTAAACAAGCAAATAAATAAGGAAACCATACTGATTTTCAATTGCAATCCAAAAATACAACACAGCTTCTGCATATCAATTTCTTGGTTTCAGAGATAACAGAGAGAAAGACCTTTATTATAAAAAGGCGAGCTGTGTCATTTTTTTGTGTTAATAGCTGGGAAACAATCCAAAAAAGATGTGGGTGATAAAACTCCGAACAACGAGTAGAAAGATGCTAAAATCCTCTTTGGAGCCACAGAAGACCTCACAGTTGGTGAATAATTGTATGTCTATTACAGAGAGTGCCAACTTTATACCCCACAAAGCTGCAATTTAATCAATTGTTCATATTAAATAGCTGCATTTTACTACAGTAGGCATAATTATTCACCCAAAAGAAAAGAAATCACCAACCCCCCCCCCAGCTTGCAATAAAGATTCAGGAAATAGTAATTTTACTATTAACCACTTTATAAAAATCTATTTCTCTTTTTCCCCCCCTTTACAGACATATGGGTTCATTAAACAGTCTATTGGTGACATTCAGTTATTAAATTTAGCTGCTGGGTGGGTGGAGTTCACCATGTTGGAAGCTAATCCATTTGCTTTCAAATGAGAATGAAAACAGTTCTAAACAACACAATCCAAATCTGATTGAAAACATTTTTCAACATAAACACATGAAGCAAATTAAATCTAATCCCAAAATAAGACCTCTGCCAGAGCATGAAATGCCCCCAGAATATTGACTGAACCGTCCTAAATCCGTCTCAACAATTGTCTATTGTTCAGAAAGATCTCACATCAGAGGGAAAACGCAGATTAAGCCAAACAGAATCAAAAAATTAGAAGTAGCAGCATAAACAGCGTCGCTAAAATGATTATCATTTATAATTTGATTACAAAGGATGAAAGTGTTGAAAACGCATGATTAAAACTGCTTTGAGGTGGCAGTAGTTAATAAAATACTGCACATGTTGATCAGCCTCCTCTGGTGAAAGCTTTGTTATACTGAGCTACGATTACAGGACAAATGTTATTCTCACTTTAATCTTGTGTTGAGACGTTTGTTACTTTGACAATTAGAGGATGAATTAATTGCTCTTTTTTAAGAGAATATCGTCCTCCCTAATGAGTGTATAATACAACTGCCATTTAATAAACTTTTGATTCAAGTTGATTTGTTGAAGGATTATGTAGCTTAAACATCAATTTAATAGAGGCTAATTGTTTTCTTTTTTAAATACAGTCTGGTAACCTCCTGCTGCTCGGCGCAATCCTTGACGCTTAAGGGCATTTAGTCTGTGTTTATAATCACTTTTAATGTGACGCCAACATTGGTCTTTTTCCCTAAATAACGAGGCTAAGCCGACGGCGAAACTCGCAGGCATGTTTCCTGCTCCTGTGACCTTTACGTCATGCCTACTTACCATTACCATCCACTTCATGATACTCATTACAACCCAAAAGAAATGTCAAGAAGATAATCTTAAACAAATTCCAGCATTATACTGGAGTGGATTAATTTGGAAATGAGGAACTTCACCTTCTGGTGTCTTCGCTGAATGGAGCAGTCTCTCTCGTACAGATGGATGACATTACCATATTTATCACCTGAGGACAGACAGAAAGTAGGTAAGGTGAAAAAGTCAGGGGATAAAGAAGTGATTAAGCTTTGCAGCTCATCCAGGAGACATTGTCACTTTTTCTCCCCCGTTTTCTAAGCAGACACTGCACAAGATGGTGCTGAACAAAAACTTGATAGAAAATCAGAAAGAATTTGATAAAGTTAAAAAAAATCTTCAGAAAGCCTGGAGAAGTGTTGCCAAAGACCATATAGATTTAAGAAGAATGTGGTGTCCATATCTGGTAACATTTACATTGTAAGAACTAGGGATTTAATTGGGTACATCGTTTACCCCTCCTCTTATTCCACCATCTACAAGAATAAAAAACAGACTAAACGTACAACTCGGCAATCAAACTTTCTAAATCATGTATAGAGAAAAAGAAAGTGTCAATAACAATCATCAATTTAGGCTTTAAAATTTAATAAGACATATGTGGTCAACAGCAAGATAAGACAAAATTAGCAAGGATGGATCCAAACTGCAAAAAGAAATGTTCTACAGACTGTTGAAAAAGGCAAGGCATATTTACAGTAAGGAACATAAGTATTTCAACACCCTGCAATTTTTCAAGTTCACCCACTTAGAAATTATGGAGGAGTCTGAAATTTACATTGTAGGTGCCTTTCCACTGTGAGTGACCCAATAAAATAATCAGGAAATCACATTGTCTGATTTTTAAAGAATTGAATTTGTATTTTATTGTTGCACATAAGTATTTGGACACCTGAGAAAATCAGTGTTAATATTCGGTACAGAAGCCTCTGTTTGCAATTACAGAGATCAAACATTTCCTGTAGTTCTTGACCAGGATTGCAACAGGGATGGTGTTATTAGGATGCAACTCATCCTTTTTCCTCCAAACAGCGAGTGAAGTTTAGACCAAAAAGTTCTATTTTGGTCTCATCTGACCACATGACTTTCTCCCATGCCTCTTCTGGATCATCCAGATCATCATCAAACGGGGCTGGACATGTGATGACTTGAGCAGGGAACCTTCCGTGCAATGCATGATTTTAAACCATGACAGCGTACTGTTCTACCGACAGCAACCTTTGAAACTGTGGTTTCCCAGCTCTATTCATGTCATTGACCAGCTCCTCCCTTGTAGTTCTGGGCTTATTCCTCCCCTTTCTTATCAGTGATTCCCCACCAGGTGAGATTTTGCATGGAGCCCCAGTCCGAGGGAGACTGACCGTCATCTTTAGCCTATTCCATTTTCTAACAATTGCTCCAAAAGTTTATCTACTTTCACCAAGCTGCTTGATAATTGCCCCTTAGCCCTTTCCAGCCTTGTGGAGGTCTACAGTGTTTGTCTCTGGTGTCTTTTGACAGCTCTTTGGTCTTGCCCATGGTAGTAGTTGGAGTTTGACTGACTGTGGGGTGGACAGGTGTCTTTAACGAGCTCAGACAGGTGCTACTAATTTAGGTACGTTCACACTGCAGGCTGAAACAACCCAATTCCGATTTTTTTTGCCCCTATGCGACCTGTATCTGATCTTTTCATGACAGTCTGAACAACACAGATCCGATCTTTTCAAATGAGACCCAGGCCACTTGGGTATGTGGTCAAAAATCCGATACATATCCGATCTTTTGAAATGCGAAATTCTGTATTAGTGAAGCCACTCACGTCATCAGTCTCCCACCACTCCTGGCTGCGACTCCGAACCCACACGTTTCTCTCTACCAACGTTGCTACCACTGCTCCACAAAATGCCATGGCCAAAAACCTTGCTCTCCTCCTTTTATTTTTCTCCTTAAAACGAGAAGATTGACATTGTGTTGGCTCCGTTTTGAAAATAACTTTAATGAGGCTAAACAAGCTCCACTGTTGACATGTGTATCTACTTCCGCAAACAAGTGACGTCGTTGACAGTTGAGTACTCTTCTGCGCATGCGGGTCAATTCTGGGTTATTTCACGTTCACACAGGAGATCACAAAAGGTCGCATTTAATTGGAAATGTGAACTGCCTTGCAAAAAAAATCTAATTTTTTCAAAAAAATCGGAATTGAGCATTAAGCCCTGCAGTATGAACGCAGCCTTAGATTAATAAGTGGAGTAGAGACTTTTTAAGTCCTGTTACAAGAGTGACAGGTCTTTGATTGCCAGAATTGTTGCAGATTGCCAGCTGTTCAAATACGTACATGTAGCAATAAAGCACAAATTCTTTAAGAATCAGACGTGATTTCCTGAATATAAACAACAATCCTCTCTCTTTGAGGAAACGCACCTACAATGTGAATTTCAGACCCCTCCATAATTTCTATGTGGGAGAACTTGCAAAATCACAGGGTGTTCAATTACTTGTGTTCCTCACTGTATTTGTATAGCACACTTTAAGCAAAACTTCAATGTGTTTTGTGGGATAAGGTGTAAAAATAAAAACAACAAAACATCAAAAATATAGAACATTTTAACATACTACCTTTGTGACATTCCAGCTATTATTAATCAGTTAAGGCAGCTCTAAAAATATGGGTTTTTACTTTTAGTCTCGATTTAAGAAGGACCTCAGTGTTTCAGCAGCTTTGCTGTGGTCCGATGGTTTGTTCCAGATAAGAGAAGCATAGAAACTCAAAGCTGCTTCTCCATTTTTGGTTCTGATTATTGGGAAGTTGAGTAGGCTGGAATCAGAGGACCTGCATCTATTGACTAAAACATTGGTTGTAAATACAGAGAAAATCTGAACAGTGCGTTTGTGTGTGGATGGAAAAGATGAAAAATAGCAGGCTGGCAAAGATATGAGTCTTAATTGAATGAATTGCTCTCCAAGCCTTGGAGAAAAGGGCAGCAGTGTCCAAATTCAGTTCTCAAGTGTTATTTGGGATCTGTCGGCTGATTTATCGGGCCAATATTTACCTTTTATTATATATATATATATATATATATATATATATATATATATATATATATATATATATATATATATATATATATATATATATATATATATATATATATATATATATATATATATATATATATATATATATATATATATATATATATATATATATATATATATATACACACTTTTGAGTAATTGATGTCTGATGGCTTAAAAATCCAATCTAGCATTTCTTTTTATTTATATATTTAATACTTCATCAGATTATTGATTTGTTTTATTAACTTTGGTTAATGTTTGATTTTAATACTCGGCAGTGTGCAAAGTTAGGATTCAAGAGTTGGTTAAATTCAGTGTTCAAAAACTGGTTAGGTTCTGAAATCTGCATCCAGTTATTAGTGAGCCAACAGCAGCAGCAAATAAGGCAGAAAAAACGTCAAGATAACAACCATGAAAATCAGTCACCGGCTGACTAGGTCCTCTACATATCAGTATAAGTAAACAAAAAACCCACATCAGTTGATCTCTAGTCGGTATCCTGTGTTTCAGTTCTTTGTTTGGTTCAACACAACTTAAATTAACTGATGCTTCATTAGAAGGCCTCTGGAGAACTTTGGCATGCTAAGGAGATAGTCAGACCATGTGGATCAGATGTGTTGGAGCAGAGACTCAACTAAAACTGACAGGACACCTCCCCTTGAAGACAGCTGTAAGTCACGGATGTCGAGCTCCAACCACTTGAATACACAGTAATTTCTAAATGCAACAAAGTCTTCCAGACTTCAGAGGCCCCTATGTAATATAACCCTGCATTCAAATAGCAGCTGTTTAAGGTGCAAACACTGAACCCTGGTGTCAAATTTCAGCTTGTTTGCAGTTAGAGGAAATGACTGGATTATTCTCTGCTGAACAGCAACATTAACCTCTACAGCTCATTGGGCTTTTTCATGACTAAATTCCAATAACTAATTTAGCCCAAAATTTAAATTTTTTAAAATCATCAAAAAAAAAAAAAAAAAAAAAAAAAAAAGTATTTTCATACAACTGAGAACCTTGTTTGTGATAGTTTTATAAGCTTCTCTGAGCTGCCGGTCTCATTTTCTATGTAAAAGACACCTCAATTTTGAAAAATGTTTAATTTAACTTACCTTTTTAAAAACAGCACTTCGTCATCGTTTAAACACTCAATGCCGTTACAGCAATTAAACCCTACTTAAAATTACTAAACAACTTGTTGCATTTACTTTCCATCACCCTAATGGGCTGGACACACGAGGTGACATCGCCTCTCCTCCATTCATTTTCAATGGGACATGTGCGACAAAGCGATAATCGCAAGACTCCCTACAGCTAAGGCACAAGTGGAAATCGTGCATGTAAAATTTTGCAGTCGTTCATGTATATCACAAACGCAGGGCTGCGTCGCGATCCCAGAAAGTTGAGAAAAGTTCAACCTTTCAGCGCTGTCGCTCAGACGAGGACCAATCAGCGGAGGTTTCATCGACTGACCAATGAGTTGACAGGATGCTACTCAGTCATCTCCGGGAAAATATGGAGGAAAAGTTAATACTCCCTGTGTCAGATTTCCCCAGAGCTTTACCATATTTCTACACAAGAACATAGAGATATTTTTCTATTCCTATACAGCAAAGTCAGAAGTAAGATTTCACTTAACTCTAGCAAAGTCTTGTGACACTTCATATCTGCCGCTTTTTCCCCCCTGAAATGCTTTCATACCTCAAAATTCCCTCCAATCTGTCAGCCAATCAAAACCAAGGAAGACTTTTCGCCCTGGCACAGAGCACGTTGCTGGCTGCTGCCGCCTCCTGTGTGTCTGGTTTTCAAAGCGGTTGCAATAAGTTTCGCTGATCGCCATCGTTTTTCGCCTCCCGTGTCTCAAGCCTATAATCCAGTAGTTCCCAAAGTTGGGGTCAGGACCCCACTTGGGGTCACATATATAAGTTTGGGAATAAGATAAATACCAAAAATGGCATTTGAGAAACCATATGAATTTTCTAAATAGTGAAAAAGATTTTTTTTTTTTACGTTTTAACTGACTTGGTAAAAATGCTTGCCAGCTCAACCAAGAGTCACGACCATCTTACATTTTTATTTTTGGGGTCAGAAGCTGGAAAGTTTGGGAAACCACTGCCCTAATCTTTATCTCACTCTACACATGCTCAGATTCAAATTCGAGTCAGAGGTATCTTGTGGACAAAATTAAAAGTTTACTATATAAATCTAAATCTGCCAGAAGGTATAAATAATTTGGGGCTTTTAATTTAAACTTAACAGGAAGTCTCTTGAAATCAAAGCTCTTTTTTGAAGGAGACCTGGCCAAGAGGACCACCGGTGTACAGTAAACAAATTAAAAAGTTGCAGACAATTAAAACGTCACAAAAATTCACACAAACAATATATAAATTTACAAGAAGGCGTAACCGAAGGCAAAAGCAAGAACAGGAACTTACCGAGGATCTGGACTTCGATGTGCCTCGGCTTCTCGATGAACTTCTCAACAAACAGCGCTCCGTTCCCAAAAGCTGTCAGGGCCTCAGAGTACGCCCTCTGGTAATTCTCTTCCAGTTCCTGACAGACAGACATGAAAAAAAAAAAAAAAACCTGTTTGAATTAGCGCAATCACAATGCCAGACCCACAAACTAACACCTTGAATTTCCAAAGAAACTCTTCAAATATTTGTTTTTTCCCCTCCTTTTTTGACATTTGCATGTTTTCCACATTTCTTTTGGCCCATAGGTCTACGAGCCCTGTGGGGGGAGAAGTTCTTCACATCATCTCTGGTAGATCGCGACCCTACATGTTGAAGGTCACGGCTCAATCTGTGTTTGTCAGTCTGCAATGTGATGCACGACCATACAGTCTCTTGCTCTGGGGAGAGGCTGAACTTAGCCCTCCCCAGAGGGGCGAGGGGGGCAAAATCAAACACAGCCTCTCAGCCGTCATCCTGCAGCCTTGAGAAAAGATGCTGTTGGAGGGTGAAACTATCAGACTCCACACATCAAAAAATTCTCTATAAGCACTTCCTCAGAAGTCAGAGTGGCAACAGCTTTAAAAAGGTCCATAGACTACCAGCGGAAAAAAAACACAAAACAAAAAATAAAAAACAAGCCACTAAAAAGGAATAAATTATGACATTCAGCAGTAGAAAAATAAAAGAACTTAATGTCTTCGAATCATTTAAAAAGTGATATTTCCTCTGTTATTGCACATGCTGGTTTCAGGATTGTTTAATCAGGATCTTTATTGTAAACATGTGTTAAAGGAAAAGCAGTCAAATTTATTTAAAAAATAATCTTTGTGGTTTTAATGCTGCCATCACCTTTGAGAGAAGGTTTTATTGAATCTGTTCTATTTCTTTAACTGCATCTGCTGGCAGGGATCACCTCATGTCAAACAGAACAATCACCTCCAGGGTATTGTAAAGCTCTGTGGCAAAATTGACTTTGCTTCAGGACCTTAGAAACCTGTAAAGAGGTCAGGCCAGTGGGGGAGAAAGAAACGCAAAAAAACCCAACAAAAAAACACACAAAAACAGGAAAGATGTATCCTGCAGAATAAACCAGTTCATAAAGATTGATGTTGGATTTTTTCTAAAAAAAACGATGTCAATATTTTAAAAATCGGCCCAATCTCTGGCTTCCATAAAAACCTGCACTCAAGTCTAATGCTTATAGTAAGTAGTACTGTCGGACCTAAATTTGGCAACAAATGGGTGCAAGATCTCATGCCAAGAGATCTTGTTACACACTTACTTGTTTATAGGGAACAAACAATTACTGGTTTTATTGACTACAGAGAAGATTTCTTACAGGGAAGAATAGTTTTATCAAAAAGTACTATATTACCCTACTGGTGATGGCTGCGTTAATATAGAGTAACTAAACCCCAAAACAACTTTTTTTTGCTTCTAAACTGTATAAATGGGTATTTACCAATGCAATCTTTCAGTTTCTGGGGATTTTTTTACATTTTGGTGTAAACTTGTTTAATTCTACACTTTATGGTCTAAAAACTTCTTAGTGCTGCCCTCTTAGGGTTGAACGGTGGTTACTGCATTTGAATTTTGTGATTGGTGGAGAGCGGTACATCTTTACGTCACAGGCATTGACTGTGTCACAGCAGCCATGGTCTCACAGACACGCCCCGTGGGTTTGTGTATAAAACTATCAGACATACCGGCCCCGTGGAGAGTTTGGAGTTGAATTGCGTTTTTCAGGTTACCATTATTATCACATTAGCACTTAGCATAGCTAACATACTGTTTTGAACGTTAGCCTATGTTAACATTACCACTCTCCCTCAGCAGCAGCGCCGGCCTCGGACAGCGCTGACTCAGCGCCTTGAGCCAGCGGCTCTAATTGATACGGCTCGCGGCCGCTGGGCTCCATAAAGCCTCCCTCTACTCCTCTATCTCCGGTGACGACGGAGGAGAGCCGCTGGTTCAGGGCGCAGAGCCAGCGCTGCCCGAGCCCTGTGCTGCTGAGGCAGAGGGAGACAGGAGGAGTCCAGTCTCTGAGTGGTAATGCTAACATAGGCTAACGTTCAAAACAGTTGTCTGGGGACGGGGTTATGATTTTTCAGGGGGTTTATTTACACTTTAAATACGACTAAGATTTGAAGAGTAGGGCCCGTGTCCACTATCTAACTTTCGGGGCCATTTCAGGAACCAATCGAGTAACCAGTCTTTGGATATGTACTCAGAAACAGCCCGGTAGAGTCGCTGGGCGGGAGCTGTGGTTAACTTGTGCTGGTTGTAATTCAGTAGGAAATGATATCAGCAGACATCGCCAAACATTCAGCAATTTATAACATAGCAAATATTAATCCAAGGTAAAAAGTAGTGCCGGAAACTTGGTTTTTGGGTGATAAGGGACTAATGATATATTTTACTCACTAGAGCAGGTGCTTAACCAGGTTGCAGCTGCTTATAAATGGCCATTTAAGCAGAATGAGGACATGTAAAGCCAAGTCGCGGATGATTACTTTTTGTCAGCAAGATCTGGATAAGACCCGACTGTGAAATAAGGAGAGTTCCATTTTAAAGGGTTTTCTTATTGCAAACCAATTTGTAAGAAGAAATAAATGTTTGCATCCGTTACATGTTTAAAACACAGGACATTGAAACAGCTTCTTAATGTCGACGATCGTTAGTCCAGGTGAAATTAGCAGAACAATATGCACGTCTAAAACAAAGATAAAATGTAAGCAGATATGAGTTTTATAATCATTCACTCTCCCCCCGAAGCACATTCGTGGCTCTCTGTTAAAGTTTGGCATGGTAGCAATGCAGTTTTCTTTAAGTTTGCTGCCTCAACAGAGACTATGTGTTACAGCGCCAGTAACCTAATGTTTGTGCACATGCGGGTCCCGTTTCTGGCAGCGACGCCATTTCACTGTTAAAGAGGGAGCTTAGCCTCCAATGGAGATTGAACTGTGTTCATTTTCATCTTTCTGCATGTCTCGTATCTTGCAGGACACAAATGAAAGGACAATGGCTGCTGCTCTTCTTGGCTTGCCACACTACATATCGGGCCAAGATCCATCAAATGTCAATGGATTTGTGATGCAAGACCATAACTTTGTAATGCAATGTTTAAATTTTTATTTATTTCATTCTTTTGCAATTTAAATACATCTTTTAGTATTTTTTTACATTATTGGTAGGGCTGGACGATACAGAAAAAAAGCATATCAATAAAATTTATATTGACAGATATTGATGTATACAGTATTACCAACTTTACTCCAAATAAATGTCATGTTTTACTTTTTTTTTTTTACACATACTAGAACAGCAGCTAATTATTTCGGTAGTTAAATCATTTGTAATGTGAAATAATTTAGTTAAGATGCTACATTATCAAAATTCCACAAAATAAAGTTAATGTAAATATGAATTTGACAGATAAAGAAAAAAAAAAGGGACCAGCTCAGACCAGGTCCAAGCATTCAAACAATATTTATAAATACTCCCAAAAAGGAGTCTTTGTGTCTTCCTGATTCAAGAGAAAGTATTTTTCCATCTTTTGGTCCCTGAATAATCTCACCACAGCTCAGTCTGCGTGCTCAGTCACGGTGCTCTCCATCATCCAAGTTCATGGTGATGCATTAACTTTTGTTTTTCCCCCCCAGTCAGCGGCACCAAAAGCACGACTGCAGAGCTGCGATTGGGTTTGTTGATTTGTATTTTATTATGAGCGCAGCAGTTTAAGGGGCCATTCACAGCTCACTGTACAGACCGTGTTCACTTAGTCCATAAAGAGCTTAGCTCCACTCTGCTCAGATATAAAATGTGCCATGAGATCAAATCCCGCAGCTGCTAGAAATGAAGGAAACTGTGGGCATACTGTCAAAATAGATTTTCATCCTAAATAACTCAGCGGGGTGTGACGAACTATCTGAAACTGCAGCTCCACTGGTCACATAGCTAAGAGTGATACACATACCGCAGAATTGGTCATGATGGGGAACTTTTTTGTTCCATCACCACATTCGTCAGTGGATATATATTGTCAATGAATCATGGGTTGGGGGGGGTTGTAAAAGTAGAGCAGATACCTAAAAGCATAGGATAAATATATATTTCAACTTTAACAGTGTAGCTACATTACATTTACATTATATATGGAATGTACATTATATGTGCTTTAATAAGCCTAAAAGTCTAAAGTTACATGGAATATTACATTGTTTGCCCCACTCTGGAGGTTGCAAGTTTGTCATGGGGCCATGGACTGAAAAGATGCAGGATGTCAAACCTCTCAAGAGCATCAAACAACTTGCAATTTAAAAGATACCGTGGAGTATTGGCATGCTGTGTTTGCACACAAAATAGTCACGTATTATTTCTTCCTTTTAAAGGCTCATGTTGATACATTGGATGAAGCCATGAAGTGAATGCAGCTTGGCCTCCTAATAGCCTGTGACGGGGGCAAACAGGGTCCATACAAGATCTTCAGTGGGCCAGTTGTGGTGGAGACCATTGTTTTCCACAATATTAAGCATGTTAGCCACAGTTTTGCAATGCTTATGGGTGTAACCTATTGTGTTGATCTCAAGCAATCCAGACGATTTGGAACATTCCTTTGTGTTTCTTCAGAGTGGTGATGAAGACCAGACCAGGCCTCGGCTCGAGTACATGGGTTGAGAAACAGAGTCCTGAGGTACAAACTGTAACATATGCTGTCTAAGTCTGAGTTTCATTTTCTCATCTGAGAAGAGTTCCTACGAAGGTCTTGCTCAGTTCCTTTATGTGCATTAAAACTACTAGCATTGTGCTGAACTCAAGTACTTTGGAAAACTCATGTACTTCGGAATTATGACTTTCCTTTGCAACAATAATCAATTTTTCCATTTAATATTAAAATGTTTTAATGTCATATGCAGTGTCTAAGGTTGTTATTGCTTTTACTGTTGGTTTATTTGTGCTTTTATTTTATCCCCCAAGAATGGAAAGCACTTTGAATTACCTTGTTGAAAGTGGGCTATACCAATAAAGTTGCCTTCTATAGCAGGTCATTTCAACTTAGTGCATAAAGATAGAACAATTAACATCAATTGGAAAAACTAACTTGCCTTCCTAAGTTGGAATAAACAGTCTTTTGAAGCCGATTTCATTCACGTTTTTAAAGGCAGAAATTGAAATTAAGGTTTTAAGTTTAACCACCCTGATAATTTGCACAGTGCTGCTTCTTCCATTGTTGATCTCTTGTTATCTTCTGCTGCTGTGGACGCCTTTTGAGAATGATCATTGACATAACCCGATGCTGAAATGGTCATATGCTTATGTCTTAGCAAACTCATTAAAGGACCATTTGCATAAACAACGCCTAAGAGGACAGAGCCAGCGGATTTTCCCCGTAACCTTCCCTTTTTCCAGAAATGTCCCATAGCTCATCTAGCGGAAACAGCCCTAATGTCTCAAATGCTCAATAATCATACTCGTTAAAGTTAAACATTGCTGGATATTTGACGTCATAACTACACATGGAGGACTTGAAGATTTGTGGGTTTCAGTACATGCAGAAGGAAACTTGAAGATCAGGAAATTGTGTATCCAGGCTCTTGTTTTACCAGTTTAAGGACACTATAAGCAATTTATCTGCAGACAGAGGTTTGTTCGTAACCTCATTTCTCAATTTGTACTACTCCATTTGAACAAACCTGATACAATTGAACACCAGGATGAATTAGCTCACAATAATCATATTACATGCAGCAGTTTTTAATCTTTATTAAATCCAGTCGGTTTTCATCTACATTCTTTGCATCGCGTCTCTTTGGATATTTTCCTTTAAAATGCCTCTGATTAAAGTCAAATTCAACAGTGTAGAGCCTGGAGACAGAGATCGGAGATTCCTTCATTGTCCATGCACCAGTGCCTTCCCTTTTCAAGCCATCAACTGGGTGAGAAGTGAAGCTTTTACATGTTTGATCTCCACTCTGGTAACCTTTCCTGTTGCAGAGCAGAACAGGTGACGTTACTATGGTGACGGACCCAGATAAGAGGTGGACCTGAACTCGCAGTGATGCTACAGCGAGCTTGGGGCTCTAGATCTTCAAAACGTACATCAGAGCATATGTATGCAGATGTCAAATGTCAAGTATGAAGTAGGGCTGCACAACGGATTGCAAATTATCGTTACGTCACTGAATGCAATATGCAAGTCGCAAACTACTGCAATAAGTGTAAGCTAATTGTTCAAGTACCATGCATTTAGAGTTTCCATGTCTAATAGACCCCCTGTTCAAAAATAAATAAATAAATAATAAACAAATAAATACGAGCCTCCTATTGGGTTATTACTGCAGGGCGATTTATCCCAGAGCATTTTAACTCTTAAGTCTGTGTAACGTCTTCGAATTTTTGTCTTCTCTTTTTGCTCCTTTCTTTTTGAAAAGTGATAAATTCTAATATTGTTGCCCTTTGTTTTCCCACTTTCAGTGCTTTAAGCTGTCAGAATGTCTGATTGCTGCAGTCTGAGTTCAATTATTTCTTTATTCACAAATAATGCAGTTGTGGGTTGCAGGACAGCAATGTTTTACTGTTTTAGAGCCATTGTGATTGGTTTTAGTTTGACTTTTTTTATGCTCTCAAATATCCTTCGCCTTCTGCTCATACGAGTTCGGATCCTGGAGGAAATTAGTACCAAACAAACTTTCCTCATGATGCATCCTTACATAATCCACAAAGAAGATGCTATCACTTCTGTCATTACACAATATATACAGCATGGCCATAAAGAAAAAGTAGCCACCTGGCTTTAACTAAGCAAATAAGTCCGAGCCTTGTATTGGATAATTACTGCAGAGTGATAATCATTCAGCATTTGACCCCAACTGATGCAAAGAGTAGTTCTCATTTCATAAACAACCATGTTTAAAGACATCCTGTGGTTGTGGAAAATATGTTAGTCTAAGAAGGGCCAAATCATTAGCATCAAGCAGAGATTGTAGAAACTACTATAATGGAGTTAAGAACTGTGAGTTGTTAAAAAATTGAAGGAAAGAGGGGAACAATCGTCTTTGAGGAAGAAATTTGATTGAAAAATAATCCTAAATGATTTTAATTGTCGACCACTGAAACGTGGTGAAATCAAATCGAATTAACAGGAGTACTCAGTGCTATGTTTAATAGTGAAAGTAAGTATTTCTCCACTTACATTGTGGAGGGAACTAAAGGGATCGGCACTGAACAGCTGTTTAGACATAAGAAAACCACAGATCAGTGAGGCAAACTGGAGAAAAAGACTTCAGTTTGCAAAGGAGCATAAAGATTAGAGTCTGGAGCAATAGAAGCAGGTCATGTGGTCTGATGGGTCCAAATTTACCCTCTTCCAGAGTGATGGGCACATCAGGGTAAGGGAAGCAGATGAAGTTTTGCACCATAATGCCTACTGTACCAGCTGGTGAGGGCATTGCTATGATCTGGGGTTGCTGCAGTTGGTCGGGTGTAGATTCAGCAACATTATGAGGTCAGACTACTACCTAAATATATATATTGACCAGGTTATTCCATCATTACATGTTTTCTACCTGGATAGCTCCGACTTAATCCAATATGCCACAATTCATCGGACTCACATTGTGAAAGAGTGGTTCAGAGATCACTTTCACCAGAGTCCAGACCTCAACATGAAAAATCTTTGGGATGTGCTGGAGAAGCCCTCGTAGTGGTTGGTTTTTCCAATTAAACCATGTCGCTAAGATTGAAAAAAGTATATATATATTTTTCCCCCTCCAGTAGCTGGTAGCCTGTCATTATCTGGAGTCTATAGTTGCCATAAACCCAAAGCAAATAGACAACAATGTTCTATTCATGGCACGTCAATGCATTAACTTTCACACATTAATTGCAAATGCCAAGTTCGAATACTGCGCAGCTGTAATGTGGAGTGACTCAGACAGACCATGCAGGTGATAACAAGACCTGGAGATGTCATGCATGCACACAACAATGAAATTGTATAGGGTCGAATTTAAAAAAATATTTTTTTTAAGTGCTACAGCACGTAGCAGGTGCTGAGAAAATCTAAATAAAAAGATAACAGACTTTGAAAAGTGCTCGAATCAATTTCTGCACCTGTCCTTCCTAAACTAACAAAGGACTTCTCAAAGCCCTAAACTTGGAGAACTCCATTTGTAATCCTTTCACATCAGTTCAGCCCGTCTGTCATATTTGTGCCACTGGAGCTTTGATGCGTGGAGCCTCACTCACACCCCCACCTTTTCAGAAAGCATATCAAACAAGTAAACATATTGTGGGAATCTGCCGGCTTTGCTCATCAGTTAACGTACATGTCTTGTTCTATAATGTTTTGACCAGCTTCAATAACTTTAAAATGATGCATACAAATGACCTGGAGCTGGCCTTAATGAATGTAAAGCCAACCTACACATTGTTACTTGGAGCTCAAACACAACAGACACTTATATTTTCTAGCATCATACCTGCTCAGGTCTCTCTGGCCCCAATAGGCAACAAGAAATGTCAACTATAAATCAGACTGTGCTACAACTCAGGAAAGGTCACGCTTACCAGTGGTTCATGACTTCATAGGCTCCCAGGATACGAAACTAAAACACACCGACAATTCTTTAAAACAGAGGATTGGTTATTAAATCCCTTCCTCACCGTATCTGACGTTACGCTGTCCTGAGCCACAAGAACAGTGAAGCATTTCTCGGCGGTCGGCAATTTACTGAAGAGGGATGTCGCCAATGAGAAAATCAAGCCAACAGATTTGACTGTATGTAGTGTTAGTTAACCTCCTTCACATTCCTGCAATTTCACACGTTTTAAAAAAAAGCATACCCAAATTAAAATTTTAACTATTCTTGAACCATTTGGACTAGTATAGGCATGGTTAGGGTCTTTTTAGAAAGAAATCAAGTTTATCTCAGTGAAAGAATCTCCTACTGGTGCATAATACTCTTGCATCTGGAAGGAAGGAAATTTGGAATATTTTCAACATTCTGAATCTTAATAAATGTAATTTATTGAATTTAAAAAAGGTTTGATTGTAGACTTAAGACTTTGTGGACAAAATTTTTGGACGACATTAATTGGACTCTTGCCCATTTTTGTTTAAGAAGATTGTTCTGTCACAGATATGAGGCTTCAAATGGTCAGTTTCACATTTTGCTTTCTGAAGGTATATTCATTTGAGCTCAAAACGCAACAGGCTCAACAGATGGAAAATTACATAGAAAAACAAAGCTCGTGTAGAAACTTTCATAAACTGTAGGTGTGTGTCTGGTCTATTTTTTTTTTAACATCTTTGTTCTTCATTCCCTTAAGTTACTCGCAGTAGGTAGAGTTTTCAGAAATGTTACTTAAGTAGGAGCAACGATACTTCACAAAAATATTACTCAAGTAAAAGTGAAAAAGTATGGTGTAGTAAACCTACTCTTAAGTAAACTTTTTTTACCATATAGTTGTTTAGTTAAATGTAACTAGTTACTACCCACCTCTGCCTGCAGCCTAGTAACAAGATGGGTGGGCGTGGTCTGCAACCGCTAATTTGCATAAAAGTGACAGAGCTCATTCTGAAAGACTGAAATTGTCAAGAATTGAGATGGTGAAATTGCTTTATGTGGGAGTAATCTTGTGCAAAGAACTTAGTTAACTTTTACATTAACTTTTTTTTTTTATATAAACAGACCATAGACCCGTTATAACTCGTTTAAAAGAGGCCTAATGTGTCTCCTTTAATAGTGTATCCAGGCCCAGCTTTGGGATAACCCTTGAGAACTTCCGTTTATGCTGTAGAGCAGCAAAGGCAAGCACAAACTCACAGAATGAAGAGCTCTGGTACAAGAAGCAAAGGTACATTATCAGCTCAACAAGGAAATAAAACAAAGATCAATTGTCCAGGTTTCAGGGGTCTGATTTTTCCTCTGAGACACATTTCTGAGAGAAGCATCGCACAAAGAAGACCTTAAATGATCTTTATCAGTGTTATTTCACCATCAGTCCACATTAAAAGCCTGGCCCATACTGCACCAGCCAATAATTTACGGTGTAGAGTCTCCCTGGGGGGGGGAGAAAAAAGAGAGAGAGAGAGAGAGAGAGAGAGAGAGAGAGAGAGAGAGAGAGAGAGAGAGAGAGAGAGAGAGAGAGAGAGAGAGAGAGAGAGAGAGAGAGAGAGAGAGAGAGAGAGAGAGAGAGAGAGAGAGAGAGAGAGAGAGAGAGAGAGAGAGAGAGAGAGAGAGAGAGAGAGAGAGAGAGAGAGAGAGAGAGAGAGAGAGAGAGAGAGAGAGAGAGAGAGAGAGAGAGAGAGAGAGAGAGAGAGAGAGAGAGAGAGAGAGAGAGAGAGAGAGAGAGAGAGAGAGAGAGAGAGAGAGAGAGAGAGAGAGAGAGAGAGAGAGAGAGAGAGAGAGAGAGAGAGAGAGAGAGAGAGAGAGAGAGAGAGAGAGAGACTACATTTTCTAAGAAGCCTTTCCAAAAGCACCACT
This sequence comes from Valencia hispanica, assembly GCA_963556495.2. NCBI lineage: Eukaryota > Metazoa > Chordata > Actinopteri > Cyprinodontiformes > Valenciidae > Valencia > Valencia hispanica. The sequence continues at coordinate 34,253,090 of OY747714.1, forward strand.
TCTGTCATCAAATGTTCATAATACAATCCTTACATGCTTAGCAACCTGAAGGTCTAACATGAGCCGTAAGACAGTACAACACAGTAAATCAAACCAAAGACAGCTGCATAGCAGAACATTGATCCACTCCAGTGCTAAAATACAGAACCAGCATTTGCCTAGCAACAGCCGTTCTCACTGCCAAAGTGTTCAAGTGCCAGCAACTCTACGCTGGGCCAAAAGAAAGAATGACTAAATCAATGGCAGGGGGTTGTTTGGCAGTTGAAACTCTCCGGTCGCCATTTCTAAAACTCATTTAGCACTTTAGGACATTGATTTTGGAGGAGACCACAGCAAACACTGAGGTTCAACTACAAGTCCTATTAGAGGGATATCATCATCTTGCTGTAGGTTCAAGCATCACAGCCACAACAGTTCATTGCTAAAGAAGCTGGCTGTACAGAGTTCTGTGTCAAACCATATAAACGGAAAGTTAAGTGGAAGAAAAACTTATCACAATCAGTGATAAGTTGGGGTGCAATGTTGTATGGTGACCAGATTTATGGAGACGCCGATTTCATTTTCCAACTGGACTTACTACCTGCCGATGGTCACTGAAAAGCTGGTTCAGTGACCATCATGTTATTTCACTTGATTGGTCAACAAATTGGCCTGACTTGAACCACAAAAATAGAATCTACAGAGTATTTTAAAACAGGAAGATTTAACAGGCAACAATGCAGACACCCCATTGATTAATTTAAAAAGAATCCAACAAAAGTGTTGAGTGCATATTTTGTAAAGAACATTAACATACATGTTAGTAGGTCTAAATCTCTATCATTATCGAATTGTTGACACTGCTCTTGTGCAATATGGTAGGAAAACGAATGTTGAGTTATCATTAGCTATAGCCAGAATCATCAAAATGAATACCACACAACCCACAAGGATGCCGTATTTCCCTCTTGCTTGAGCACTTTTTTCAACCAAACGTTTTCTTTCCACTGAACTTTTCAACAATATGCATGAATACAGCACTTGCTTGCGGAAACGTCAATTTCTCTTCAACCACTCTCCCTTTCCTCCTGTTTAGCTGAAATGAAATCTTGGTGCACCTCCAACTTTCTTAAACTCAACAGCGACAAAACCGAATTCCTAGTTGTTGGAACTAAATCCACCTTATCCAAAGCTGCCAGTTTCTCTCTCTGCCGATGCCTCCTCTGTTTCCCCCTCCCCTCAGGTTAAGAGTGTGCGTCATCCTTTTTTTAAAACATTTATTTATTAATTTTGTTTACGTGTCCTGTTTGGCAGTGTGGAGCTCAGAATTGGTGTCTGAGTACCAAGTAGCAGCCCAACAGATTTACTTTCACAAGCGGAGCAGTACAGCTTTTGCTATAGTCCTCCACTTGATATATGTGTGAAAAATCTTTATTATGAATTGTTGGGGTTTTTATTTCCTGATGTTATGGACACGGAGACGGAAAATTAAGGAGAAGAAAGAAGGAAGATGAAGAAGAGAGGTAGGAAACAAAAAGTCAAGAGAGAGGGTGAGTTGAAAATACAAGGATGGAAGGGAAACAAAGAAAACACAGGAAGACATTGAAGTCTGCCTCCATACCCACAGGAGGTCAGAGAGAGGGGGGAAAACAAAACAAAACAAAACACGAAAAAGAAACATCGACAAAACCAACCAAACATTGTGAACTAAGAATTACACAACCACATCACACAAAAATGGATAAAAATACAACAACGTCACAGAAAAACTCATGGTACCGATTAATCAAGCTCTAGTAATGATAACCTCAGCCCAAGAATATATCCTTAAACACCAGAGACCCCACATCTATGTGTGTGTGTGAGCATGCTGGTGCATATAAGGTTTCTCCATAAGAGTGTTCGATAGTTGGTGTGAGCAGGCATCAATCCGTCTCCCAGGAATCGATGCAGACATGAAGGAGATCAGAGCAAAAATGTACAAAGGACCCCCAGAGCCCCAGGCGGACCTGGCGGGGCCGACCGCATCCCCCAAGAGTGGAGCAAAGAAGAACCCCAGGGGAACATCCAGCGGCCACTACGCAGGAGCCCGGGGGGCAGCAGTGACGAGCCCACGGGCCCCGCAGGCAACCGGCCGCACCAGGGCGGGCCGGTCAATGGACCGGGAGAGCCGGAGCCCAGGGGCACCCCACCCCCCAGCAGGGACCCGACAAAGGACCGGCCGACGAGGGGCCCCCGGCACTGCAGGGGCCGTGGCCGGCCGCCACCACCCTAGGCCAATCCCCACCGCCAACATCCCAGCGCCCCACCCCTGCCCTACGTCGGGGCGCCCCACTGATAGCCGCAGGGGACGGACAGCATCCCCAGGCCGGGCTCAGCCAGCATCTGGACACCAAGTTCAGCTCCCGGGTCCTGATCCCGCGCAACGCACTGCGCCGAGACCAGGCATCCAACGACGGCCAGGGCCGGTCCAACCCGCCAATGAACCGACCACGCACGGTGCGCACAGAACAGGTGATCAAACGAGCAGAGACGCCGGATCCGCATCCCGCCGAGCCACCGAGCAGGCACCACCCAACAATCCCAAACCTGGCACCCCTAAAAGAGGTGCGCCAACCAACCAAAGGAAGATATCGGCCCAGCGCATCGGCCGACCGACACACCGGCCCCCCCCAGGCCCGGCCAGGCACGAACCGGATTGACCACCAATGCACCAGCAGGCAGGGGCCCCCGTCACCGGCGGGGAGTGACGGTGGGGAAATAGGCCCCCCATTAAGTGTAAGGCCTGAGGTGCACCAGGCGAGGGGGCAGACCAAGATCCAACCTGACAGGCAGACAAAGACATACAGACAGTCATAAGTTCACTCCCTCTTAAACCCATACATTCTCAGTGTGCGTCATCCTTGACAGCACTTTCATTTAAGTCTCATATCAATAACATCACTGCCTGCCAACTTTCACCTACGTAATATTAATCCTCTGTCTAGTAACTTCAGGAATCGATTATTGTAATTCTCTCTTGTTTGGAATCCCTCAAAAGTTCCTCTATAAGCTCCAGCTGGTTCAGACATCTGCTGCCCACGTAGTCACCAAAAACCCCGTATTTAATCATATCGCCCCTATCCTTCAACAACTACACTGGCTCCCTGTGAAGCAACATATTGAATTCAAAGTCCTTCTTTACACCTTTAAAGTGATCCACAATCTTTCCCCCCCTCATCCACAGTCTCTCTCGTCCACTCCCTCAGATTTTCATCCTCCATCCAACTCAGTGTCCAGTGTTTTGGTCTGAGCTCCAGGTGGGGAGCAGAGCACCTGAAAGCTCTTCTCCAGCCCTCTTAAGCCATCCGAAATGCTGACTCTGTCCACTTTTAAATCTAGACACAAAACCCACCTGTTTAATACAGCGTACCGTTTATGACCTCTGTTCCATTATTGCACTTGTTTTTTCTGGCTCGTTTTATTTTGGGTTTGAGCCTTCTTTTGATGTTTTAACTTGTTTTGTTATTTTCTCTGTTGCTTATTGCTATAAACAGTCCTTGTGGCTATTGAAAGGCACTTATAAATAAAAAGTATTATTAATATTACTTTGACACAAGTCAGGATCAGGTTTTAGGAGCAGCTGATTAGTATCTTAAAAGCTCCAATAATAACTGAACTACGACCCCAAATCCCAGAGGAGTTGAAAAGGAGGCATCATGGATGCAGAACAGGATCAAAGAACAGTTGGTGAGCGAGAGAAGGAGGAAGTTCAAGCCATCTCTTCCATTGATCATAATGAGTAAGGATCATATCCCCTACCCCAACGTCCCTGACGATGAAGACAGGAATTTAAAGAGCGACAAAAGCAAATTCAATTCAAAAATACTTAATTTCCCTCTGGGATCAATAAAGTGTTGGTATAGCTCATATAATTAATTCTTTAAGGAGTTGTTGTAGATGATGATGGCTGTGGGCAGGAAGGATTTCCTGTAGCGGTCTGTATTGCAGCGAAACTTAAGAAGCCTCCGACTGAATACGCTCTGTTGTATGACAGTCTCATGAAGAGGATGCTCAGGGTTGTCCATACATTTTTGGATTTTATGAAGAATCCTTCTTTGCATTATCATCTCCAGATTTTCCACAGTTGTCCCAAGAACAGAACTAGCCTTCTTTATCAGGTTGTTGAGCCTTTTTATGTCCCTGGCTCTGATGCTGCTACCCCAACAGATGACGGCTGAAGAGATTACACTCTCCACAACAGACTTGTAGAAGATCTGCAGCATCTTGCTGCAAACCTTGAACGACCTAAGCTTCCTCAAGAAGTACAATCTGCTCTGTCCCTTCTTGTAGACGGTTTCACTGTGGCGCCTCCAGTCCAGTCTGTTGTCAAGGTGAACTCCGAGGAATTTATACTCCTCAACCACCTCCACTTCTTCTCCCATGATGGAAACAGTTTTTGACTTATCCCTGTTTCTTCTGAAATCTTCAATAATCTCCTTTGTTTTGTTCACATTCAAGGTGAGACGATTGTTTCCACACCATGTCACAAAGCGGTCCACCAGCTCTCTGTATTCAGGTTCTTGTCCATCTCTGATACACCCGACAATTGCAGAGTCATCTGAGTATTTCTGCAGATGACAGGTCTCTGATTTGTACTGGAAGTCTGAGGTGTACAGAGTGAAAAGGAATGGTGAGAGTACGGTCCCCTGTGGTGCTCCTGTGCTGCTGACCACCCGGTTTGAGACACAGTCCTTCAGTTTCACAAATTGTGGTCTGTTGGTCAGGTAGTCAATGATCCAGGCGATTGTTGAGGGCTCCACATGTGTCTTCAGGAGTTTCTGACAAAGCAAATCAGGCTGAATTGTGTTAAATGCACTGGAGAAATCAAAGAACATGATCCTCACAGTGCTGGTTGCTTTGTCCAGATGACAGTGGGTTGGTTGAAGTAGGTGGATGATGGCATCTTCAACTCCAACTCCACAGCGATAAGCAAACTGCAGTGGGTCCTGATACGTTCTTGTTTGCTTACTCAGGGGTGCCAACAGGAGTCTCTCCAGGACCTTCATGATGTGGGATGTCAGGGCAACAGGTCTATAGTCATTGATGACTGATGGGTGAGTTGTTTTGGGTACTGGAACAAGGCAGGATGTCTTCCACAACACTGGAACCTTCTCCTGAGTTAGGCTAAGGTTGAAGATGTGCTGCAGAATCCCACAGAGCTGCTCTGCACAGGCCTTCAAGACTCTGGGGCTGACACCATCTGGACCTGCAGCCTTGTTCCGGTTCAGTTTCTCCAGCTGCCGCTTCACCTGACTTTTGGAGACAGACAAGTGGGAGGGGGAGGCAAAGGGGGTTGCAGCATTTCCTGACTTGGTTGAAGTCAAACTTGTGGAATTAGAAGAGTCCATGGCTGAGGTGAAGGATAAAACATCCGAGGTGTAACAGGAAAGCTGTTGATCAGAGGAGAGTGGGATGTCTGTTTGGCTGGGAACAGGAGAGGAGGATGCTGAGCTAGTTCCTGAACTGAACCTGTTGAAGAATGTGTTCAGTTCATTGGCTCTGTCCAGACTTCCATCTATCCAATCCTTCCTGTCCTTAAAATCTGTGATCTTTCTCATTCTTTCTCATTTCTCAAAAGCAAATGAGGTGGATTAGCTGTGCTTGTTAACTTTTTGCCTGTCCAGGAGACATGTACTGTAAAATAATCGTCTCCGCTGCCCAGAAGTTGAGCTGTTAGCATGTCATGAGAGTCAAAAGACTTTTACATGTCATGTCTTCACTCAGAGGCTTCTTCAGATGCATTGCAAGACTAACTGCTACCGGAGATCCTTCCTGGGCACAGCATCACCATACACAAGGACTCTTTGAAGATAGTTGATTGATATTAGTTATGACATTTAATTTCCCTTTGCGATAAATAAAGTAGTTTTTTATTGGTTTAAAACACCAGAAGAGAACCAAAACACATTTAGTAAACTTAAAGTTTTCTAGATTTCTATCTTATATGAAAGCTAGGGATCCATCGCAACATTCCTGATTCATAAAACAACTTTCTTCCACCTGCAGGAACCACTGATGGTATTTCAGAGTTTAGCTTGTTGGGTCTTTCAGTTCACACCCTCCCCAGCATGACTGTAACCTTGTATAAGGTGTTTGCATGGCTTGGAAAGCAGGAAAGCAGCAAAAAGAAATGCAATTACAATAACAGCAGAAGTATGAAGATATGAGACGATAAGAGGAGTCATGCAATTCCGTCTCTTCCAACATCTGCTACCTGGCCGTCTCTTCAGCAGACATGCTAAAGCAACCACAGGGAAAAGCTGATAAGCATATCTTGTCCCTCAGAGAGCTTTCTAGTACCCATAATCCCTAGCCAGACTTAGTTAACAAAGCACCTACTGAGAACCAGCTGCCAGATAGATCCTTCGCAACACTTCATAGCACTGCAGTCATGAGTGAAGAGGTGCTCCGGTTTAAAATCACTACAGGGTTCCTACAAAGCCTGGCAGAGTTTGGGTTAAGTGTAGTAAAAGCAAATAAGATTATGGGAAAATGTTTATTTCAAGACTTCCCTATCAAATTGTCCAATTAGAAATTCCTTTAAAGGGAGACATTTGGGGTAAGAAAGAAAAGCAAAATGGTCACCTCATACTCCCTAACGACCCTCATGCCTCGACCTCCACCTCCAAAGGCGGCTTTGAAGATGATGGGGAAGCCGTATGTCTGGGCGAACGCCTGTGCATCCTGCAGGCAGGAGATGGGGGAGTCTGTTCCTGGGACCACAGGAACACCTAACATGCAGGAGAGAAGCGGTCAGAAACCAAAAGCCAGGTTTAGATAAGACGCTCTTATAGTCTGGTTGAATTACTGAACTATTTCTGAGTTGGATTAAATTGAGCTTTTCTGTTCATAGTTCCAGTACTTTGTAAAAACAAACAAAAACCAGGGAAATTAATGAAATACCCTTCAGTAATGACACGATTAATGCTTTGCATTAAAAAAAAAAAAGTTAATACCTTCAGAGCAAACAACGGTTTGCACAATATATGGGCAATAACATCTGTTCCGGCTCATGCAAGTCATTAAATTCAGGGGGACAGGGTTATCATGTGTTATGTGACAGTGATGCAGCACAGGATTTCTCTCCCTCATTGTGCAGCCACATTATGATTTCTCTCCTTACCTGCGCCGATTGCCAGTGAACGAGCCTCCACTTTGTCTCCCATCTTGCGGACTGTTTCTGGGCTCGGTCCAACGAACCTGACTCCTGCTTCTGAGCAGGCCTGAGCAAAGTCTGCTCTCTCGGAGAGGAAGCCGTAGCCAGGATGAATCGCATCAACGCCATTGTCCTAAAAGAAATGTGCATTTTATTTTTCTGGAATCATGCATACATATAGTTTTTGCTTTTTTTGTCTCACCAAAATGTTTTGAGATCAAACTAGTTTTAACATCAAGCAAAGATAACCTGAGTAAATTCAAAATACAGTTTTGAAGTTTACATTAAGAAGAAAAAAAAAATGCAACCCAAAACCAACCTGGCCAGGTGTGGAAACATTATGCCCTCCGCCCCCCTCAACTGGTTGTGGCAACCTTAACAGCAACAGCTCCCAATCAACTGTTATTTAATATCTGGAAAGGAGTTGCTTCTTTGCTAAATTGTTTTAATTCAGCCACATTTGAGGGTTTTCCAGTGTTAACACATCTTTACAGTCATGCCACAGCTTAGCAGCCGGATTTAAGTCCAGACATTGCCTAGGACACTCCAAAACCTTGATTTTGGTTATTTAAAAGGTATTGATCGTTTGACTTGCTGTTGTGCTTTGGTTCATCGACCTGCTCCTTAACCCATGTGCTTTAGGATGGCACCAAGAATCTTCTTGAAGGGAGCAGAATTCATGATTTTATCAATTAAGTCAAGTTCTCCAAGTTCAGAAGCAGCAAAGTAACCCAGACCATCACACTGGCATCCACCATGTTAGACTGTTGGCATGTTTCTCTAAATGCTATTAGCTTTAGACCAGATGTTGCAGAATGCATGTGTGCCAGAAGGTTAAACTAAAGTGAGCAGAATATTCTCTCTCAAGTTTTGAGGATCAATGACATTTTTTGGGGGAGGGCAATAGCTCGTCATTGGTTTTGACCTTTGAACCCTCCCACAGACACCATTTGTGCCCAATCTCTTATTATTGAATCACAAACACTGAGGCAACTCAGGGCTGCAGTGATCAGATGTTCTTCCAGCTCCCTTTGAGACTTCTTGGAGGAGTCCTCAAGACGCTTTTAGAGTAATTCGGTGGATGGGTCACTCCTCGGTAGGTTCAGCACTGTTCCATGTATCCTCCATTTGTGAAGAATGGTTCACACTGTGGTTCAGCAGAGTCCCACAGCCTTGGAAACTGCTTTGTAACCCTTTGCAGGCCATGGGCATCTGAACATTTCTGGCCTCATGTGTTGCTTTTCCAGAGGTTTTAGCCCCGTGTTTTTTAACCCAGCTCTTCAAGTCACTCAGCCCTGTATTTTTTATAAGTTTCTCTGCTTAAGCACGCCTGATTTCAATTGATGGCTGATTAACTGGTTTTTGCTGAGCTGCAATCATCTGAAGCATGCATGTTGAGTCCGGTTCATTATGTGCGTTGTTTGGTAGATAAATCTTTCATCGTGAATATAGTTGATGAAAAACTGTTGCCGTGATTCGCAGGTCTGTGGCCATCCAGTGCGACTGGCCCTTCAACAGCTTATCAAGTGCTCTCATGACCAAGTTCAAAGGGTTCATGGTAACTCATGGAGGAAAAGCAGAGACTTGCACCTCGCATGGTAAAAACTGTTAGTCGTGTACTCCTCAAATCTGGCCTTTATGAGAGTGTGGCAAGAAACCCTTTGTTAAAAAAATGCCATAACTAATCTGGTTTAAAACACCATCCCCAACATAACAGATTAAGGTGGCAGCATAATTTTGTAGTCTACAAAAAACTAGAGCAAGTGAACTGGAGGTTTACCGTCCTGTAATGCCTGTAGTTTTTTGGGGCACTGTTTCACAAGGCAGTTCTGGTCCCCTGCAGTTTTCACCACAAGACTGAAGTTGTAAATACAGCACATGGTTCAATATTGACTCAGGTGAGGAGGATTTGAATGCATGCCATAGTCTTGAGATCTTTGTGAAACAAAATAGGGATGTAGACAATATCGATATGCCAATTTATCGCAATATTTTAAATCACAATATTGTTTCAGTACTCAACAGCAATGTATCAATTTAAGTTTTTTTATTTATTTAAACGGAACCATTAATAAGGACAGCAATTTTTGTATTAAAAATTAAAAGTAAGACTGCTAGTTTGTGGCTATTTTCACCTTCGTTCCAGTGGATCAAATAGTTCTAGTGATAAAACTGGACGTATTATGTATGAAACAGGTTGGAGTGTTTAGAATGCCAAGACAGTTTTTCTACAGTTTAAAAAAAAATAAAAAAATCACAATAGTGTTACTTATAGAATCGCAACATATTGCATCGTCCTCCCTGTATTATGATAAATGTCGTATCCCCAGATTTTTGCCAATACATCTCTAATAAAAAAAAACCCAACAACAACAACTTGGCACTACTTTGTGTAGGTATAATCACAAAATATCAAAATATATTTCCAAGGCACTGCATGTACCACTGAAGTATGCCTTTGCAACCAAATGAGCCGGAAAAGGGTAGAGTACCTTCTCCGGGTCAGGGACAAGGTCCTTCCCCAAGTGCAGGAGTTTAAATATCTGAGGGTCTTGCTCACGAATAAAGGAAAAATGGAGCGGGAGATCGATAGCTGGATTGGTGGGGCGTCTGCAATTATGCGGACGCTGTACTGGTCTGTCGTGGTGAAGAGAGAGTTGAGCAAACAGGCGAACAGCTCTAGATTTACCGGTCGGTCTACGTTCCTACCCTCAGCTGTGGTCACAAACTCTGGGTAGTGACAGAAAGGACGAGATCACGAATACAAGCAGCTGAAATGAGTTTCCTCTGAAGGGTGTCTGGGCTCTCCCTTAGAGATAGGGTGAGAAGCTCTGTCATCCAGTTGGGTCTAAGGAGAGCCGCTGCTCCTCCACATTGAGAGGAGTCAGTTTAGGTGGCTCAGGCATCTGGTTAAGATGCCTCCCGGACACCTCCCTGGTGAGGTGTTCCAGGCACGTCCCACCAGGAGGAGACCCAGAGGAAGAACCAAACTAAGTTGGAGGGACTAGGTTTCTCAGCTGGCCTGGGAACGCCTTTGCATTCCTCCCGAGGAATTGGCCCAAGTGGTTGGGGAGAGGGAAGTTTAGGTCTCTCTGCTTAAGGTGCTGCCAACGTGACCCGACCCTGTATAAGCGGAAGAAACTATAGGAAGAACACAATGTATTGTTTTGATTATCTAGATATCAATTAACTACTTACTAAATACCAAAGGTCTTCAAGCAGTGTCAGAAAATCTACAACTCCGGTCTGCAATGGCCCATTGAAAATACACCCAGGGAGTGATGCAAAAAACTAGTGACGAGAGTAAAAGGCAAAAGTTGCAGCATCAACATTAGCAACAATGGAGGCAACACGCAGGAACATGTTGAGCAATTAAGAAGTCTAATTTAATGAGCAATCAGCAAAGACGGTATTTTGACATTTTATCGTTGCCATCTTTGGCTTCCGTCGGCTTTTAGCAATGTGTACTTTTCCTCAACGTATGCTCATGACCTTGGCGAGACGTTGTGCATTTTCAAATATTGAGCCGTACAGTGTGACACTTCTTGAGTTCGCACAGTGACACAAAGCAGTCATTTTGGACGGCTGGAAAACGCACAGTGAGCCTGGCTTTAAAAAAGCAGGGAAACCTCTAAAACATGCAGGGAAGTGTGCCAAGAGGAACAGGGTTGTGAAACACCGGCTTAAGCTATGGTCCTTGAGACGCATCTGTTCTGAGCTTGATTCCTGGCTCGGGGCAATTTACTACAAGCTTTCCAACTACCTATTAAGGGGTACTAGCATATAAATAAAATAAAAAAGATATTTAAGCCTACTTCATGTTGCCAAACAAGTTCTATTCAAGTGATTTTTTTGATTCTACAGATCGGCAGTAATTATTATTACCATACTGAATGGAGTCAGACAAAATTTGTTCAAATGCTAGTGATATCCAATGTGCTAACAATAGCATCTAAGCTAAAAATGTGCATCTTAGCTCATTTTAAAACAGGATGGAGTAGGTTCATACCATCTTTAGGATTTTAGCAAGAATTAGTTTTTTAGCTGCTTTAATGCTTATACCCTGCTGCTACCACATTAGATAGAGTAACTTAATGTTATGAAACATGCTAACCAGTGAGTCAGAACCATTAGCATATTAGCTAAAACACTTCAGCTAGTTAAAGAACATACACAGCTCTTATTGCAGTAGATGAGCTTCAAAGTCATTACTCTATTGTTCAGATTCTTTAACAGATGACCTTATAGTTTACATGCTTGCCGAATCTAACCTGGCAACAGAACCTCTAAATCTTGTCCCACTGATACGTACCAAGTGGTAGGCCCCATTGAAATATTTATTCCAGTTATCCATCTTTATTTAGAACATTATGATCTGCATTATGAAAGTGTGACAAAAAAGCAAAAACAGAAGAAATCTGAAAGAACAAGCACTGTATTTATCAAACCGATTTTAAACAGACCTTTTGTGCACAGCAAATACTTTAAGCACCACTTATGGTAAATTTGACAGTCAATATTTTATTGGGGGACAGGCAACATATCCAGGATGTACCCCACGTTTAGCTCAGAGACCCCTGTAGATGGGCACCAGCCGCACCGCGCCCTGCAAGGATAAGGGGTATAGACGATGGATGGAAGGATGTTCAATGCCTATAAGTTATCATTATTAACTGGCTAAGTAAGAGGAACTCAAGCATTTCCGTTTCCATCCATCCATTATTACACTTATCCTTTGCAGTATCGTGGTCCTGATGCCTACCTCCAACGGTCAAGGGGCAAAAGGTACACCCTGCAAGTCACCTTTCCATCACAGGTCCAGTTTGTCGAGTGTAATTCACTTTTACTTTGTTTGGGATAATCCTTTGTACATTGTTTAGTCGACTTTGCACCTGAGGAATTTGCGCTTGTTCAGGCGTATTGCCCAATGGGATTTTATGCCCCCCACAGTTTCTAATTGATTCAGAAAAACAGGGCTTTTTATTTTATTTTTAAGTGAATGTAATATCCTTCTGTATTTTGCAGATTTAACTTAAACTAAAACGGGTTTTGGATGATGACACCATTAAAAAATATAAAGTATATGCTGTTCTCTTGTTATAAACATACTCAATACTTTTTCACTTAAAAGTTTAACCACAGCTCCACTGAGTTGCTAAACACTTGTTCACTGAAATGTAGTTTTTATACTTAAGTCATTCCCACTTCTGCCAGCAGAGGAAGCTACATGTAAACTGAGCAGCCCTAGCCCCTGTGTATCAGAAGAGACTTCTTCTCACCCATATTTGAAACATTGAAAGTTTTACTGCATAGCTTACAGTTGGTGTGTCTTGAGTCGGCATCCTTTGGAAGCCAGCTTCAATATTTGTCCATAAAAAGCCATGCATTGTTGAAATTACATTTCCGAGGCATTTTGAATTCTTCCTTTTAGCTTGCATGCGCTGAACTGCTTTGGCATTATTGAGCTACATTTAAAAGCCTTGGAGGGAGGTATGTCACCTGCCTGACTTGTAAAATGTATGAGTCCCCGATTTCCATTTATTGATCCGTTTATTTAGCATCATTTTTAAAAGTTTTGAAATTTAAAAAAATCTATGTTCAGAGCCTGGAAATTTGATTTTCAAATTCCATGGCTTTTCAAGACTATCTCACTTTTCAATAAAAATCAGTAGTAGACTCAGTGAGTAGCTGCACACCTAAATTAAGGGTTGGGGGAAGGTACCGAGTTAATGCTTCCACACGGAGGCAGAAACGATGTTGGCCAACGCTGATGGATAAAGCCATCACTGGCGCCGTATGTGCCATCTGCTCTTTTACGCAAGGTGGGCTGTAATTACGGACCGTCCTGTTGCTCGGGGTAGCCAACAGTGCCAGGCCAGGGGAGGCATGTTGCCACACACAGGCGAGCAGGTTCAAACACCCACATATAAAGCCTGGAGAAGATGAAGTCGACAGCACGCAAACACACACAGCAGCTGCCGAGTTCTCAGCTGCACCCAGACAAGAAAAATCTCACAGAAGGCACAGAGAAAGACATTGGTATTTCTGTCGCACGCTAAGGAGTGACGGTGCAAACAACAGGTAAACATACGCCGACATTCATCGTGAAAGAAAACAGACGCATCTCGCTGGGATGTGGTGGCGGAGCTCCCAGACATACAGACTGATTTAGAGAAATGAGTTGGACGGTGATGCCTCCCTCGGCTTGCCACATGCCCACGAGGAAGAAAAAAAGAAGAAAAAAATTGAAAATACACCAGAGACAGGTCAGAAAAATGACAAAGAACAACTGCAGCTGGTGGAAAGAGCGGGGCGGAAAAAAAGCGATGGGGGAAGAACAAGGAGCAGATCTGATCAGTAAGGTGATAAGAAGCAGCAGGAAATGAAGGTGGGAAGAAAGGAAGATGGAAAATGAGATTGAATAGGAGGAACATGGTAGAAGCACAAAGAGAACAGAATGTGGTGAAAAATAAAAGCAAGGAGCTGATCAAAAGACACAGGTGTGCAACAAAATGACAAATGTGCCCAGAGCAGACAGGAGTGTCATATCTGACATTTCTTGTCTTCTATCCTCGCCAAGGTAGCAAAATCTTTTTTTTCGATATCTATAAACAGTCACACTCTCAGATGGCAAGCACATGTGTTTTATTACTTCTTATTAAGAACCGCCATAAAATCTGGGCGAATGGAAGCACAATCTAAAGAACACCACACCAAATCAATGCAACAATGACTCTTACTGCTATGAGAAGCTTCTTAAAAGACAACTCAGCTTGTTTTTAACTAACAGTTCACAGCGTGGTTTCGGGTTGAAGCAGCACTGGAGATAAATATGGCCACCCATCAATCAAATATGGCAAACCCAATGGCCATATATTGATGCCCTTTGTAAGACCTTTTAAGTTTAAGAGACTGAATAAATGCTATTAAGCATTAACTAGTGATGACAAATGTGCCCAGAGCAGACAGGAGTGTCATATCTGACATTTCTTGTCTTCTATCCTCGCCAAGGTAGCAAAATCTTTTTTTTCGATATCTATAAACAGTCACACTCTCAGATGGCAAGCACATGTGTTTTATTACTTCTTATTAAGAACCGCCATAAAATCTGGGCGAATGGAAGCACAATCTAAAGAACACCACACCGAATCAATGCAACAATGACTCTTACTGCTATGAGAAGCTTCTTAAAAGACAACTCAGCTTGTTTTTAACTAACAGTTCACAGCGTGGTTTCGGGTTGAAGCAGCACTGGAGATAAATATGGCCACCCATCAATCAAATATGGCAAACCCAATGGCCATATATTGATGCCCTTTGTAAGACCTTTTAAGTTTAAGAGACTGAATAAATGCTATTAAGCATTAACAAGTGCTCCCTGGTGTTTGAAAAGCATCACATGAGAACCTTCAGTACCGATTGTGGTTCCAGACATCTACCATCTTTGATTTTGCCCATTTTATTGTTTTTATATTCAGTTTGGTATATATTTATTCAAAAATGGGATCTATTGATGTTTATTTTGCTTCATTTTATTACTAGAAAGCTACCATAGGACACTGTTTAGTTCAAATAAACTAAGGATTTTGGAACCATTTCTTAACTTTTAAATTGAATTTACTAGGGATGTGTATACCCAAGAATCTGGAGATACGATATGTATCAATACAGGTGGGACAATACAATATATTGCAATACTTTGAGTAACACTATATATTGTGATTTTTAAAACTTAATTTAACTTGAGAAAAACTGTCCCAGCATGCTAAACACTACAACCTGTTTCATACTTAAACACATCCAGTTTTATTACTAGATCCAGTTGATCCACTGGAACAAAGAAGGTGAAAACAGCCACCAACTACCAGTCATACATTTAATTTTACTACAAAAATGACTATCATTAATGGTTCCATTTAAATTTAAATAAAATTTTAAAAAATCGATACATTGTTTTTGAATATCGATAAAATATTATGACAAAATATAGCGATATGTTAATATTTTCTTACATCCCTAGAATTTACCAATTTTTTTTTTTTTTATGCTGCTCTATAAGAAAGTTTTGGTTTAAAATGAGCAAAAAGAAAAGCCATTTTGAAACCATTTAAATTTAGCTGTTGTACCATTAATGTACTGAACTGCCACAAAACTAAACTTCAGAGGATTTTTTTTAATGCACCATCTTCACTTCATTAAAACAGGGATTTTTTCTGCATAACCATCATCCGTGAACCCAAGTAATGATTTTAAGTGGTTATTTACCTTTTTACAAATGTTATTTAAAGAGCAACTCACCCCCCTACCAAAGGCTTGCTCCGCCCACATTTTCTTTTTGAAAACTGCACCAAAAGGAGGCGTTGCCTGGCGCACTAGCAAACGCGTCTGTAGAAAAGGTTGGGCGTGGTCTGTGCTGTGATTGACCTCTTGTCAGCAGCACTGCTACATTGCACCAGACAGACAGCAAGAAAGTTGGAGAGCAATGCAAGCGTCTTTGTCTCAAGAGTGATCTTTCTGAGGTGGAGGATTTCTTTCCACCTTATTCACTAGAGGAAAGGGAATGTGGTTCTGTGGAGGAGGCGTGGGCATAGACCCAGCTTGTTTTATACTCCACAGGGGCAGAGCGACTAGCAATGCCAGATTCAAATTCAAGTGCAGTGTAGAGTTTTAACCTGAAGAGGGCGCCATACTAGCAGTTTTGGGCAGAAAATTTATATTTTCTACTAAGATACAATAAACATCACAATAGACATCTAGACTGCACTATTAGACACTCATTTATACGGTTTATCACCCCCCCTCCAAAACATTTTTTAAAATAAAAATTATTTAGGGGTGAGCTCCTCTTTATAAACCAAACGCTATACATCTGCTTTCACATTGGTATCGGCCGATGTCAGTAAGTTTAAAATGTACTCTTTCAATAACTAAAATTGGGCAGGTTTTAACGACAGCGGTTTATTTTCATCTTGTTGCAACTAGTGTCTGAGATTAGGGAGGGGAGGGCCATGTGGTATTCGTTTGATTATGTGGCAGGGATGGTGATTGTCTATATGTAGTCTTTCAGCTTGTTCGGATTGAAGATTAATTAAAATTAAGATAAATAAATACGTTATTTAAAAATGAACAGGTTAATAACTATGATAATTTATTTTAAACAGGTCGGTCAAAATGACGAACTAAAAAGTCTAGCTCTGCAAAGACTAAAGTGACCCAAGTGAGTTTACACATTATGATTTTGTCTCCGTTAGTAAATATACTTTACCTTTGCAACTTTGATGATGTCTGGAATGTGCAGGTAGGCCGCAACTGGTGGCAGGCCTTTTCCAATCAGGTAAGCCTCATCTGCCTTCTGCCTGCAAAGTGCCAAAACAACCCCCCAGAAATAAATTTAAAAAAATACCATCAACATGGAGATGTAATGAACTCTGAGGCATACACCTCAATGGTATTTACTTGGTTTTCACAAATTTAGCCAGCTACTTTGAGTCTACCGTAATTTTCGGACAATAAGCCGCTATTTTTTCCCACTTGCTTTGGACCCTGCGTCCTATACAATGAGGCGGCTAATTTACAGGTTACTTTACAGTCTAAAGGTCACCGAGGGGCAAAAGTGAGAGACATGAGGGGAAAGATTATGCACCGAAGAAGACACTACCGGTAGTTTTCATGCACACACGCTCATAATGGAAAACACAAGAAGAAACACATATGATGCAGCTTTTAAGTTAAAGGTAAGTCAGTAGTTACTGGCCCCATTGCGGACATTTGCTGAAAATGTATTCAAAATCTGTCGATAACTTTTTATTGTTGGGTTATGTTGCTAATAGTTGGGCACAAACAGTACCTCCTGGCAGAGGTAATAAAAAAATATATATCTTTGGTGTACCATCTTTCTGTGTAAATATCTCAAGTTACAACATGAAAACGTGTGGCTTATATTCAGGTATATGCTCAATAGTCGGAAAATAACGGTGATCAGAATTTGTCGTGTTGAGGGCATACGTAGAGCTGGGGACATGTTAACTGGGATTGAGTAACAGAAGTTTAACATTTACCCCCTAAACAACTTTACTTGTTGCCATTTTACACAAAACCCAACAATGATCAAAGCTCTAATGGGAGAAAAGAGGCGTCAAGTTTTCCTTTGATGACAGTTACTTGGAGGTTACATCATTTGGACAAGACATCTGCGCGCCATGATTTATTTACTTAAATCTCTCAAGATGATTGTTACCTGTGCATCTGTCCAGTGTCTTGCTCGGAGTAAACAGCCACGGTGCGAATCCCCAGTTCAGTGCAGGCTCTGAACACTCTGATGGCAATTTCACCTATAGAGAAAAAAAAAAGGGATTGATTAAGACGGCGAACAAGAGTAGTTATTCTGCTACTGAGGTTTAAATAATTTAAGGTTGCCTTAATTTTAAAGCACAGCTAAATCAAATGAGTGAATTACCTTTTCAGCATGCTATCAAGTTAGACAGAGTCTTTGTAGTAAGCCATTTAATTGAATATAGTGTGTTGGAGGTGGATGCATCTTGTGCCTCGTTTTGGCTGGCAGGTACGGTTTGCTTTTTTATGGTCCAGTGTATTAAGGACAGAGTTTCCACCACTGGTTGGACTCTCACTGAGCAGATCAGTCTAAAACTAAAACACCTAATGCCCTAGTATCGATCTTCCTTGTTGCAAGCAGTGACTTTTGTCCCCCAATCAATGGACTGTTGTGACGCCAGTAGCTCCCACGCTCCAACCATACGATTGTCTTATGAACCTACAACTGAAGAGGCCCCAAGAATGGTTTATGGGTCGGTCATATGGGATGGAAACAGACAACATAGCGAACCGTGCCGTACAGCAAGGCCCAAAAGGTGCAGGTCAGCAGCTCTCCAGGACTGGAATTGGAGACCCCCGGTTTAGATCAAAGCATGTTCATGCGTTGCAATGACCTAGTCCAAGTCCAGACTGGAAACCAAATGAGAATCAGTGGCAAATCTTGGAAATTGATGCAAACAGACACTCTCCATCCAATATGAATGAGTTTAATCCCTTTTGTAAAGATTAACAGGCAAACATTTCAGTCTGCCGAAGTGCAAAGCTGGTAGAGAAGGGTCCAGATATCGGCAACTTGTGAAGGGAACTGGTTGCAAAGGATTTTGTCACAGTGCATCAGAGTAAAGAGGGGTAGAATACAAAGGCAAGGCACACTTATATTGGATTTCCTTCCACTTCTGCACTACTTTCTGTTTCTCCATAAAATTCCAACAAACACATTGAAGACACCATATGAAATGTGCAGAGTAAGAATAAAATGACAACCCATTTGGTGATCTTACAAAAATGACTGACAGAAAGTTGCACAATTAAAGGGCCCAGCCGACAATCTTTGACATAAAAAACACTTTCATCTTGCTGTCACAGGAACAAAATCTTCACACAAAAAAAGTGCACAATTTAGTGGAAAATGAAAAAATTCAGTCTCTGAAAGCTGGTATGTTTTGTTCTCGTTTTAAGGGGAGGACAGGAGACAGCCTTTAAATATTTGTGCAGCTTTCTTGAAAAAAAAAATGAAAAAAGATAGCAACTCTAATATCACAAAGGGAAAATTAGAGTGTGCGATTTATAGAAAAACAGATTAGATGATTTAAATCAGAGTGAAGGCTGAGGTGATAGGTTCTTTAAAGAAGTGACAATCAAAAACGAACAGTGTGGCATCTTTAATAAAGCCGCAAACAAGCCAAAAGCAGTGGGAGGGAGGAGGTAAATGAAGAGTAGTAAAGAAGTGAAGTCATGGGGGGCAGAGAGGCAGACAAGTGGCTTGGAGCAAAAATCACATTTGGATTGATTTATTCATTCATTGTTGTTTTGCAGCAAACTACATCCATTTGCAAGTGTTGCCAAGACCAGCACACCTGAATGGTTCCCAGATCTTTACCTCCCTTCAGGGTGAGCTCAGATGCAGTGATGAACGTTTTAACGAGGCTCAGATCCCGGGGTGACTAAGCCTTCTCAGTGGCTGCTCATAAATTGTGGAAGGGTTTGGCGCTCCATATTCGAACCACTCAAACTCAGATTTCATTGTTTTCCATTGGCTTTTAACGAGGTTATATTATCCATTTGTGGTGGGAATAGTAATATTTTTTATTGTGTTTAATGGTCTCATTCACTGAGAAACCATTTAAAACTCTGCCTTTTAAAAATGTGATCCTTCACTCCGAGTAGGACATGTATGCTGCAGATCATACTGTTGTCCCACCCCTGTTGCCTGCTTCAGCCCTAAAAAGAAATCTGAGCTGAAAACATGCGAGTCAAAGAATGCCATATTATCTACGTAGAAAACCATACTGGCCACGCCTACCCTTGGCTGGCCACCGCCCGCGGGAAGGTGGGGGCCAGAGAGAGAAGACCACATCTCAGCTGGTAGAAGCTAACCCTTGGAAACTCCACAGCATGGTAGAACACGTTCAGGCTTGGTTTATTTGTTGACAAACATCAGCGTTGCATTTTTAGCCAAAGAAAGAGGAATTGAGGAAGAAACGTTTGGAAGTTGTCTTGGAACACCACCAGCAAAGTAAGTTAAGTTAAATATTTGATCGAAGGCAGCATAAGAGTTGCACTGCTTTAAGCCAATCAGAGACAAGACATTTGCATATTTTGAATAATAATGAGTTACACTCGTGGATCCAGACGTTTCACAGAACGCAAACCTCCTGAAACAGGAGGAAGAAAATTTTTTTCCACATAAAACGGTTCACGAGGCATAATTGGGAAAGAGACCACAGGAAATTCACAGAAAAAAACAAACGAATGAGACCTTTAAATCCAACCATTTTCTTTGCGTTTTTTTTTATTAAAACTCACTTCCTGGGCTTGTTTCATTTCCGGCGAAAATTGGCAGAAATTCTGAGCGCAAGAGGCGCTTCTGAAACGAAAACATAACTTGTAACAGCATAAGCGATACATGGTGAGAAAAATAAACCTTCCACAAATAAACAATCCCAGCGTTTGTTTAGCTATATACAGTAGAGCCAGGATCATATTACTCTTCAGCTCCAAGAACAGAAGCCCTTCAGAAGCAGAAACTTATGAGAATCATGTCCTAGATAGCCAATGAGCTCCAAGCTTGCCCTCATGTAAAATTAGGTTCATCTCAGAAAACGAAACGCTGAATTTAAAGTGAAAACAGACGACTGAAAGTGAAGAGAGGATAAACGTTAAAACTATCAAACAATCTGAAAATACAAAACAGCTGTTTTAACAAAAAGGGAAAATAATTACACAAATGCAGCTTAGGTTGCAAGTTTTATACACATACATGCACACTATATATATATAATTCTGATTTTCTTTTTTCCCAGTGAGTTTTAGGTAGTCATTTTCAATTTTAAGTTTACAATATATATATTTTTATTAACCATTTGACTATTTTTCAAGTTACAATCTGTTTTTTCATTGACGTTGAGCGGATCCTGTTTTGACGCCATACGACTCTCTTTGCCTCAGGAAGGCCGTAAAAGTCGCAGGTTTTTCTTTTATTGTAGACAAAGCAGCATTTAACAGCTTTTAATTCAACTGCACCATTTCAGTTTTCTTCTTCAGTGGTGATGCGTAGGCTTGAAAAACTTTACCTCTGTTGGCCACCATGACTTTCTTGATGGGTTGGTACTCGTTCTGCGGGGCAGAGTGGGAGGATCGGGAGAAGAGACACGCCCTCCTGACGGAGAGCAGGCCGAGGCCGCCTCGGACTGCTGCAAACCTCAACATCCTGACGGGGAGAGAGAGAAAAGTGGTTAAAACCAACAATGCTCAAGGTAAAACTTGGGGAAGGAGGTAGAACACAGCAGCATAAACTAAAGGATTCTTTTAGATCAGGGTTCAGCAACCACTATAACCAAAGACACATTTTCATCCTCAGTCCAGCTAAATAAAACTTTAGAGACGTAAATTTCACAATATCTTTTGGGGGGAAAGAAAAAAACCACCATAATGGAGAATATTAATTTCACCCCTTTATTAGACTTGGCCAAATACAGCACTGTATAAAACCCCCCTTTAAAAAAAAAAAAAAAAAAAAGTTAGGACATCATACACCTTTATTTTATCAGGGCAAACTTCCTTTGCAGCATTTAGTTCTTTTCCAATTTGTTTTATTAAAATATTGCATCCTTATTTTCTTACTGAGAAGATAATAGGAAAATAATTGACAGTAATGGTGCTTTTTAACTTGCAGATTTTGGTCCAGAGTGCCAAACATTTCTTCACAGTAGCACATTTTCCTGGACAATAAATTGCCCCAGAAGTTATTACGATATACAATAGTCATTTTTAATAGTAATGCATGTACATTCTCTGAATGATATTTCAACTTTAATTTCTATAGAACATTTACCATTGGAACTGGAACACATTTTAAGACCAAATAGAAATTAAAACAGAAACATAAAAACAAAATTGCCCATCAAAAAATATCACTTGGCCACCACCAATAAGAAGTTTTGTAAACAAAAAGTGCAAACAGTCACTCTGCCACCAAAGATACATAGACCATATGCCTTTTTCCACATCCAATCTCTTTGGTGGAAAGAGGGAGACATGTGAGGAAAACAAATGCAAATTATTGCAGCTGGAAAAATTAAGATCATTTAAATTGATGATGCGGTTAATTGATTTATTGAGACAGGCCTAGTTCCAACATGTGCCTTTTTTTTTTTTTTTTTTACTTTCCTCAATCTCTCTGTGGCCTTTAGCATTTTGGGCAGTGTGAGTCATGTCCAGTCTGACCCTTTGCGGTCCAGAGATTAGGTCCAACTGACTAAATATATTGGCAAAAAAAAAAAAAAAAAAAAAAAAAAAAAAAACTTATAGAGCCCCTTGGGGTACTTAAAGGATTTATTTTTTTTGTTAAGGTGTTAAATTGCAATAAATTTTGCATTTGCTCCAAATGATGTTTTTACAAGACAGTTCATCACTGAATACTCAGAAAAAACCTTGTATTTTAACAAGAAGACTAAGGCATTTACATTCATCTCATCTGAGTGAGAGAGCTGAAATTTTATCTTTTTTCTTACGATACAAAAGCATCACACTTCAGTGCAAAATGCCTGAGCTTAAACAGGTCAAACATGGGATTTCCCAAAAAAATTTAAGGTGAAAAACTTTCTCCAAAAAGAAAAAAGGGAAAAAGATCAAAACTATTTGGACTATTTAGAGTTATATTTGCAGGGTAATATCGCCATCTGCTGACAGTTTTGCATGTGGAGTATTTTTCGTGTTGGTAGTCTAACTGGTTAATAAAGGACCCGTATTTGTGTGCAGCCCCGCCTATTGCTTTAAGCTATTCGTCCACAGAAAAATACACAAACATGAACATTTTTCCTGTGGATGGACCTATTTGCACATTTAAACTGACATTTGGCATCACTGTAACTGAATACAAAACAGACCTGGGTGTATTTGCAAAATTATTGCAAGGGAATGCAATGAAAAATAAAAATAAAAATTCTCCATGTCCCTTAGGGAGCTACATACTGTAGCAATATGAATGTTGCGCACACCAATATTGGTAAAGTTATATTTCCTTCTAACAAAAACATCCATGCAGACATTGCATGACAAAGAAATGTTGCTCAAGCCCCTTTTTGATCAATTATGTTTAAATTTAAAAGCACAGCTCAATTATTTTTAACTGAAGCTATAAGGAGCCATCATGGTGGACCTAAAGGGCCACCAGAGGCCTTGAAGTTGCAGGTTGCAGATCTTGTATAAGCAGAACGTAAAGAATATGTTCGACTGATGAGTTCATACTCCCCGCACTTTAAATAAACACCTGTAAGTCTATAATGACCAATTCAGCACCTCGGAAATTTGAGCTTCTATTTCTTTTGTGTAAAAACGCTTCATGGTGGTAAGTTGACCATTGAAAAGCCTGTCTGCTTCTAATCAAGTGGTGTCATATTAGCGAGGAAATGTATTTGTTACAAATGGTTGTTTTTTGGTTGAGCACCAGTGTTGAGTTTGTGGATTGCACTCATTACAAAAACGTTTTAAAAGCTCTTGTTTCTCTAAAGACACAATCATTACATTAAAGTTTAGTTTTAATTCTAGTGTCTTAAATCCTGACCTGAAAAGTGAAGTTAAAGACTTCTGCTGTCTGATGACGTTAGCTACTCATGTGCTTAGAGCTTGGCCTACAGCTGTAAAAGCAGAGCTTAGTCCTGGAATGCAGAGACCACATTGTTGCATTACAAATGCTGCTAAAACAGAATTTAAAACTTTACTTTTAATCCCATCAATCTAAACTGGAAATGTTTTGGATAAACAGGATAAAAGACCACTATAAAAAAGTGTTTTCTAGAGGACAGCTCAGTTGAAACTTTTAAACGTATTTACCCTTCCACTGCATCCCCCTCATCTCCCAACTCAAACTCAGTAAATAAGTTGGTAGATAATTTCATTGCGAAAATCTCAGACATCATGGATTCCATTGCTCCAACTAAAGTGAAATTAGTCTCAGGTAGAAAGAAGTCTCCGTGGGCAAGTAATCCACTGGTACGTAGTGGAAGGAGAAAAAAAAAAAAAAAAAAAAAAGCGTCGACTCGCCGAGAGAAAATGGCGGAGAACTCGACTCCAGGTTCACTGTGAGATCTACAAAGAGAGACTGAATAGGTATCAGCTAACTATAAAAGATGCTAGGGAATCGTTCTTTTCTGAAATCATCAACAGAAACATTAATAATCCACGGACCCTATTTGCAACAGTGGAAAGACTAACTAATCCTTTAGTGACAGTAGCCCCTGAACTAAACTCTACCAGGGCCTGCAATGAATTTGCCAGCTTTTTCACTGAAAAGATTCTAACAATTAGACGGTCAATCTGTACCTCAATATCGAACCCACAACCAGTGCCATCCCCAATCAACAATGTAGAGAAAATGTCTGAATTCCACGAATTAAACCAGAACAGCCTTGAAAAAAATCATTATCCAATTAAGCTCCTCCTCCTGCTATCTTGATATCCTACCCACAGCTTTTCTAAAGAAAGTTCTTCCTGTTATTGGTTCTGATCTTGTTCAAATAGTGAACTCATCCCTGCTATCAGGTGTCTTCCCTCAGGCTTTAAAAACAGCAGTTATTAAACCACTGCTAAAGAAGAAAAATCTGGACAACACGTTAATGCAGAACTACAGGCCGATCTCTAATATTCCATTCATCAGTAAGATTAATGAAAAAGCCGTGTTTCAGCAGTTGAATAGCTTCATAACAATGAAAAACCGTTTTGATGTTTTTCAGTCTGGTTTCCGCGCTCACCACAGCACCGAGACTGTCCTCGTCAAAGTATTCAATGACATCCGCATAAATACAGACTGTGGAAGAACCACAGTGCTGGTTCTGTTGGACCTCAGTGCAGCATTTGACACTGTTGATCATGATATTTTATTGGAACGACTGGAGAGCTGGGTCGGACTCTCTGGTACACTACTTGGCTGGTTCGAATCTTACCTAAAGAACAGGGATTTCTATGTTTCAATAGGAAACTTTTCATCAGAACGAACGGAAATCACATGTGGGGTGCCCCAGGGCTCCATCCTGGGGCCCCTCTTATTTAATATCTACATGCTCCCACTAGGCAAGATTATAGCAACCAATAACATCAGCTACCATAACTACGCGGATGACACTCGGCTCTACATTACAATGACTCTGAACCCATTCAAACCCTGAATCAATGCATTGACCAAATAAATGGATGGATGTGCCATAACTTTCTCCAGCTGAATAGAAACAAAACTGAAGTGATTATTTTTGGACCCAAGGAGGAACGATCAAGAGTCAGCACACAGCTTCAGTTAATACAGCTAGAAACTACTGATCAGGCTCAAAACCTAGGTGTAGTAATGGACTCAGACCTGAACCTCCAGGGTCACATAAAGGCAACAACAAGGCCAGCGTTCTATCACCTGAAGAACATCTCTAGGATTAAACGACTGATGTTGCAACATGACCAAGAAAAACTCATCCATGCGTTTATATTTAGTCGGATTGATTACTGCAACAGCATCTTCACAGGTCTGCCTAAAAAGTCAATCAGACAGCTGCAGCTGATCCAGAACGCTTGCTGCTCGCGTCCTCACTAGAACCAGGGAAAGTAGAGCACATCACCCCAGTTCTAAAGTCCTTACACTGGCTCCCTGTAGCTCAGAGAATAGACTTCAAAATACTCCTACTAGTTTATAAATCATTACATGGCTTAGCACCAAAATATGTTGAAGACCTGTTGTCATGGTACCAACCACCAAGACCACTCAGGTTCTCCAACTCTAGTCTACTAAACATCCCTAGATTCAGAACCAAACATGGAGAAGCAGCTTTCAGTTTCTATGCTCCCTTATCTGGAACAGACTTCCTGACGAGTGCAGAGCTGCTGAAACTCTGAACTGCTTTAAATCGAGACTAAAAACCCATCTGTTTAGAATTGCCTTCGAGTAAATGCTTGATGTCATATGTATGAAATGTGTTCATGCTCTCTTGTTTTTTTTAAATCTCTATCTTGCTTTATTGTGTATCATGTGTAATGTGTGCTTCTTTTACTTTCCATTGTTTTGTTTTTTTTAAATCACCAAATCATGTAAAGCACCTTGAATTGCCCTGCTGTTGAAAGTGTGCTTTACAAATAAAAATTGCCTTGCCTAAAAGCTGCTCATGGTACTAATTCGAGCAACATTTTGACTTTATACGTTGCTTGAAATGGGTACAAGCCCGGACTACAGCACTGCGCTTCCCCTTGCCCCCATACTGGGGGCTCACAGCCAGTGGGTACATTCTTCTACAGTCAGCCCGGAGAAGGCCAGGGTAGAAAGGGTGGGAAAGCAGAGTAGGGGTTATTTGTAAGCTCAAGGTGGTCAGAGGGGAGCCATGTTTATTAGGACAGTAACCGCTGACAAGCTTAAGAGTTATTAATAAAATGTACTTCAAAAAGTTACATCTGGAGAAACACCCAGGATACAGTTCATGTTCTCTAGATTTAATAACTAACATCAAATTTCTACCATTACACCTAAACTGTTATGTTTTTAAGTAAAATGGTAAAATTGGGTGTCCACTCATCTTCATACCTACTGTCATGTGCTGCAGATTCCTACTTTGACCATATGATTAATACAAAGGAGTCATTTGGGTCTTTAGATGAGTGATCAACTCCCCGAATCTGCAGAATTATGCACGCTTTTCAGGCTGTGCAATAATAAACAGGTGATTTCTGGCATTTCATTTCAATACATGGCTTTACATGGTACAGCTCCAACTTACATCGCAGATATTATACATCGTTATCACCAATCAAGATCTCTGCGATCTTCTGATCAAGGACCATTATTGGTTCCTAAATGCAATGTGAAGACCAACGGAGAGAGCATTTGCGATTGTGGCACCTACCGTTTGGAACACCTTGCCATTAGTTACGTTTTGCGTCTCTGAGGAGATTTTTAGGAAAACAACTTGAGACTCACTTGTTTAAACTGTTTATTTTATCATCTTTTATTTTAGTACAGCACTTTGACATACATCTTGAAAAGTGCTATATAAATTAAAGTATTTAAAGTGCTCATTTACATTGTAAGCACTTAAAGCAGAAACAACCTGAGATCAATGACTGCCACTGGTGGTCTCCACCGACACCCTCGTGTTTGGGCGTATGCAGCGACCGGCAGCGGATAAGAGCTTGACGTCCTAAGTTTCAATCTCTGCATTTTTAATCATAATGTGTCTGGTTGTTTTTGTTTGCTCCACTACCAGCGAGATAGAGCTATGGATTCTTTTTGCTTTGTGGTTGGATTTTTATTGTGCTGGCTTGTTTCCCATGACACCTGTGATGCTGTGAGTCAACTGAGGATTATTTCCCCCCTCCCGAGGAGCTGCTACAACTTAGCTTCTCATATGGTGGTACGGACCTCACCTCAGTCTGGATGAAAGTCATTGGAAAACTTGTAAAGGAACGTGATTAAGATAGACTGAACTTGAGCTTGCATCTAGATCCAATAAAGTGGAGGATGCGCCATTGACTAATCTGATTTTTAAACATGTAGAGTGTAAAGGAAATCTTGCAAGGCTTTTGTTTATAGATTTCTCCTCTGCTTTGAATACAATATAGCCCCATATTTCAAATCACAAGTGAGCAGATTGAACTCATGAAAAACCTGGTGGGCTGCATTTTAGACTTTTTAACCAACAGGTCACAAAAAGTCAAATTGGATTCCTTCTGACCCAGTGTTCTCAAGGGTGTGCGCCATCACCCCTATTATTTATTCTCTACACAAACGTGTGACTGAGCAAGTGTGAAAACAGGACCATCAATAAAAACACAGATGACACCATTATTGTCAGCTTGCTCAAGGAGGGTAAAACTAGTCACTGCCCAATTCTTGATGACTTTGTTCAGTGTTGTGGCTAGTCTTACCTTCTCCTAAACATATCTAAAACAAAAGATATGGTTATTGGGTTTAAGAAAACAATATGGACACCGAGTCGCTTTGATTAAAAGGTCAGACAATAGAGCAAGTGCAATCACATCACCATTCTTGGGGTCATGATTAACAAATTGAACTTTGATGAGAACTGCAAATCTGCCAACAGAGTCATCAGCGCCTTCACAGTATTAGAAAACATGCTTATTTTCATACCGACTGAACAACTTTAACTTTGTTTTGTCCTTTTAATGAGTCTGTTTTATCCTTTTGTTTGGTGGCATGGCTCGGCCAAACCTCTGCCAAAACGAATAAACATACTAAAGTCAGATAGTGAGATGTTCTAGTTGTCTGATTGGTGAGTCACAGCCCTGTCTAGCCTCCCAGTTCACTTAAACAGGTACAGAGAATGGCTTTACCAGTTCAAAATGACTCCCATCCTCTACAGGGGGAATTTAAGCTTCTTCCCTCCGAACTGAAGGTTTTAGTCGCAAGATGTAGGACAAAGCATTACAAAAACAGCTTTGTCCCGGCTATCGTCACTGAGCTCATTAAGAGTGTTATTTGATTGATCTTAATCGTATTTAGTTTTTAATCACCTGTCTAATTATTGGCTTGTCTAATCAGGCTTAATGGGTATGTGCATGTTTTTGTGAAAGAATGCCAAATGCCATAATTTCTCTTCAAAGCAAATTTACTTATAAATATAAAGTAACCATGACACCCTTTCTCTGATCTCCTTTAGTTCAATCCTCATAAAAACCAAACTCCTCTGAGCCCGTTCTGTCATCGCTTCTAACCCTCCGGCTGACCATTAAGGATTGCACCCACTTTCAAGAAAACAAAGTCTCAAATTGCTGCTTCCTAGATTATGTAAAAGTGAATAAAATTAACGTTAACACACTGAGACTTAACAAAATAGACTAAGTTAAAAGCAACAACTCCTGAAAAATCCTCTAATTTTAATAAAGAGTCCCCAAAATTTTTTTTGTCATTTGGAGGCTTTAAACACATGTAGAAGTCAATTATATTTTTGAAGTTTTCAGTGTTTAGAATAATTTCTTTTAATGAAATTATGAGGGCTGAGCAGTCAATTTGTGCTTCAAATTTAGATTTTGGCTGCACAACCACTAAAATTATGAAATTCATTTTTATTTTTTTTCACATTTTTTTTTCCAAGCATATTCCTATTCTGTTTAATGAGCAATCATGTTAAATAATTAGGCTTTCAATACTGACCAAAATGTTTGCAATTAGGATTTCCCCCCCCCCCCCCCCATCTTATAATTGAGTACCTCTTACAAGAGTGAAAACTGTTGGAGCATAAATAAAGTATAAAAAAAATCCCTTTCTCCTCCATCAATTAAACTGAAATCTTTCAGAGGTCAAAGCAAACTTCTACATAAAAGAGCAGTGCTCAATTAGCAGGCTTGCAAGCGTATTAAAAAAAGAAAGAAAAAAAGACTGCTTAGTCCACCATATTGGGATAAAGGCAGTATTTTGACAGCCATCTCACCCAGTAAAGTTTTAAAAACAGAAGGACAATGTTTTTCCCCAAGAAGCCATTATCTGATTTTCTTCCTGACATTAAAAGCCAATGAGCTGCTTCCTCATCTATACCAGCTGCAAGTGGGTCTAATTAGAGACAACGAGCTTCAGGTGTGATTGTTTTTCCCCCTGCCAAATTACACCAACAGCCTGCAAATTAAAGAAGTTACAGACAACTTCAACAAAAAATAAATAAAAATTAACCCCATCATTATAGTTTTAAAATAAGTTACAGCAGTAGAAAAATAAATAATCTCAGGACAAATTACTGCAAGGAGTGGGTTCAACAAGTTTGCCTTTTCAGACCTTTTAGAGTAAAAATAGTCTAAGTAACATTGCTAAGCTATTTCTTTTTTTTTTTACTTAAAGAAAAAGATATAATAAATTTGCATGTTCAAAAAAGAAAACAGAGAGAAGAGCAGAAATGCTTCAAAACTACCTCCACCAGTCGATCAGCAGCTCATTCAATGTGCAGACACTTCCAGATTCACACACTAAAGCAGAGTGCAAAAGTCTTCTTCTGGTCTGACTACGAGCCAGAGCGCCTCACTGACAGTCTGTTGCTGCCACTCCGTGCTCAAACAGCGGTACTGCAGCTAATGGAGGCCACGTTTTAAAGGGGCCACTACAACGGTCTGTAAATACATTTAGGATTATAATTTTTACGGTTTCCATGTTTCTCTGAGCTAAATTAATGTGGAAAACGCTGCTTTTTTTTGTATATTCACGATTAAATGTACAAACACAGACACTGATTTTTATTTATAAAAAAAAAAAGCTACTCTTGCTACAAGAGATAACTTACTTCTGAAACACTAAATCAAACAGATTTGACAGAAACTGGGTGACAGAAAAAATAAGTGACTTTTTCCCTCAATTCGAGCCTTTAACTGGCACTGAAGACAAGGCTATGTTAAATAAAGCCACTGTTTTGTCTTTTTGGACTGTATATGTTCCTTGAGAATGCAGCCAGGCTGTAACAGTACACTGTTTCAACACAAAAGCAACAATCCTACACAGTGAAACAGAAAGAGCTTCCCAAGGCCAGAGGAAAGCAGGGAAAAAACAGCAGACACTGGCAACGAGCCTTCAGCTGCTGCACTGTTGCTTTTAATGTGAAGTTACAAAGACAGAAAAGTTTTTAAAGCAAAAGTTTCAAATATCCAGAAAACTCAATCACCTACTTGCATGCATGTGAACAACTATCAGTGAGAATAATCAGCACATGTAAGCCTGGATAAATTAAAGATGCAATATGTAAGAATAACATATTCTGGACAAATTTGAGTACTGCAGTCCATGTAGTAAAATTCCTCTCCCAGCCACTCACCCCCTTTCCTTCGTGAGTTTAATGCCAGGTTGCCAGTTACGGATCAGCGCCAGAAGATTTAAGATGACAAAGACGAATCATACACAGTAAGTTGATAAGTAGATAAATGCATTTCACTGCAATATCGAGTTGTTGATAATTGAAAAAAGTAGCTAGAGATATTTTTAGAGCCAACTATTTTTTTCTAATTCACTGCTAGCATTGTTAGCTCAACGTTAGCCTCTAGCCCGGTTGGTGTCGAAATACAAATGCCAGCGCAGTGTTTGTGTTAAAAACCTGGCAACCTTGCGAGCTCACATGTGATTGGCTCTGGAACCAGGAAGTATGAAGGCAGGACAGATCATAAACAATGACTACGTCTCTCTGCGGCCTTTTTAAAATGATAAAAACTTGCAACCACCCAGCTGGCTGAGAAGGAAATCTGTTTCAATGTAACCTTCATTCCAACTTGATTGGGAAATTGGACTGTTGTGTGATTATTTGTAAAATCTTACATATTGCACCTTTAACTCTAAACATAGTTGTTGGCTTAGAAGGAGATTAGAAAGAATCTGTAAATGTCATAAAAGCTGGTTTGCTGGAGAGAAAAAAACTGTTGTTGATGTTTTGTAGCAGGTGTCAGGAAGGCCCCCTGCACATTGGAAAACTAGGAACTTAAAAAGGAGGAGGATGGGGATGATACCTGCAGTGTTTTTCTTGAGTTCATCAAGAAAAAAGAGTGGTTCTCACAGTGCAGAATGACTTTCACCATGCGCAACACATTCTGTGGTGAGGTTATGGTGGTAATAGTCTCAGTGTTAGCATGTATGGGTGTTGGACCCTAATAGCAGTAGTAGTCTCTTATCTATTACTTGAGTATGGCATAGTGTATCTTGATTTTAAGACATTTTTCTGAAGGGGAACGGGCCCGGCAGCAACTTCATCTCTCTTTTTTTAGATATTTTTATAGATGTGACTGGCATGTCGCTGCACTTATAGCCTCACAACCACATTTTGTTATTTATTTATAATTCCATTTATTCATATTTTATTGTTACTCTTATGGATCCAACAATGGAGAAAATAGTAAAAATAACAGTTCCTACAATACAGGCAGTACTGCAGTTTCAAACATCATTTATTGGTCTTTCTTGTTGTCAAGATAATTTTTTCACGAAAAGAAACGATACAGTAAATGCGCCCATCCAATACCAATCCACTGAAAAGAACTATCCACGCACGGTGGTTTCTTGCACACAGCTCCCAGCTGTGGAGAATGGTACACACCACCAGTTTGCCAATATAGGCATGTTGCTGGAAGAGGAATGGAGGTTTTGAGTTCTTCAGGCGCCTTTTTTAAAGGGGGGGGGGGGGGGGGGGGTATTATGTTTCTTCCAGGCACATATTACCCTTCTATAGCACACTCCAATAAAATTGTCACCTTAAGTCTTTTAAAAGTCTATCATATATCCAGCATGCACGGAGTCGGAAAAAAAATCCCACAAAAGACGTGCAGCTGCAGCTGGTGTGTAATAATTACTGCACCTGGGACTCAGCCGGAGTTGTGTGAGGTAAAATGTACTTTTAATACTGTCAAAGAGAAGCCTTGCCATTGAATTTAGAAATGAGAAGGGAGGAGGACAAAGAATAAGAAATAAAAATGTAGCCGCTCATAGTAATTAGAATATTAATTTACAATAGTGGCAGCATCACTCCTTAAAACAACTTCAGGCTTCAGAGCCTTTGTGCCATGGCTCATGATGACCATGACTCCTTACACCACAAACTGAAGATCCACAGAGCACTACGACAGGTTGAAATTACTGCAACACAGAACTATGTACAGAAAACATCTGCATCTTTTCATGCTTCTCAAGCTGATGAAAATACTAATAATGATTCTTTCTTCACAATAAGGATAACACTGATGGTGGGGGTGCAGAAACTTCCCATATAAATAGCAAAACTCTGTAGAGTGCAGATGTAATAAATGCAGCGGAAGAACGATGGTAAACAGTCCAGAAGGCAGCAGGAAAGAACCTATTTAATTACTACGTTTTCAAACATTCATGGAGATCCTGAAGTGCGAAAGATGATACTAATCCTGTGTAAGACAAGCCGACAGGATGAAGAACGAATATTGAAAATGTGCAAATTCCAAATGCAAGCATTCTGTAATAACTTAAAGCTGCAGTCCAGAGAATATATTTATGTATCAAAGTTTTATAAATCTTTGAAATGATAGTGGGGTTCAATACTATGATAAATGGCTAGTGCTCCACAACATTTGTTCTTCTTCCTAAGTCCTGTCTTCCTCCCACAGACCCCTTTGCATTTCACACTGACTGCCGAATGTTTTTAGCCAATAGAATTCAAGTTTCCATCTTGTTGGCTGTCAATCAACTTATATGCGCATCGCGCAAACCTGTGATGCTGGGACCATTCACACAGGAGGCTCCTGTTTACAGTCACCATATTGGAAGAGACCATTAGTCACGGAGAAGTCGCTCACCCCTGAAATGTCAATAACAAAATACAATTGGGTGATGGTCGATAGTGCTTCCTGCTTTCCTTTTTGATCCGCTGTAACACCACAGGTGATGCACGTGCACAATTGATGAGGTGGGACGAAGGGGCAAACTCCGCCGGCAAAATCTGATGCCTTTGCAGAAGTGACAAAAACTACAGTTCCCCCCTCATCCACTAGGGGCTGGCTCCAGAAAGGAACAAGTTCCCATTGACTCCTATGTTAAAAAGCCCAACTTCACAGTAGAAATAAACATGTTTACAGCCTGGTTCAAAAAACATTTTATGTTTAATTTGTCAAGTTTACCATCACAACAACTCTGAGGGGGGTACATTTTTTTATAGCTCATCCATTTAGATGTAATTTAAGGTTGAAATTATGAATAAGGGGCGTGTCCTTTTGATTGACGGGTCTCAGATGAGCCGTCAGCGCTAGCACTGGTGGCGAGCGGCTTGCCCCCCATCCCTCAACTTGCTCCAGGGAAGACCATCAGCCTCAGCCACACGTTAACAGTCTAGGCCATTTTGTTTCTCTGAACTTGACCATCAGATGCGTCCGCAATGTTTATTCAATTCGGATGTTAATCGTGCGCTCATTGGACAAAGAGGGCTTGTTGTGGTATTGATTGCACCAACAGACCGCACAAGAACTCTCTGCTTCATTTTTTCGGTAAGTAAAATTACATTTCTGCTGTGCATTTAAGATAACGCTGTTTGGTCAAAAATGGGTTTAAATGATCACGTTTCTTTTTTACATATTAATTATTAAAACTTGTTTTAATTACGATTTACATAGTTTTAGTGAGAGTTATGGACCAACAAGGCTTCATGATTTTATTTGACAAAAAAGAACCCAAAACAATCAAGGAACATAAATATAACAAATGTTTTTGTCTTTTGTTTATTTAGTGTCCGCCCAAATTTTTTGCATGTTTATGGTTCAGATTCCTTAGGTGAAAAACACATTAACTTCTAAAGAAAGGTTTAGCTAAGCTTTAATTTCTAAAGATGACCCCAAAAAATGTATATACTTTTAGCTGAATATTTCTCTAAACTGTAGGCTAGCAAGTCGTAAAAATCTTCTCAACTACGCAGTTTGTAAATGTTTTATTGATTACATTTATCAAATCTATGGATAGCTCGTATATTTATTGCAATGTTCTTTTTTGTTTTTGCTTGGAAATTTAAATTTTCTTAGTTTTACTGGTTTCTTTTATGGTTTTGTAGAAATCATTCACTGCAATGCACTGACGAGAAGTGAAAAAGATATTGAAATGCCACCAGTTTGCAGCACAACGATTCTAATGATTCAAATTCAAAATTACTTTATTAATCCCAAAGGGAAATTAAATGTTGTTGTAACTCATTATGCAAGTTCCTTCAAAGATTTGTTGTAGATGCTGATGGCTGTGGGTAGGGATGATCTCTTGTAGCGCTCTGCAGATCTGAAGAAGCCTCCGACTGAAGACGCTCTGTAGTTGTATGACAGTCTGATGTAGAGGATGCTCTGGATCTATGGCGTCTTCTTTTCAACTCATCAGGGTTTTGTGGCTGTAGTTGAGGTATTATTTGAGCTTTTGTGATGTTAATCAGCTGCTGCCAGTTGTAAACCACCTTGTTGCCATTGTTATGAATCATAACAAATGCCCAAAAATAAAAAGTATCAGCAAAATGATGATTTGTTTAAAATTTGTTTTCTGCATTTTTGATTCCTTTTGATCTTCAAAACTTAAAAAAAAACTTTTGAGGGTGACGGTGCCCCCACTGAAGGAAGATATTTCCTGATAGCTCAGTGTTAATATGTAAAGCTGTGGTTGTATATTCTGACAAATTTAATCACTAAAGAAACCACTGATTATTGTAATGCCAAACATTGTAGTTGTCTTTTGCAGCTTATCTCTTGTGATTTATGACCAACATTTTTATTGTAAATTCTTGAAATCCAGCAATCTTACAAATGTTTCTCCTTAATTTTTTTGCAGTCAAGGTATTTGGTTTGGGTAAGCAAATACCAGCCAACAGTGAACATGATAAGAAAAGGCAAAGGTCTTCTTTTTCATTCAGTTCCCCAAAAAATGCCTATTCAAAACTGAAGTTGTCCTCCTCTGACATCCTTGTTTCTTCTTTCTCTTCTTCTCACCTCCTCATATAAAGTGAATGAGTGTAGTGTGAGTTTAATGTCTGAATATGAAGATAAGAATGAAGCTTAGGTTTCGGGGAGAATCCTCATTGTGGTCCAAGGGCTCTGAGCAGACCATACAATTTGAGTCATTTTGGTTTTGGTGCTGAACAGGCAACTCCTTGATTTGAATCCAGCAAAATCTGCAAAGATGTCTGTGCACTTCAATTGAATGTAATGGGAGTGTCAAGAAGAAATACACAATTTGTGTGCAAGTCAATTAATTACTCACTCCTCGTCGACTCTGGACAGCCAACAAAACACGAACATAATGTAAAAATATTTGAGGTTTCAAATGATTTATCAATGGGAAAAAAATTGCTCAAAGCCATCTGGGAGTCTCAGCTGGGAGACTAGGCTGTTGAAATATCAAAACAACTCCAAAAGTGATTTGAGCATGTTTTATTCTCAAAAATGGGTAAAGTAATATTTAAACATTACTAAACATTGACACGGACTGTTTTTAAGTGGTCATATTGTATTCTATTCTAGCTATGTCTGCTTGTACTATTTTATTTATTTAAAAAAAATCTAATCCCCAGCCAGTTTTGTACTTTAAATCTTTTGAAGTTACAGACAATAACAAAATCAAAATAATTTCCGGAATTGAAAGGAAGGAATTCAAGAAAAAGGGTCATTTGTTTAATGCTAATCAAAGTAAAGAAAAAAAAATTATATGCACACGTGCTTTTTTTTCTTGATAAAAGTGTCCCAAGACATACCGAACCGTGACTTTAAAACTTAAAATATGTATTGAACTGTGATTTTTGTATACCGTTACACCCCTAATGTATATTAACATATATTTGGTGTTTAAACTATTAAAATAGGCAGTTATAAGCATTTCTAGAGGGAGTCTCAAGTATTTGAGATTTCATCTATACACAGTTGGCTGTGGTCTCTAATCCTTATGAATACTGGGGTTCCATTGTATTAAAGATAACAGTCTGAATAAAAGAAAATCGTATTCAAACACCAACAAGATGTTGCTTTGTCACATAACTTTGCAAGGAACCGGTTTTAATTTTGAAATGTAGCCACTTAACCAACAGTTTGTGACAGAGACAAAATAATTTTCCCAATGTGGTAGCTGAATTACTGAAAAACAACAGATATAATACAGCTGACAGAAAAAACTTTGTCTTTTAGCACCAACAAAGTCATTCCTAAAGAGCTTTAATCTGAAAACAGACAATAGACAATCGTGGGCAGCTACGAGGAACGGATAAAAAAAAAGAAAAAGAAAATAAAACTTTGGCAAGACCTTGAGAAAGACTGTAGAAGTATTTATCAAGAACACTTTAAACGACTAAAAGAACAGCTAACCATTTATACGTAGATTATAGCTAAGTTTTCTGTTGTCTAAACTTACAGCATTTTAAGTTATTTTGAGAGTATTCCAAAAGGTTTCTACAGACTCATGTGCAAGAAAATAGCTTGAGAGCTGTAGGATAAATTACACTCTACAAAATAAAAGCTAAATCATTGCTAAACAAATTCTCGTTTGTCGTCGGGTTGTGATCCGAACATGATCAAAAAGAAATGCTTTATCTCACAGTCGCCTCTTGAGTCCCAACAAACATTAACAAACCATCCTAATCATCTGGCCAAAAACAAGACCAAAGTCCACTCACCACCAGGCGTGCAAAACCACATCAGCTCACAGCAGAGTGTGAGGACAAACCAAATCAGTTGTATGCAAAAACTGAATGAAATCTAGTGATTTGATGTAACTTTGACTGAAACAGCATAAGTATAAATCATCGTGCAACACGACTCAAGGACTCACAGGTGCGCATTGTATTATTCAAGAGTTGGAATAAATGGATGATAGTAAGTACTGATGTCTGAAATGCTGCTGACACCTTTCTCACCTATGGATGCTCAGAAACCAGAGTAAAGCCGATCTGATCAGTACACAGATCTAAACTATGATTGTGTCACTGGTGACAAGTCGTCTGCGTCAAATACGTCAAATATTAACCCATATCTTCTCAGTCACTCTGTTCAAACTGCAGCTGATGCTCAAACAGTCCTCTTTAAGGATCACATCTACAGAAATTAACCGCACAGATGGGAGAACCTAACCAGATTTTGTTTTGAACAGACCAAACATATGATAATCATATTTTGATTTCCTAAAAAACAGTACACTTGGCCCAGTCCTGAAACACTTTCCGGACTGGGCCAACACTTTTTATTTTAACATATTTAAAGCGTGCATTCTCCATGTGGTTAGAATGAAGAGTTAAATAACAAACTTCAGATAGGCTTTCACAAGTACAAAAATTAGCCTACTTTAAAATCTCTGGAAATAAATATTAATAAAACTAATTACTCTCCTGAATTAGAACATTTAACAGTAACAATAATAAACCTTTTAATTCATGCTGGAGAAAAATCAAACAGAAATCTGAAGTAAAAAATATAAAAAATATAATATATTTTTTTTCTTCAATGTTATAATAAAAGCAAAAAGCAGCAGTTTCAAAAAGACAGTAAAAACTGTACACTCCAGTTTTTAGCTTTCATCTTCATACTCAGTCAATTTATAGGTGAACTCTCACTTTGCACATCATTAATATAAGCCACTTTTGTCAAACACAGCTCTATTCTTCTGTAAAGCTATTGCGCTTTAAAATCTTGCTTAAAAACAGCCACAGTGCAACATGGTGCAGCGCAGCGCAGCCCGCTGTCTGTGAACGGATCAGAACCTGCCACTAGGCAGCAGCTTGGGGAGGACATCAGATGGGAGAAAGGCTTTTGTACTGCATGCATCATACCAGTCAGTTTATCTACGCTATTGGTCCCCTGTAAAACGATAAAAACCTGAACATTTTCATAAATTTATGAAATCCCTCCAGATGTCCCAGACAGCACGTGAAAAGTAAACATGTCCGGAAAAAGGGAGATAGGTCACCCTACCAAATGCCTTAGGTGTGAAAACACCCTAAATTACCATTGTAATGGTTAGCAAAGATAATTTAACTCTTTAGTCTGAGGCAAAAGCTGAAGCCCTTTAGCAAAAATACCACAACTTCTTTCCAAAAGGCTTTAAAAAGTCCAGGAATGTGACCACTCCCCTCCTGTAAAGACTAACCAAGCATGTGGGAAAGAAGGGTTGTTCTTGTTTCAGCAAGTTTCACTCTAAACCAGCTGGTTTATAATATTATTTTCCAAGATTAAAGTAATGTTTTTCCGATTGTGCCTCCGTAACTCTGAGGTTAGGCAGTCTATGTAGGGTTTTTCACAGTCTTTTTGACCAGTCGACCTCTATCCAGCTCCTGACATATTTAATACAAATTAAACCTCTCAAACCCTGAGGAAAGTAATAACAAAGCTAACATGCCTTTATTATCTAAAATATGCGTAGCCATTTATTTCCTAGGTTTACAGGAAATGAAGTTCAATGGCTGCTCATAATCCTAACTTTGCGTCTTCTAGCCAAGTTCTCTGCTTACCTGATCTACTGTCACTATAGCAACACCCCAGAACACTCAGGTCCTCTAATTCCAGTCTACTCAACATCCCTAGAATTAGAGCCAAACATGGAGAAGCAGCTTTCAGTTTCTATGCTCCTCTAATC
The DNA here is from genome assembly GCA_963556495.2 of Valencia hispanica. Taxonomy (NCBI): domain Eukaryota; kingdom Metazoa; phylum Chordata; class Actinopteri; order Cyprinodontiformes; family Valenciidae; genus Valencia; species Valencia hispanica. The sequence goes on from OY747714.1 coordinate 34,291,870, forward strand.
TGGAACAAACTTCCAGACAATTGCAAAGCTGCTGAAACACTGAGTTCTTTTAAATCACAACTAGAAACGTATTTGATGTATCATATGTTTTGTGTACATGCTTCTTGCTTTATTGCTGTTTTTACTTTATTGGCTTTGTCTGAGTTTTACTACTATTTTTATTTTACCCCTTAATCATGAAAAGCACCTTGAATTACCTTGTTATGGAAAGTGTGCTATACAAATAAAATTGCCTTGCCTTGCCTAGGAATGCCTTGGAATTCCCCCTGAGGAGCTGGCCTAAGTGGCTGGGGAAAGGGATTAAGCTGAAGACGATGGACGGACGGATGGATGCATGGACAATAAATGGTACGATGATACCCATATTCTCTATTCTAGACGGATTTTTGAGGTCTGAGCTTCGTCATGCAAGACAACAAATCTACAACATAATGACTAAAACAAGCAAAATGTAGAGCTAAATTCATAAAAATCTATCAGAAAACAAACATTTCAAGTCAGCGATCCTAAAGGTGGTTCTATATATACAACCTGGTTCTGGAAAGCACTGGATCCAGCAAGGAGTATCACATTCAACTAATCTGTAACACAATACCAAAGCTGAATGAAATTATAGCTGGAAAACTACAATCACATGTGGAAGGAGCTTCCTTTTGCCAAATGTCCTCCATGACCTTCTCTCTCTAAAAAAACAACAGCATAAGGAAAAACAAAGACTGTAAAACCAAGTATATTAAAGGAAGCTATACGAATGGATCTGTCTGGAGTAAAGGTAACTGGGAGCACTGCTCTGCATTCTCCTGATTCACACATTAACCTCACAGGGATAAAAGTTCCTGGGGATCAATGTTGTGACACACAAATACACATTACCTACTTCATTGCGTCAACTTTATTCTTATTGGCTCAAACACACATTTAACTGTCGGTCAATGTTTGAGCAACTGAAATTCACAGCACATCTAATCACTCAATTATCACCAGCATAATTCTTAAATGTGCTATAAAATAATATACAGTGCTGTGTAAATGTTTTAGTCAGGTGTGAAAAAAATGCTGTAAATTAAGAATGCTTTCAGAAATATGAATAATGATTGTTTATTTTTATCAATTTACAAAATGCAATGTGAGCAAACAAAATAAAAATCAAATCAATATTTTGTATTACTACCTTGTCCCTTCAAACCAGCATCAATTCATATATATATATATATATATATATATATATATATATATATATACACAGAATAACAAAAAACACACCCAACCAGGTTGGGGGGGGGGGGGCCTCGGAAGGAGGGCCAGAGTCCAAAAACAAGCAACAAAAAGCTAAAGTCCTGAGGTCTGCGACGAAGGAGCAGGAACCTGGGAGGCCGGCGACGAAGGAGCAGGAGACGAGGAGGCCGGCGACGAGTAACCAGGAGACGAGGAGGCCGGCTGCGGAGCAGAACCTTGTGGCGTGGAGGCCGGCTGGGGAGCAGAACCTTGTGGCTAGGGAACCGGCTGCTGAGAACCTTGTGGCTAGGGAACCGGCTGCTGAGAACCTTGTGGCTAGGGAACCGGCTGCTGAGAACCTTGTGGCTTGGGAACCGGCGTTGACTGAGGGGACCTTGGTAGGACGCTGGGAACTCTCGAGAGGACAGAGTGTAGGACCCTCGAGAGGATGGAGTAGAGGACCCACGACGTGGCGCTGAAGACCCACGGCGAAGAGGCGCTGAAGACCCACGGCGAAGAGGCGCTGAAGACCCACGGCGAAGAGGCGCTGAAGACCCACGACTTGGCGTGGGACTCACGGCCATGTCGGTCTGGATACCCTGGGCGGAGCCAAGAGCCCGAGGCCTATCCTTCTGGACACCCTCGGCGGAGTCTGGAACCAGGGGCGTGTCCCTCTTGACACCCTCGGCGGAGTCTGGAACCAGGGGCGTGTTCTCCAGAACACCCTCTGCGGAGTCAGGAACCCGAGACGTGTCCTCCGGGACACCCCCGGCGGAGTCAGGAACCCGAGGCGTGTCCTCCGGGACACCCCAGGCGGAGTCAGGAATCCGAGGCGTGTCCTCCGGGACACCCCCGGCGGAGTCAGGAGCTAGAGGCGTGTCCTTCGGAACACCCCCTGTGGAGTCAGGAACCAGAGTCGTGTCCTCCGGAACACCCCCTGTGGAGTCAGGAACCAGAGGCGTGTTCTTTTGGACATCCTCAGTGAAGTCAGGAACCAGAGGCGTGTTTTCTGGAACATCCCCTGTGGAGTCAAGAACCAGAGGCGTGTTTTCTGGAACATCCCCAATGGACTCAGGAACCAGAGGCGGGTCCTCCAGAACACCCCCTGTGGAATCAGGAACCAGAGGCATGTTTTCTGGAACATCCCCTGTGGAGTCAGAAGCTAGAGGCGTGTGGCGTCTCCTCCAAATGGAGGTGCCGTAAGCCTCAAAAAAGGCTTCCAACATCCCAGAGTCATTCTGGAATTGTTTACAAAAAAACACAAACTCCTCCTCAGTGAGCGGAAGGCGGGGCTTGAGGCTGGCTGGGAGCCGGGACTGGAGACTGGTCGTGCCGGCTTTGTGCAGGGAGCGGACCCCGGAAACGCGAGTGCTGTCAGGCGGCGCCGCGTCCGGCGGCTTGCCGCCTCGAGATGACTGGGTAGGAGATAGGTCGCGCCGGCCAGGAACAGGGAGCGGACCCCGGAAACACGGGGGGAGGCGGTCAGCGTCAGCAACAGGCTGGCTGCTCCGGGGAACCGGGACCAGAGCCAGGACGGCCTGGAGGTCGTGGTGCAGGGTAGGCTTCTCGGAAGCCAGGATGTCGCCCCTCGAGTCCTCCTGGAGAGAAATAGGAGCGACTCCAGGGTGGGAGACACCCTGGCGTTTGGAGGCTTTAGGATGCCAACGACGGCTCGAGGAACGGGGACCGGAGGAACCGTTCATCTCAACCCCGAGAGGACCAGAACCGGGAGGACAGCAGGCTAACGGGGATTCGACATTGGGTGAGTCGGAATAAAGTCCTTGGCTAACACACCGGTCTATTAGCTTCTGCAATTCCTCCTCAGAATGTGTCTGTTCTGCTGGGTCCATATTGGCTGGTTCGTTCTGTCAGGTTGTGGTTTCAAAGAGGACCCAAATGCAGAACGTTTAAGAACTCGAATTTAATTAATAATAAATTCCAAAACTTACAATAATTACGAGGAAGCCAGGGAACATAGAGACCAGGGAACACAGGAACCAGGAAGGGAGGAAAGACAGGCAATAGGGAAGGCAGGAACCAGACGGGGAAGAATGACAACGAACCAGCGAGTAGTGACGGAAGGAGAGGTGAATATATACTGGGGAGGAAATGAGGAAGTGACTGAGAAGACCAATGATCAATTAGTGGGAGCAGATGCAGGTGAGAGGGAGAGAGCAGGTGGAAGTAATCAACTGGGACAGGAGGTAAAAAGGCTGGGAGACTGGGAGGAAGACCAGGAGCAAAACATAAGGACTAGACAGAGGATAATACTAAAGATGAATACAAAATAGAAAGGAGCAAGGGGTGATAAACATCTAAGAACAAGGAAAAATATGGAAACAGAAAGTGCAGAAATAACTAGTAGAAACAAAGAATAACTAAACACGATAATAGAACTAAATAAGGAAAATAACTAACAAAACACAAACACCTAGGAACCATGACATCGTGTGTCATCGGGAGACACGGAGATGTACAACTGTGTATCATCAGCATCAATCAGCAACTGTGAAAGTTAACTCCATGTCTTCTGATGACGCTGCCAAGAAGGAGCATATAAACGGGCCCTATGGATCCTAGAGGAGCAGGTATCTAAACTTACCATAAAAGTCCTGTCTGTGAAATAGGATGTGAACCATTTGTGAACAGCACCAGAGAGGCCGATCTGTTTTAAACGGATTAAAAGAATAGTGTGGTCTACTGTATCAAAGGCAGCGGTAAGAACCAGTAAAACCAACACTGTCACCTTCTGAGCATCGTAGTTTAATCTAAAATCATTTAAAATCTTTAGAAGGGCCGTCTCTGTGCTATGGTTCACCCTAAAGCCAGACTGAATTAAAACAAGCTTTTCTAAAACGTTGCTTAAAAACGTTAAGTTAGATACCGGTCTAAAATTATTAAAATCTAAATTGCTCTTCTTCAACAGGGGTCTCACTACCGCCTGTTTAAAGAGGGCAGGAAAAACCCTCGTCTTAAGGGAGCAATTCATCAAAGTAAAAATCTCATCTCTAAGAGATTCGTAAAATTGCTTAAAAAAGGAAGTGGGATTTAGGTCCAAAACACATGTGGTGGGCCTCACTGAGGAGAAAACTGAGGAGAAACTGAGTCTCAGCTTCTACCAGGACAAAACTGTCCAGCGTTTCCTCTGGTAGAGACACACACTCAGATTTGTCTAAAACCATGTTACTGTGAGAAGATAAAATATTACATCTGACGGTGTCTACCTTCCCTCTGAAGTGGGCTGTGAACTCCTCAGCTAACAGAGCGTTTGAGGGGGTTTTCTGATATGCATTAGCAGTATGGTTAAAAATGTTGTCTATGGTGGAAAACAACATTTGGGGATTATTTTTAAGTTCTGAGATGATTCTGGAAAAGTATGCATTTCTGGAATTTCTTACAGCGTTATTGTTTGATTTAAGACGTTCTATGTATATTTGATGATTTATTGTGATTTTATATTTCCTCCATTTTCTCTCTGCCACCCTGCAGCTCCTCTTTAAATTTTTAAGGTCTTCGTTTCTCCATTGTGTTGTTGGTTTTGAGTGTGTGTTTACAATTTTGAAATGGAGCCAGCAGGTCAAGAGCGGATTGAAGCCTTCTGTTCCTGACGATAAAATCACAGGGAGCAGGTTAAACAATAGGAGGAATCTTTTGAAAGACTTTAAGAAAACCTGCAGCCACTTCAGGGGTTAGATAACGCTTCCTGACAGTTGTCACAGAGTTCTCCTGCTGGATAAAACTGGTGATGTTAAGTGGTCAGAGACAGCCAAGTCAACAACAGAGGACACACTGGTGGACAGGCCATACATGATGACCAAGTCCAGGGTGTGTCCTTTGTTGTGAGTCGGCTGCGTGACATGTTGACTAAAATCCATATAATTCAAAATATTTATATATATATATATATATATATATATATATACACACACACACACACACACACACAAAATAATCTAATTAATTAGAGGCTTTGTAATTAATTAATCGCATTTTAATCGCATATAAATATTTGACCTGAGAACAGTGAGAAGTAAGTTGTTCATATGGATTATTAGTATACAATTGAATAATTAAGTGAATACATAAGCTTAAGCAGCAAAATATTGTTGTTTTTTTTCAACTAAGTCCAACAGACCAGTGAAATTTTGCCATTAAGTGTAGCAATACCATATTTAGAAATATAGTAGCCTACATTTCAGAAATTCAGGTACCCTTTAGGTAGGTAGACCTTCTGTAAACTGTTTTAAAGTAAAACACAGTACTTTCAAGTACATTCAGAACATTGTAAACCCTGACTATTACTGTAGAACACATCTCTGTTGCTTCAGAGGCCAAAACAGACTTTGTTGATTTACCAACAGCTGGTTTAAAAGAATAAAATTAATTTTAGTCCAAATCTCAATAACCTTGGCAAAAACAATAGAGTTCAACATAAAGTTTCAGTTGCACCAACAACATAATACATAGTTCAACATAAAGTGTACCATCCATCCATCCATCCATTTTCCATACCCGTCCATCCTATGTAGGGTTGCGGGGCGGCTGGTGCCTATCTCCAGCAGTCAAGGGGCGAGAGGCAGGGTACACCCTGGACAGGTCGCCAGTCCATCGCAGGGCAACACAGAGACATACAGGACAAACAACCATGTACGCACATACTCATACCTAAGGGCAATTTAGAGCAACCAATTCACCTAACAGTCATGTTTTTGGACTGTGGGTGGAAGCCGGAGTACCCGGAGAGAACCCACGCATGCACAGGGAGAACATGCAAACTCCATGCAGAAAGACCCCAGGCTGGGATTTGAACCCAGGACCTTCTTGCTGCAAGGCAACAGTGCTACCAACTGCGCCACTGTGCAGCCCCCATAAAGTGTACCATTTAACAAAATCTCCCATCCACGGGGCCAACCAAAGCAGTCTCATCAGCTTCTTTGTCCATGTTCACTGTGGTTTGTTAACTGTCTAATGAACGCTAGTTGGTGCTCCAGTATAATCGGTCAGCCGAAACTCATCCAGTGAGAAACGTTCCGCGGTGCAAAAATTAGTGCAATTAAAATGCGTAAAAAATGTTTAACGCGTTATTTTTGTGTATATATATATATATATATATATGTAATATATATATATGTAATATATATATATGTAATATATATATATATATATATATATTGGCTTGCAAAAGTATTCGTCCCCCTTGAACCTTTCCACATTTTGTCACATTACAGCCACAAACATGAATCAATTTTATTGGAATTCCAGGTGAAAGACCAAAACAAAGTGGTGTAACCGTGAGAAGTGGAGCAAAAATCATAAATGATTCCAAACATTTTTTACAAATAAATAACTGAAAAGTGGGGTGTGTGTAATTATTCAGCCCCCTGAGTCAATACTTTGTAGAACCACCCTTTGCTGCAATTACAGCTGCGTATGTCTCTACCAGCTTTGCACATCTAGAGACTGAAATTCTTGCCCATTCTTCTTTGCAAAGCAGCTCCAGCTCAGTCAGATTAGATGGACAGCGTTTGTGAACAGCAGTTTTCAGATCTTGCCACAGATTCTCGATTGGATTTAGATCTGGACTTTGACTGGGCCATTCTAACACATGGATATGTTTTGTTTTAAACCATTCCATTGTTGCCCTGGCTTTATGTTTAGGGTCGTTGTCCTGCTGGAAGGTGAACCTCCGCCCCAGTCACAAGTCTTTTGCAGACTCCAAGAGGTTTTCTTCCAAGATTGCCCTGTATTTGGCTCCATCCATCTTCCCATCAACTCTGACCAGCTTTCCTGTCTTTGGTGAAGAGAAGCACCCCCAGAGCATGATGCTGCCACCACCATATTTGACAGTGGGGATGGTGTGTTCAGAGTGATGTGCAGTGTTAGTTTTCCGCCACACATAGCGTTTTGCATTTTGGCCAAAAAGTTCCATTTTGGTCTCATCTGACCAGAGCACCTTCTTCCACATGTTTGCTGTGTCCCCCACATGGCTTGTGGCAAACTGCAAACAGGACTTCTTAAGGTTTTCTTTTAACAATGGCTTTCTTCTTGCCACTCTTCCATAAAGGCCAACTTTGTGCAGTGTACAACTAATAGTTGTCCTATGGACAGATTCCCCCACCTGAGCTGTAGATCTCTGCAGCTCGTCCAGAGTCACCATTGGCCTCTTGGCTGCATTTCTGATCAGCGCTCTCCTTGTTCGGTCTGTGAGTTTAGGTGGACGGCCTTGTCTTGGTAGGTTTACAGTTGTGCCATACTCCTTCCATTTCTGAATGATCGCTTGAACAATGTTCCGTGGGATGTTCAAGGCTTGGGAAATCTTTTTGTAGCCTAAGCCTGCTTTAAATTTCTCAATAACTTTATCCCTGACCTATCTGGTGTGTTCTTTGGACTTCATGGTGTTGTTGCTCCCAACATTCTCTTAGACAACCTCTGAGGCCGTCACAGGGCAGCTGTATTTGTACTGACATTAGATTACACACAGTTGCACTCTATTTAGTCATTAGCACTCATCAGACAATGTCTATGGGCAACTGACTGCACTCAGACCAATGGTGGCTGAATAATTACGCACACCCCACTTTTCAGTTATTCATTTGTAAAAAATGTTTGGAATCATGTATGATTTTCGTTCCACTTCTCACGTGTACACCACTTTGTATTGGTCTTTCACATGGAATTCCAATAAAATTGATTCATGTTTGTGGCTGTAATGTGACAAAACGTGGAAAAGTTCAAGGGGGCCGAATACTTTGGAGTCAATGACTAGTTTCTTGCACCTGTATTGAAGAACAGTAACATTAGATCTGGATATACAGAGACAGCTACACTGAAAAACAAGAAACACTGCTGTTGTTCATTCAATATGTTTTTTTGCAATTGGTTTCAGTAAATATATTAAATTGTCCTGTACAATTTAAATAATACAGATAGAGTCGTGTGAGATAATGAATAATTTTTGATTGATGTAATTGTTTAATATAAATCAAGTTATTTATGTGAGCTTGAGATTTTTTTGATATAGAGTTGAATTTATGGTTTCCATCAGACAGCAAGTTGTCCAGATCCCAAAGAAGCACAGATGTATCCACCATGTTTCACTGATATGCTGTGTTAGCTTAATATCACATCTAGCAAAACGCCCACCTTTCGAAGCAATTCCACCTCAATGTTGTCAGTCCAAAGAATATTTAAGAATGTGTTTTCAGACAAATGTGAAAATGGCCTGTCATAACTGATATCATACAAGTATCCTCAAAGAGTCACTGTGGATGGTGATGATGTGAACAGAGCATCTCTGGTAGCAGACAGTCTTGCAGCAAATGGGAAGAGCCCTCTGACTGACATGAAATGCTAACAGCTCAATTTCCGGGCAGCAGAAACAATATTCCACAGTAACATGTCCTGGATGACACCATCAGTTGTTGAGAAGCACTACTAATCCTCCATTCTTAAATTCCTGAGTCTCAGAGTAGCACAGCAATTCCATCTCTAGCTCTTCAGAAATTAATGGTTGGTTCATAGCATTACTTCGTCATTGCGTCTGGCAGTAGACGGTGTAGCCCCCTTAAAAAAGAAAGTAATTAGCCATAGGAGGATGGCTTCCTGGTTTAATGCAGAGCTGCGTACTTTAAAGCAGAATACTAGGAAATTGGAGAAAAAATGGCACTCTACACACCTAGAGGATTCCTATTTAACCTGGAAAAACAGTCTAGAACATAATCTAAGATCCTCCTTCTTACATATAAAGCCCTTAATAATCAAGCTCCATAATACATCAGAGATCTAATTGTTCCATATGTTCCTAACAGAGCACTTCACTCTCAGACTGCAGGTTTACTTGTAGTTCCTAGGATTTCTAAAAGTAGAATGGGAGGCAGATCTTTTAGTTATCAGGCTCCTCTCCTGTGGAACCAGCTCTCAGTTTTAGTCCGTGAGGCAGACACTCTGTTTACTTTTAAGGCTTAAAACTTTCTTTTTTGATAAAGCTTATAGTTAGAGTGGCTTAGGTTATCCTGAGCTATATATGTAGTTATCCTGCTATAGGCTCTGTTGGACAGACTGACCACTTTTCTTCACTCTGCTTCTTTTCTCTTCTACTAATCTCCAGTTGTATTTTTTTGCTCTTATTTCCACTGTTAACTTTGTTTTTTCCTAGTGCTTTTCTCTCCATAGAAGATACACCTGGTCTGGTATCCTGCTTAGCTGCAATTCCCTGTTGGACGGGGGGCATCCGAGTAACTGAGCATCCCCCTTGACCTGTTCTCAACTTTTTACTTTCTTTAATATAGAAAGTACTCTTAAATCTGCTCTTTTTGTTCTTCCTGTGTTTCTCCTCTGCTTCTTGAATACCAAGAGATGGTGGCAGATGGCCGCTCGTACTGAGCCAGGTTCTGATTCTGCTGGAGATTTCTTCTTCTTAAAGGGGAGTTTTTCCTATCCACTGTCGCTACATGTTTGCTCAGTATGAGGGATTGCTGAAGGATTGCTGTGGTTGGAGTCTGCATGAATAAGGCACAACCTCAAGACAATGACTCAATGCAATCTGCTGGGATTCCTTAAATAGAAAACTTTGGAACTGATTGGAATGTTTGTATGATTGATCTGAAATGACTTTTCTTGTAAAGTGCGTTGAGATGACATATGTTGTGAATCGGAGCTATATAAATACACTGAACTGAATTTTGCCCCTCCTCTTAAAATCTCTGTCTGGTCAACTGCTATGCGATTTAGGATCATAGTTCAGATATTATTTGAGGTATGTATGACATAGCTATGTCTAAGTGTGTATAAGTGTGAAACAAAAAAAAGCAAAAACCCAGGTCAATACCGTTTAACAGCCCAGTGTACTGCAGTTTCTGTGTATAACTGATCAAAGTAAAGCGTGATCAGCTAGGTCGGTGCACAGGTCCCACTGGGCTCTGGGACAGGACAGCTGTTACGCATATTTTGATGCTTGGTTGCAGAGTAAAGGTTACTTTGAGGATGAGCAAACACTTTTTCATGGGTTTCTACATAGAATTACCTAGTTTTATTATTTTGATTATTATATTATAACCCATTTCCAGCAATTTTTACCTGAAACAACTACATAAATTTGCATGCTAACAAAGATTACAATCAAAACATTGAGGGAAATAGACGTATCTGACTTACTTACTTTTAAATTTTGTTACGTCCCCCAACAATATGGACACACTTGATCAGAGCCTGTAATTAACTGTGGTTGTGTAGTGACACAAAATATTGTGTGCCATCAGCATTGGTATAGTAAATGTTGTCGTACCCCCTAATCTGAGTTTAGGGGACCGTATACAGTGAGGAACATAAGTATTTGAACACCCTGTGATTTTGCAAGTTCTCCCACTTAAAAATTAGGGAGGGGTCTGAAATTCACATATTTTTATTTCAGATTGTGTTAAAGTGTTCATTTAAACATTTAAAACTGTTACTAACTTTTGATTTCTATTTACAAGCAGCAGCCAGTTATCATTAGGAAGGCCTTTTTCCTTTCCGGTCATTCAGGTGTTGACTCACTTTAAATTGTTTTGTCACATTTGCTCAAGTTCGTGTGAATACTCACATTATTATTATTATTATTATTATTATTATTATTATTCACCCACTGCGAAATAGGAGGTGAGTGAGCTCACAAAAAGCTCAACAACCTGCATCCCTGATAAAGAAGTGTACTGAAACCTTGGAATAAATAGTTGTGAGATTAGCAATTCCTCTCATCTCTTTAGCCCCCGCAACTATTTTTTTTTTAAAATGAATTTAGGTCTGGTCTCTTTGTCTTGGATCATTGTCCTGTTGAAAAACCTCCATTCATATTTCCTGCAGAGTCCACCAGATGTTTATTTTAAAATGTTCTGGCATTTCAGAGAGTTCAGGATCCCATGCAAGGCTCTCGGTGGCTGTGGAAAAGAAACAGGACCACAGCATCACATATCCTCCACCGTACTTAACAGGATTTGAGGAACATTTTTCCACATGTTCAACCTCAGTTTCACATGAGTTGGCATGCAGGGAACTGTTATGAGGACTTGGTGATCCCATTACGCCATTTTTGTTTTCTTAACAATGATCTTATGAAGATTTTTTTACCTCCCTTACCATCCTACTTACTGTGCTTGAGGCAAGATAAAGTGTGTCCAGCTTTGACTGTCTTAGTTCTAGTTGCTTTTTAAGTTGTAAGTGGAAGTATTCGTAAACCTCTGTACTTTTTCCACTTTTTGTCAAGTTACAACCACAATCTTTCATGCCTTTTATTGGAAAAAAAGTAGTAGCGAAATATTGTGAAGTGTGAAAATTACACGTCTTTGAACATTTTTTACAAATAAGCATCAGATAAGTGGAGTGTGAATTTCTATTCAGCCTAAAACAATTGCAGATGTAAACACAGCGAAAGGTGGTTCTGTAAAGTATCGACTTTCAAAGTATTGAGGGCCCTTAACACAAATGCACCCCACACTTAAAAAAAAGAAAAATAATAATAATAATAAAAAAGTCACATATCCTTTTCTTTCTACTTTATTAGAATCTGAATCAGCTTTATTGGCCAAAATTATATGAACAGACAAGGAATTTGACTTCGGTTTTCTAGCGCTCACAGCATACAAATATGAAGTATTAACATTTAAACTTTAAAGGAAACAACAAAAAAACTTTGATCCAACTTTATTAGATCTATTTTATATTATGAACAACTTTATGTTGGTCTGTTACATAAAATCCAAATAGAATACATGGAAATGTGTGGTTGGAATGTGACAAAATCAGAAAACATTAAAGTCCCAAAAATACTATTGCAACGCATTGCAGAGTAGCTCAGAGAAATGGGCCTCTGTGTGATGTCATATTTAAACTCAAGGGAAGCAGGATGTCACTGACGATCAATTAAAGGTTCATAGAGACACTCAGACCAAAGCAATAAAATTAGAAATTCTAAAATATATTTCTAATACATATATTTAATATAACATTTTCACATGTTTACCAGGGGTGCCACAGATTGTGTAGAAAGCCCAATACTTAGGTATATTCTAAATCCTTTTGAATTTACAGGTTCTGTATATTTTAGTACTCACAACTTCCTATGTGCACTATCAAATTAAGGGTAACATGTGACAGAACTCTGTGTTATACAGTTGAGTTATGAGGTAACACTATAAAATAAGTAATAAATATTTTTAAAATGCATAATAGAATCGCGCCACTCATGGTGACAGTAGCTCTGTCATGTTGGTTCTGATTTGTTGTTTATGTGGACTTTTGTTTGGGTTCTTTGGTTGGGGTGTTGCACATTGTACCCTCTTCTTTTGGTTGTTGCGCTGCTGGAGGGATTCTTACTTTTTAACTTTTCGGACAGTTTTTATTATGATGATTAACCATGGCAACATGGTTTTTTTTTTTTTACAACTGTGAGCAGCTGATTAACATCTAAAAAGCTCAAGTATTACCTGAACCACGACCCCAGAGGAGCTGAAAGGGAGGCCTCATGGATGCAGAGGAATGTGTTCAAACCACCTCTTCCATCGAGCATAATGGGCAAGGATCATATATTGACTCCAACGTCTCTCTGCTCTTATTTATAACCATACGGCCAGACAGAGATTTAAAGAGAAGCAGCAAAAGCAAATGAGGTTGATTAGTAGTGTTTGTCAACAACTGATGGTGTCATCCAGGACATATTACTGTGGAAAATCATCTTCGTCCGTGGATATTGGGGCTGTTAGCATGTCATGAACATCATGAGACTGTCATACAACAACAGGCTTCAGTCAAGGGCTTCCTAGGATTCGCTGCAAAACTGACTGCTACTGGAGATTCTTTCTACCCAAAGCATCATGATCCACAAGGACTCTTTGAAGATACTGGGATAATATGAGATATGACAACATTCAATTTGCCCTTGGGATAAATAAAATATTTTGACTGGCTTGAATAACTTAATTACAAATCTATTGAACTACCCGAAATAATCTGTTAATGAATTAACTGTCATAATTAACTAATGTAACAGTAGTTTCAAATAGGAATGGTTGCATTTTAAACCATGCTTCTGCGGTACAGGAAGACCCAAAAGTTGCAGATGTCCCTGAGTAACAACTGTGTAGTTACGACATCTGCTACCACGCTGACAGCCCAGACACATGCAGGTCATTTATTAGCCTTCTGGAGCAACGCTTGGTCCTGGAGCCAGATGCAATCAAGCCACACGCACACCACTCATTCATAAACGCAAACACTGTCCCGTCGGTACTCACATGCTGCCCGGGGCTCAGTAAGCGACGTGGATCCGCTGCCAAGTAACCGGACACCGAGTGTAAACAGTCGACCGTCAGGCAGTGCTTATAGGTCTGCTTCCTGTATTGCTAATGAGCTCTGCCTCACACACCCTTACGGACACGCTGCTTGACTGGAAGAGGGAGATATGTGGGCTTGTATGTACACCAACTCTCCACCTCTCTCTCTCTCTCTCTCTCTCTCTCTCTGAGGCTCACGCAGTTTCACGCAAGCACAAGAAGTCAGTTCGGGACGGCGGAGGGGGCGCTCGGAGATTCGACTCTCACACTGTCACTCTGACCCTCCTTGCTCTCTTCTTCATGTGTTAGTTAGTTAGCTAGTACTCTTGGAGCTAGGTGCTAACTGTCTACTGCGGCTAAAGTAGCTAGCAGCTGGTACCCTCCGTCTCCGTCTGGCGGATGGAGCAGTCTGCGCCTGCCTTCTATTTAATCTCTCTCCCTCTCTGGATAAGCTCTCATCTCTCTCTCTCTCTCTCTTTCTCTCTCTCTCTGCTTGGCGTGAGGAATCTGGGGCACGCCCCCTCTCTCCTGCTCTCCGCCAATCACAAGGGAGGCTAGAGCAGCACGCGGTGAGCGGCAAACTTTAAAGAGCACCAAACATATGTTTACATCACGTCGTCAAAAATATTCCAAAGTTGTATTTGGGATGTTATATGGAAACCCATTCCTGCCACTCTGATGACAAAAAAATTGAGATAATAGTTGAGATAATAATAATAATAATAATAATAATAATAATTAAATTTTTGTGAGGCCGCCTTTCTAAAACCCAAGGTCATCTTACAGATAAGAAAAAAACAGAAAAACAATACATGGACAAACAATCAACAAAACAATTAATCAAATAGCAAACTAGAAAAGCACTCAGAGAGCCCATCCCCAGTGTTATTATCTAAATCTCACTTTCCATACTTTTCCAATAAAACGTATGTTAATGAGAAGCCTTGCTGTGTGCTGTCGCTGTCCTCTTCCAGCAGAGAGGGGAGATTCATCAATTTGCTGTGCATATGCTCCAACCATAGCGGGGCTGCTGCGCGAGCTCAGTCGTCTGTGAGGTCTCTGACGCGGCAGGGGAGTGGAGGTTAGCACCGCTGGTCGATTGGTGGCAGAGGCTAGGTGGCTAGACATGTTTTTTTGTCCGTCATTTCGACCAACAAGGTAAAAAAAAAAACTCCGGTCATAATCTATTTTTACCCATCAATTTTTAAATATGATAGTATTTTACTACATATTCAATTGTATTTATTTTTATTCATTTTAAGAAATATTCAATCCAAACAAGCTGAGCAGAGAACTACATATAAAACATGAAATTAAAAGATTGCACATAAAATATGAATACCTGCTGTGGCCTGAAGGCACAGTCTCACATGTTTCTCCTGCTCTACATGGAACTGAAATGCTCACCTATTTGTACATAATCAAATAGTGGGATTGCTGCAGAGGTTATTAGCACTGGTTGCCTATTCTATGGGGAACCAGTGAAGCTGCTGAAGGACTGGGGTAATGTGTTCTCTTGAGGGAATCCTAGATATGATCCGAGCTGCAGCATTTCGTAGGAGTTGGTTTATGAAGGGACTTAGTATCTTATAATATTGGCTTAGTATCTCATAATTAGGATTTAGGATTATTAGGATTCAGTTGTCCCATAATTATGAGATATTATGGAATAGTAACTCATAATAATGAGATACCTTCTCATAGTTAGTATTTAGCTATCTCATAATGATGAGATACTATGTCAAAATTATTAGATAGCATTTTCTTTCTTACCCGTACCGCACCATTCCTGAGTCCCCTATAGTTATAGGTTCATAGGACAATGGAACGGTACGGTTAGAGCGGGGCTACTGGCGTAACACAACACAGTCCATTGATCAAAAAGTCACTGCTTGCGACAAGGTGGTCACATTTGTCACCGCACTGGTATAACACCCAGTTTGGTGTTTGGCAAAGGGAAAAGGGATTAGAAATATGTCAAAAATAATTTTAAAAAGTACATACAAAGGGTAATCACATTAGAGTCAGGAATGACCTTTCCACAGATCTTGATAGTAGCCAAGCTAAACAGATCTCCGTGTGAAGGCAGTCCTTTCATCAGTATATGCATATCAGAAGAGTGGAGATAGGGTCAAGAGAAGAATAGAAATATTTCATAACACAAGGGGGTAAAAAAACAAGAAAACAATACCTAAAAAAGTTTCTTTGTTTCCATGTCAATAGTGTAGATTATCTTTAAACAGATCAATGACAGGTTGAGTATAAAAGGAGTCATCTCATGGAATCTAGCCTTTAAAACAACAAAGAATTAAGTTTATCGCTCTGTAAACGACCACACGAGTCAACAACAAATCAATGGTTAAAGATTCCTCATCACAATGCAGATAAGAATTTGGGGTTTTAGCATAAGAGATATGGTCACAATATCATGAAAATATTTCATAAAATTTTGAAAAAAATATGGACATAGTATAATACCTGACCCATAAGATGATTCTGCTGGTAAACAACTTACCTTAAAAGGAAAGAAGTCCCAAACATTAATCGATTATATTGGGATTTAATGTGATAGACTAACACAAAGTAGTGCATGACTTTAATCCAAGAAGCTCACATCTACGGACTGAGTTTTAAACAATTTTCCTTTGCGAAAAGCTCAGCCTCAGTGAGATTGAATGGAAAGACTCACTTACATTCTCAGTAAGATTGAGGTCTGGATTCTGGGCCATTCTGACACATGAAAATGCTTTGATCTAAGTC
The DNA here is from genome assembly GCA_963556495.2 of Valencia hispanica. Taxonomy (NCBI): domain Eukaryota; kingdom Metazoa; phylum Chordata; class Actinopteri; order Cyprinodontiformes; family Valenciidae; genus Valencia; species Valencia hispanica. Next base: position 34,308,150 of record OY747714.1, read on the forward strand.
ATTCCACTGTTCTGGTTGTATATTTCAGGTTCTTTAGGTTCAGGTTGTCCTGCTTAAAGTTCAACCTCCACCATAGCTACACCCTTTACATCTACTCAGACAATTCCCCTGGCTCTGCTGAAGGAACCACATTACTTCATATATTTATATATATATATATATATATATATATATATATATATATATATATATATATATATATATATATATATATATATATATATATATATATATATATATATATATATTTATTTATTTATTTATATATATATATATATATATATATGTGTGTGTGTGTGTGTGTATGTTTTATGTTTTATTTTTCTCTTCAAAATTAAGTACTTTGTGTTAGTGTATCATATAAAATTCCAATGAAATGCACTGAAGTTTGTTGTTTGCGAACAAAATGACAAAATGTGAAATTACTGGTTGTGATATATACACTTGCATATATGCAAAACTTTCTGGTTTTCCTCATCTTTGCCTTTTTTTCTTTTCAGCCATTTATCTCAATGATTAGTGTAAAGGTGAGCTCTTGTAGCAGGTTTCTAAAGAGAAAGGCCTGTAAAAAGGGTAGCACTGTGTGAAAGAAGAGACCATCTCAGGATCATGAAACAACTGAAAAGGAGAAGATTTGATTACAGGTACTTAAATTGATCCTTTGTGCTGCTGCTTTTGAAAGTGGACAAAAGATTACTTCGCTTTTATCTCTAAAATCATGCGAATTGGACCGGGAAACAGCTTACATTTATTCCAGTTTTACACAAATTAATGCTAGAATGTTGTTACTATTGTTACCTTTGGGTGTTGGTCAGTTGATCAACGGATTTAGAAGAGGAACCAGCATAGGAATGATAAAAACCTGACATTAAAACATTTCTGTCAGAGATAACCTCTCTGATTAGTCCATCCAGTGTGGTACACAGTTTCTACACAAATAAACACAAGAATCATTGCTTCTCAACTCTTGTTTGATCTCTTACCAGTTTAGATAAAGAGTATGAGGACACTTTCATTTTAACCAGGTCCGAGGTCTAACACAGACAGAAATAAATGTGGAGCAGGAAAAAAGTGAGCATTAGGGTTTTCCTTATCTTCCTTTCCATCCTCTCACAGTGACTAAAGTTGAGATCAACATATGTCTTTATCCAGCCTTGATTATCACTGTTCCAGTTGTCATAACTTTTGAATTGCTCCTCTTCCTGTGGATGTACCGTTGATTGGTGAGAAGGTATTTACCTGCAGCCATACCTCTGAACATCAACACACATCGGCCATATTTGATTGATATGTTCTCTTGATTTTCCAATTTTGAATAGTGACTAAGAAGAATAGGCTTCTGCGACACATTGTATTTATATCCCAGGAAAACAGGATTTCACCGTTTACTAAAAGGTTTCAGGGTCTCAGATTAACTAAAAAATGTAAAACACTATTTTAAAACATGATTAAGTAATAACTATTTAATAGAAATTGTTAGGCATGCCAAAAAGTGTGACGCAGGGGATTTTTGTAAAAAACAATAAATCATTTGTGTGGGTTTTTTTCTTTTTTCTTTTTTTGTTCAGAGCCACATTTGCCTGAAAAGTATTGTCTCTACTGTTTTAATCCTTTTGTATACTTTCATATTTTCTTCATTGTTCTTCTTGGGCAGCAACCTAATGGATGTTTGAACGGGAGCTCAGCTCATGCAAAGTTTTTATTCCCTCCCATTGACTCATAATTTGTGAATTCTGATGCAGATGGTAATTAAATATCTAATAATTTAGCCTTTTTCTATTACCACATAATCCTACAGGGTGACAAGAGCCTATTCCAACTGTTAAGAGGTGAGAGGTTGAGTACACTGTGGACAGGTCACCAGTCCATCACAGGGTCAGCACAGACAAACAAGAAAAGCAAACTTGCAGGCTTACACCAAAGGGCAGTGGCCCATTAACCTAACCTAATATCTCTTCGATCTGTGAATGACTGAGACTGCTGGAGCCTTCTTTCAGTGCTAAAGGCCATAATAATGGTATTCGTTGCAAAGCATGTTCTGATTGTTGGCTGAATTTGTCTCAATCAATTGCAACGTTAAGCTTAGGTAACTTGAAACAATTTGGAGATCTTTTTTAAGGATTCTCATAGATCTATTTTAGGTTCTTACCTTCTCCCTGAGGTAAGGGCTCCTTCTGCCATGCTGCGCTCTCACTGTTTTTCAACCATCTCTTTGAGTCAAGCCTGGTTGTGGTAATCCAATATTTCAGGTTGATATCCTCCCAGTGTTCTCTGGCTGCTTACTTTGAAACATTTTTCAGGTCAGGTCATTTTACAAGGAAAATCACATCAATCTATGGTAATCTGCTGCTGGGTTCCCCTTGTTGCATTGTGGTTCTGCGAACACTGAGCAAGGACTTTTTGGGCGACCTGAGGAGTCTACATGCCTCCAATGAGGCTAGAGACCATTCATTGTCTTACAGACCACTAACAGCATATAAAAACCTTCCATTTTACACACAGGAAGGGAGGGTAACACGATTATAACAATATAACCCACTAAAAGTAAAAACATGCCCCAGTATCTCCTCCTACATCCACCTAAAATGTTTTTATGGTGGCTGTAGGCTGATTTAGTAGCAGACTTTGCAATATCATCAAAGGTTAGGTCCAAAACTGCACAAAGGTTTCTTGCACGCTTTGTGCAAAGGACATGGATTTTAGCCTCAATGAGTCCAAAGAAGCACTGATTTCTACCTTGTTTTTGGATCCATTAACATTGACTTTGTTTTATCTGCTTTCAGTTGGAGTAAATTTGGATCCTTTAACTCGTTACTCATTATTATTGACACAGTTGGTCAGAGCCTGTAATGAACTGTGGTCGTGTGGTGACATATGTTGTGTGCTATCAGCATAGGTATAGTAAGTGTTGTGGTACTACGTAATCTGATTTTCGGGTAAGGGTATATATAGATAGCGAAAGAAAATGAGCCCAGGATGGAGCCTTGTGGAACACCACATGTTATTGATATGTGTTCATTCAGATTCTTGATTTCCGAATGACACAATGTAGTTCTGGTTTACCAAAGTAAGTTCTCAACCAGGTTTACAGTACCAGACCATCCTTCCAACAATACTGAGATTCAGAAAACTCAGGCAGAAATTATTGATACATTGCTGTTAAGATGTGATTTGAAATTACATTGGTTTTTTTTTTACCATTGGTGCTGTGATCAAAAACCTGTGTGGACAGTACTAAAAATATTTTTTTAAACAAATTTGATAAATAAACAATTAAATCTGTTGTTTAACCCTTTGAATTTCCTGTAATTATTACCCCAAACACTTTAGAAAAGTTGCAAGCCAGCAGAAGTTGCAATGAAAACTTTGTGAGAAATAGATGCATCTGAAGGGTTTACTGTGTCTACAGTTATCATTTTATCCTTGATTAGCATACATCTTTGCAATCTCAATAATTTTAGCTTTTTAATCTTGTATAATATGTTTATGTATTTAGAAAGGGTGTTACAAACAAAATAAATAACATAGGTCATAAGAAAAATTAACATATCCTTGGTTTTTTCAGTGTTAAGCTGCAGGTAGTCCTCACACCAACAAACAAAATAGTCAGCAACAGGTCCATGACTGTCTTCATGTCCCTCAAGAAAGTTAACAATTACAGAGTCATTTCCATATTTAAGGATAAAACAATTGTTAAATTTTTTTAACTCATGGACACAATATCAAGGCAGCAGGTTGCACATTTCAGATTGTACAACACTTAACAATCTAGATGCACAAATGCAATACTGCTTCTGGAGGCACAGGAAACATAACCAAGTTTGGCTGTGAAGAAATCTGCAATGTCATTGCAAGACTTGCTAGACAAGAGTTCAGGACGGACAGATGATTAGGGGGTTTGTTAGCTTAGAGCTCACCACAATTTACCTGTCCAACTCGTGCTTGTGTCACTCTGGGATCAACAGGCATTCACACATGTCAGAAGATCCATCTTTAGCATGCAATCACCCTAAACTACCTGGTTCTTGATCTGCTGCATAAGAACATCGACTTGCCTAAGACATCTATCTAACTCTTACTTGATGGCTCTCTATGTGTTCTTGCATTTGGGTCACAGAAAAGAACTTGTCATTATGACAAAAACAAAAATAGGACAACTCCTTCCGAATAATAAAAGTACAATCATTTTATATGACGTGTAAAATTTGAGCTTTGCAGATTTAAAGGTATATAAATGTATATTTTGAGTGCATCACATGTAGAACAATGTTATATCCTCTTCAAAAGTATCTCTCGTCTATTGTTTTCAAACTATGAAAAGCACAGAGGTACATCCTGAAGGCATTTCTGTGCATGTCACAACAGTAACCTGATCAAGGAAGCAGTTTTCATTTAGAGTCACCGCCCTTTTCTGAGAAAAAAACAGGAGAGCAACACATGGGAGAGCGCTGGGATTGGGCTGTGGTGGGGGTGCATGCTCACTCAGTTGGCAAAGAGATGCTCCCTTTGAATAGGTGAATGCCCACTGCTTAGTAACCTCTCTGTTTATCCTCTCTCCTCTCCCCACTGGTCTATTCTGCCTCACCCCCTTTCTCTGTCTCTTTCGGAAAAAGGCCAATACTGAACTCTGCTGCTGCTGGTTTTTCCCTCCTTTTGTGCAAACTGTGTTCCCAACAAGAGAGAAGGCAAGCCATTGCTTAAATTTAATGAGAAATTGTTATTTGAAATTTGAAGAAATGCAGGATTCAGTTGCAAAATAAAGAAAAGACAGCAGCACTTTCGTTGGAGATGCTTTATCACCAAAGTGGGAGGTGTGCTGTTGAAAGAAACCGAATGAAAGGAGGGCAGACAAACTATGTTGGACTTTTGTCAGAGGGAGGGACCTCCTTTATCAGCGACTCACACACATGCTGCACCAATCTGCATACGTCCCTACAGATCTGTGCATACAACACAGTATATCACTAACTCAGGAGTAACCCTCAGAAAGATAGGTTCAAAGGACATTGAGCGCATAAATGTTCATCAGTAACCCAGAAACCCAAGTGAAGGAAATGTTTTATTAACAATAATAAAACCTTGTCTTTTAGGATACAATAACACTATTCAGATTGAAAAAAATCATGTGCAAACAATAAGAGATCAACTGGGCAATTCTGGACTCTTTGGTGCCTGTTAGAAATGAAACAGTTTTCTAGTGTCAACATTGGTCCATTATCATGTTGTATGAAGACGGCTCAGAAAACATTTTCCACCCATGTGAATCTCTGCTATGGTTTTACAACCTGTGTACCTGTGTAGGGACAAAGTAAAAGTAAAGTTTATATTAAAAAGCAATTCATGGTCAAGCGGTTGGAGGGATGATTAAAACTAAGAGTTTTACAATTATTTCTTCTTCTTTTTATTTACAAAATTATCAATGCAAACATTTTTGAAATCCACAAAAAAATTCCTCAAATTAATGGGATTGGCTTATACTTTATGAATTTATGTTGATTTGCAAAGGGATGTTTTTTTGTTATATCTGTGTTCTTTTATCCCTGAGGTCTGAGGTACATAGCAAGCAGGATGGTAAGGAATTTATTATTTTTAATTTTAATCTGGAAGATGTGTAGCTTCAGGAGTAATTTTTCTATTTTTAATTGGGAACCTGGAAGATACAAAGAGAATAAATCTTTAGTATTAGTCTAGATCAGGGGTCTACAACCAATTGCTCTGGTGCGACAATAGCTCTTAATAACTTTGGCTAAAATGATAAAGAACCAACTATTTTTTCAAAATATAGATAAAACAAATTCAGATTTTTTTCTGTTTTTCAGTTTTTTTAATTGAATAATTGTATTGAATTTCCACAACAGAATGACACGAAAAGTCAGTAACACATTTTTAGATATATTTTTCATTAAGTTGAATACTATGTGCTTTTGTGCATAATTTCCTACAAATATCAACATCCAATGGATAGTTCTTGATTCATAGAAATAAAATGGTAGTTCCATTAAAAATGACCATACATTTCCTATGATCGATATTAATCACAAAATGATAAAGGTCTTGTAATATTTTCAGCTTTGAATAGGTTTTATTTAGCTGGACTGAGAGCAAAAAAGGCCCTTTGGATTGCAAAGGTAGCGGACACCCGGTCTAAATAAACATGTAATAGGTTTTTTTTATTATTTGTATTGCACAAACATATAGATTTGTAGATATTGTCTGAAATTGTTGCAGTAATAATTAAGGAGAAGACTCCAGATTTCGGGTGAGGAGGAATCAGGAGCTTCAGTAGTAACAGGAAGGTTAACTGGAACATAGAAAGAAGTTATATATATACTTTTTAAAATTTTAACCTTTCTGCCGCAGAGAAAAAAGGATTCGGAAATGTTTGAAGAATGTTGGAAGACTTTAAGACAATGTAGGAATAAATATAATCTGGAAATTACATAGGCTGCTGGTTTAATTACGCTAATAGTGCTAAGTCTGCTAATTGCTGGTATAAGTAAAAAATGGCTTAAGAAAGTGATACCTTCATATGGTCGGGGCTTCTATTCAAATAGTTAAACAGCTACTTTGTTTACTTATTTTGTGCAACTCTCAGTTTCTCACGTACAAACGTAGTTATGGTTCATTGATGACTTGTCACAGCAAAGAAGACCCGCATAAATGCCTGCAAATACCCTATGAATAATTTTTGGACCATTTCCTAAGGTTTCCTTAAGGCAGCCTCATAAGAATCCTGTGTGACCAGGTGATGGTCATGTCCAAGATTTTCTACAAACATGCCATGAACGCTGTGGACCAGCTCATGGAACAGAGTCTCATATTGGCCAAAGTGGTGTATCTATAGGTGCACCTACCAGCATCACAATCTTCTCTCCTAGTACTCCTGCCGCTGCCAAATGAAAGCAGCGGGTAAAACCACTACATCTCCTTCATCCTGTAACTGCACCTGCAAAAGGTGCAGCTGTAGTCTTCTTGGCATTATTGCCATCTTGAAAATTACAAACTACTAATATGAAATGAAATATTTTCGAGCAGATGTGATGTTCAAGACACAGAACTCTTGAGATATTGGAATGGCTGCCACTATCCTGACAAAACATTCCGAAAGCTGTAGGATTCCTAAAAACGACTTGAGATTGCCATGTGTTGCTCATAGGGGTGCCTTACGGCCATCTTATGACAACAATTTTCTTAAGATGGTCATAGATTGAGGCTACCGTTGGAAGGTTCCAAGGCACCCTTACAAAGAACATAGTAACTCTACCACCAATTTACAGCAGAAAATCACCTAATTTTGTCAAGATTAAGTTGCTCTTTCGATTTGAATGGCAGCTGTACCATAGTAGGAAGGCTGTAAAACACTATGCCACCCCAAGCCCCTCCACGAATGTCTGCGAACTCCAGATTTTGTACGAACTGGGAGATTCGTACGAACCCATCTTTCGTAAAAACCTTTGTGATCCTAGCTTTAGCTACTGAAATACCTACATTTCACCATAATTGGACTATTCTATTCATTCTGGTGCTTGGATTATCAGTGTTGTAAATATAAATACAACTGGATATATGGGCACAACAATGAAGTGAAATGCATGCTCTCGGTTTTTATGTTTGTCTCCAATGCAGCCAGAACAACAGTAAAGATCTTATCTTTAATTTGGATGAGTGAGGATTTCTTTCAGTATGTGTTTTTATACATAATTAGTAAGTTTTTAACATACTTAACAGGGCAAAATGAGCATCCTATGTTTAAGAAAAAGGGTTCTGGAAAGCAAAATTTAAACTTCGGTGGATATTTATATTCAGATATTAGGGACAGAACTCAGAAACCTTGGATGGGAACAGCTTTAGATCTGTTGTTTTTTTTTTACTAAAACACATCAAATATGAATTAATAAAGTCACATTTTATTGAAATTTTAGAATAACAAATATTTAAATATGTAACATAGTTGGGTACAAAATTTACAACAAAAGCCAAGCAAATGGGAGAATTTAGTTATTATTAAAATGTGTTTTTTTTTTTTTTTAAGTAAAAAAAGTTTGAATAAAAAAACGAGGTTGAATTAAGCACTAAGTTTGACAGATATTCAGAATGGTGGTAGTAATGCTTTTAGGAGAGTGAAACACTACTACTGCCAGCTGATCGCCTCCTTTCCCTCCACTGCCCCAGCTCCCACCTCCTCTTTTCCTTCTGGGATGCAATAAAAAGAAGCGAGTTCTGGAAGAAGGTGTCCAAAAGAGCTCCACGGCTGGTGGAAAGGTACACTGGGGTCTTTTCGGTTTGAGTCGCACCCATCGATATTGTTCATGGTGATTAGATGGGAGTTTGTGGGAGTGATGTTGCCAAAAGTCACAGCTGTACTAGGATCTAGGAGCTGGTTAGGAGTGATAGTGCTGCTGTTGGTTATAGGGTTGCTGTTGGTGCTCAAAGCAAGGCCCGGGGTGGAAAACACCATAGCAGATGAAGCCTGGGATGGGAGCAGACTATTTCCTGAGCTGGGAAGGAGGTTGGCAGGGCGAGTGAGGGCCAGGCGCTGCGTGAGGAGCTGGTGCTGCAGCCGCCTGTCGGTCCAGTCCTCCTGAGGCTGGCGGTGGATCTTCATGTGAGCGTTCCGGGATTTGATTTTATAAAACATTCTGGAGAAGGGAAAAGACACAGAAGATTGAAACAAAATCTAAACCATGTGTTGGCTTGCCCTAAAGGCAAAGACGGGGTGTCTTGAGTTGGCAGTGTTTTTAATTAAACGGGTCCTACTCACTTGCCACACAGCTTGCAGGGGAAGAAGCTGGCCAGTGAAGGAACAGGGACCGCCTCTTCCAGTGCGAACGGCCTCTCCAGTGGCTGGGAAATGGGCGTCATCTGTGAAAAACAACCACTTATAAGCTCTGACTGACTCACTAAGTTGCATTCCACGCTGGATAATCATGCAAAGCATTTCACTCATTATGCAAGGAGACAGTCAGGAAGTTTCTTTGTAATGTTGCAAGTTTCTGAATGTTTCAGACAGAATAGGTAAAAACTATTTAACAATGCTTTCTTACGCATTTCTGCAGTTCCTCCTCTGCTTCTCTGATCTCTTCCTCCTTTTGTTTCTTTTGCTTGTCCACCAGCTTCTTGCTCAGATAGTAAAACTCTACACACTGGGACACCGTCTTTGTCCTCACCTGCAACACACAGCAGCAGAAGGGTGTGTCTGTTGTCAGACTCTGACACAGTCACTGTGTTGTGAGTGAAATACATGATGAATCACTAATACCCGCATTGGTACGGGCATGAAAATCAAAACCACAGCCAGGGAAAAAATGAGGACAAATCCAAAAGATGATAAGCACAAAATGTTGTTTAGTTTTTTAAATAAAAATGGCTTTTGTATTTTCTTTTACACATCGCTCCACTCTTATTAGTAACCCCTGATAATGATGTGTAAAATAGGAATATTTAAAATAGATCTTTTTTTGTTGCACGGGCATAATCTGATCCTGAAAAGTTTAGAAAAATCAAACCATTTTAAAAAACATATTTACTTTTTTAAAGGTCTCATTCACTCGCTTTTTTCAATAAATTTGCTGTGGTCTCTGGTATGAATCAACGCCTTGTGAGCCGTTTTCTGTGGAAAAAAACTCTTGCGCTCCTGTTTCAGGAGGTTGAAGTTTGTTGGAGGAGTGGCTGTGGGGTAACGTCAGGATTACAAGTCTAACTCAATAACATTCGTGATTTGCAAAGATCTCACCTCTGATTGGCTAACAGCAACACAACTCTTACACTGCCTCCGAACAAATAACTAACATAACTTACTTCGCTGGTGGTGTTCCAAAGGTTTCCTCCTCAGCTCCTCCTTCTTAGGTAAAAAAAAGGCAACGTTAATGTGTTGATAACACAAGCCCCAATGCGTTCTGCCATGTTGTGGAGTCGCTAATGGTTAGCTTCTACTTGCAGAGACGTGCTCTACTCTCTCCTCCTGGCTGCAAAATCAATACAGCCTTCCCGTGGGCGGTCACAAGCCAAGGTTGGCGAGGCCATGAATACTAATTTTCTCTATGACTCGCATGAAGCGGTTACTCTGAAGGGGGGGCGTGAACGTTGGAGAAGACATCTACAGAGATAAACAATGATTGCTGAATACTATTTAAGCGGTTAGTTAGAAAGGTTGGTTAGGGTGATGCACGAGTAACTCTGTCCCCTCCATGGTCTGGCCAGACATGTTTGAATTAAATACTTAAACGCCTTCTGGGACTCAAGTCTTCTTTATTATGGAAACCCTGAGATACTATTTTTTGCCATAACACATGTATACAGTTTGAGTTGGTTGATTTGGTTGAAAGGTTGATTTGGGGGTGACTTTCTCTTTGAGAACGCTATTTATGTGGGTGGGCCCTGGTCTAAAGCGGATGGGCCTAGGCACACCCATAGGCATGCCCCTTGGGTCCCTTTCTGTTCAACCTTTACCATTTCCTTGCAAATTACATTGTACTAAGCATTCCTTAAAACAGCTTGTCACTTACAGCTTGGTTTTCTGACATTAAGGAGTGAAAAACATTTTCTCAATTTAATGACGACACAGATTCTCTAAGTCCTGTCAGTATCCGTCTTAGCCTTCTATCAAGTAATGTCACCAAGGTTCTGTTTAAGAACTGCATTGAGTGGCCTCTTGGGGTCACCAGGGCTCTCTATAACAACCATTAGATGCTATCTACATACTAGGGGTGTAACTTGTACACACAAATCACAATTCGGTACGCATTCAAGTTTTAAAATCACGGTTCAGTACGATTTTGGCACACTTGAAATCTAAAAAAACAAACAAAAAAGTTATCTTTTTTAAACTTTGGTCATCCAATCTGAAATTTATTAGATTTTATTATCTTCTAAAATAAAATAAAAAAAATGGTAAGTACAGAACGGAAAGGAGATTTGGTTTTATGTTTTTTCAATGAGTAAAGTAGTATAAGCAGGCAGAGACGGTGCCTGGGTAGATTATAGCACCAATATAACCACTTGAAAATGGTCAGTCTTGATGTTTAGACTTTAAAAAATTAAAACTTTGCCCATATTTGAAAATAAAACATGTTTAAATCACCTTCGAGCATACGCAGCTGTTGGAAAAAAAAATCCCTCTCATCAACGGAGATTACTCCAAATTGCGTTTTATATTGTTGTGTCTGATAGTAAACACATAGCACCAGATCAACGTTGCATTTTTCTTACCGAAGAAAGAAGAGCTGAGGAAGAAATGGTCGGAATTTGTCTTTGGAACTCCACCAGCGAAGTATAACAAATTTATTGAAAAATAAAGTTAATGAGACCTTTAATAAATAGCTATCTCTGCATTAGATGAGTACTTCTTAGAATCAAATAATACTGAATATCTTTGTGGACCTCTAGAGCAGTGTTTTTAAACCCATTTCTCAAGGCACACTGCCCTGCACCTTTTAGATGTTTCCCTGGTTCAGCCCACCGGATTTCAATTGATGGCTAATTACAAGGCTTTTGCTGAACTGGTATCATCTGAAGCAGGAATGCTAAAGCAGGGAAACATCTAAAACATGCAGAGCAGTTAGTGCCTTGAGGAACAGGGTTGGGAAACACTGCTCTAGAGTGTTGAGGGCCACAAAAATGGCAATGGAGGGCCTTGAGTTTGACACGTGTGCTCTACAGGGACAATAAAGGCTACACAGAACCCCTTTTACAGGGTAACTATCATAAGTCCAGCTTAGCTCACAGTCACAGCATGAATAAATATTTTACCGTCTTCTCTATGAGTGGGAAGTCTTTTCCGTACGTCCCTAGAGCCACACCGAAGAGATTCTTTTCAGTATCTGTCCAAAAATCACAGCCTATGGAAAGAGAGAAATAAGGGGGAGGGGTAACAGGGCGAGAGAAACAATGAAAATAAATACCACAAGGTCATCCTATCATGCATGACATGCTGTGATGCAGACTTGTTTCCCTGTAGTGAAACATGAGGGTCTTACGACTGCCGCTGTGTGGAAAAACACCATCGTGCTGTGTGTCGGTGCAAAGTTTGTCACTGCATGAGTTTAATGTAACTAGCTGAGCGAGTTTGTGAATTAAACCTGCTTGAATTTCACATTCTACAGGCTATAGATGAATAGGACGGGTCGCTTAACATGTCATGAACTTGAGATGTTTAAACACTAATGAGCTATTGTTTTACAGAGCTGAAACAGTGCCAGAATACCATTGTGCACAGGAAAAATATTCACCTGATTGACACACAACAATATCTGCTTTGTTCTTGGCTCTTTGTGGATTTAAATGAGTGAGAGGATTGGGTGTAAGGGCGAGGAAATTCAGCCTTTAACAATGACTTCTATTATATGTGCACCAGGAAAGAGTTCCTCTCTTTCACATGCATACTGATTCTCATAGTTGTCGATGAATGGTTCAGAAAATCATCACTTTAACATGATATTCTAGTAGGTCTAGGCAAATATTTATTGAAAGGACAGGAAGGACAGCTTTACCTTTCATCTAAGCAAAGTGTTTAAGTGGTTGAAGGTTGTCATGGTTCATCAAATGGAGCAACCAAGCCTGACTTCTAAATCTAGATCATGGCTTGAGGTAAAAACACCAGTTTTGAAGGAATACTTGTCAGGTAAACTGAACAATAAATGGACATAAAAATACATATTTATTGCACCATTTAAGGAAAAAATAATAATAAAAAAGCTCTGTTTTCTGAATTAATAAGAGAATAATAACTAAAAACACAGACCTTAATTTTTTTTAATTATCTCAATAATTCAGAAAAACTGAGATTTGAATTTTTTTAAGTGAATGCAATATGCTTTTGTGAAAATAATTTAATTTAAAAACAAAAATCTGAAAAGTGTGCTTCACTTTTGTGTTCAGTCCCTCTTTACTGTGATACCCCTAAGTAAAACCCATTCAGAAGTCGACATTCCTTACCTGGCTCATCTGTACTCGGCCCTATGTCCTTTTAATTGTTGCTTTTAAGTGTATGTGCAGGAGGGTTGGTTTGAGGGGATGGGGGTATAACTGTGATCATGTTTTTAATTCTGTGGGGGAGGGATGGGAATGTGGTTTTATGTGGGGTAGTTTTAATCTGTTAAGCACTTTGAGATGCAATTTTGTACAAAAAAGCGCTTTATAAAAAAAGATCGATTGATTGAAATCAGTGAATAGAGTCCATGTATGTGTAATTTAATCCCAGTATAAACTGAAACACAGCAGACAGTTCAGGGGTGAAGATGTGGAGAAGTTTAGGGCAGGTTTAGGGTATGAAACAACATACCAATCTTAGGCACAATTCCAAACCAATCAAGACATGGCCGTCCTACTAAATTGCCAGGCAGGGACAGGATCAATCAGAGAAGCTACCAAGAGGTTAGTGGTTGCTCTGCGAAAGCTGGTTGATAAATAGATCTAATCAATTAATCTAAGTTGCTGTTAATTGATTTTTGGAAAATCTAGATGTTTTTTCCTTGGGCTTCCGCAGTTCAAAGTGATGTCAGCCCGCCTACGGCCTACCGTCTTCTTTCACTTCTTTTCAGCTTGTCTTTATTTAGACTTTGAATCAAATGGGGTAGTTAAAATTAAAGCAAGCTTTTAAAAATATTTTGGTCATTTTTATTTATTTTTTAATAAAAGAAAAGGAAGAAAAAAATCAATTCAAATCAGATTTGAAAAGAAAAAATCAGATAATTGTTTTTGTATCTTTTTAAGCCACATCACCCAGGCCTAAAAGAAAGCAACAGAGACCCCAGAGGACACAGCAAGAAGGTGTTCTGGTCAGATGAGACCTTAATTGAACTTTTTGGCCAACGTGCAAAAACCTGGCAGAAAATAACCCTGAGCACATCATAGTGGTGATAGTATGATGCTGTTGGCACAGGGAAGCAAGGCAGAGTGGCAATCATCCAACTACAACAACCTAAATGACCCTTGAAAAGGGTTTTCATAACTTGTAGTTAGTTATTTTGTAGTTAAGGGAACCACCATCTATTTTCTGGTTTTGGTTTTAAAATTAAATAAAAGCTATTTTGAGGGTTTTTTTTATATACTTTTTTTAAATAAACCATTTCACACCAAAAAGCGCAAACAGCAAATACCAGCAAAATTAGTTTTTTTTTTTATGAACTTTATCTAGCTTTTATAGAAAAAAATGGACAGTAGAGGACCTGAAGAGCTACATATGGCTCTAGACCTTCAAGTTACAGATCCTTGGTTAAGATTAAAGCTTCTTCAGGTGTTATAATGGCCCATTAGAAGTCCAGAGTACATCTAATGGAAGAGACATAACCCAAACCCATAACGCTTTAACTTCAAACATTTGGCTAAAGGGAACTGAACACAAATGCCAACCACACTGGAAACACATTTGAAAACATTTCAATGTTAAAAATATAGTTTTGATCTTTACGTATTTAACAAAACTATAATAATTAGTTGAGTGCATCATGTTTAAACATCTACTGCTCCCAAAAAATTATGGACACCCCAGGTGAAGATGTGTACAAAAGCTTTAAAAAAAGCTCAACATGGAGTGATGCCAAATATTTCATTTTATGAGTGTAGTAGCTACTTTCTTGTCTCCACTGACTTATGAAGATCAACAACCGTCTGAATAACTTACAGTAAAAATCATGTATTCTTGTCCTTCCCATTTTGAAGAGTGGGTGAGAAAAATGGCTCTTTGCATCACATCAAATTTACACAATTGGGAAGCAGTTATTATTTTTTATTTTTTAGGAGGATTTAGGTGGTATTTTTTCCACCACTCCATCACCCAAATCAAAGGTTAGAACTACAATTGGAGATTCATTTAGATACGAATTTAACATCAAGAAGGAAAATAGCTGTCGTTTTTTTAAGACAGGAGTTACCTGAGTAGTGGTAGTCTCCTGCTGGTGAGGGCTGTGAAAACAACAGCATCTCTAAAGCAGCCTGCAAAACAAAGGGGAGGAGAGGAAATGATTGAAGGGTGAAGATGCAATTATAAGGAAGGATGAAATGGTTAAAACCTTGAAAATCCCCAAAAGAAATAATAAAAACATCTCTTCTTACCATTGTATTACCCTTACAGTAGTGCAGACAGTGCAGCGCTAGCTCTGTGTTACTGCCCCCTCCTGGTAGACAGCTGGAACTACACATGGACAGCAGCTTCTCCACTACAGATAAAACACACATGAAGGATTAAAATATTAACGTCCCTCACATGAGAATTGGTTTAAGGTAACACAGCTGACACTCACTGCAGCAGGGGTTGGGATATGGTTGATTTCATTTACCTTGGCCTTGGACACGTGCGCTCTCGTGCAGATCATCCCAGGGTTTCCACACCAGCTGCTCTCGAGGGGAGTCTTCCTCTGAGATCCTGTCCACAACATAAGGAGGAAGGTCCGCTTGGAAGCCTGGACCCACGTTGACATATCTGAGAAGAAATCGGAAAAGTGCCCATTACTGCGGCTCTTCAGCTAGAAAGCAACAAGGTGAGAACTTCTGTGGATTTTACTTACGGTAACCCACATTTCTCCTCCTCCTCGACCCCTGCTGTTTCTTCCTCTCTGTGGTGAAAAGATGAAAGCGACGAAAAGAGGCCCGTGGCCCTGCGGGAAGGATTGAGAAGTGGCCGAGGGGTATAACGGCCCCTATTCGGAGCCCATCTGGAGTGAAGGATACTGGGAAATGGCCTCCCGGTGTAGATGGGAGTAGCTTGTTTCTGCATGAATGTAAAGAAAATATTTTAATCCATTATCGCTGCTCTTTTTGGAATAATACACACACAAGAAACAGAGGAAGAAAGTTAACTTATCTTAGAAGCATCTGCACAAACAAAATCATTTCCTCTCTCCACAAGAGCGGAGATAAGTTCCCGTTATGTGCCCACAGGCAGGAACAACATCCAACCTTACCGAAAACTGAAAAATACGCCTTTCACAAACTATTCTTCTTATTTACATGCCTCATCTGTTCAACATGTCTAAAAATAAGGCTGTGGTTTTGGAAGTTGGAGCTACTCCAGCTGCAGAGAGCTCTGTCTGCCTACATGCTAACCCGTTTACAGCATTTGGTTGATTAAAAAACGATAACATTATGTAAACATGGGCTGCAAAAGGGAAAAACGCAACTTCAAGATTCCTTGAACTGAACAATCGCAGTGTCTCACTGCGATTTTTGATCACTTGCTTTAATTTCGGTTTAATAATTGGACCCTGGGTCTTCACACTGACAGCTTCTTCACCATTCTTGTGTGGGTAATCTACACAAAAACAAGTACAGGAAATCTTCAAAATGTCAATGTTATACATTCTCCATACATACCCTTCATAACCCTCTCTGTGAAGATGTGTGGAAAAACAACTTATTTATTTTTTTATTGCAGCAGCTTTATCTGACACTCAGAGTTGTAGAAATACAACCTTTAATTTAAGGAAATTGAATCAGCGGTGAAACTAAATCACAATGACACTGATTCCCTTAGCCCTCTTCAAGAAGAACGTGCTATTTAAATGAAGTAAATATGTTGATCTTCGTAATTTGGGAAATGGCAACAAAACCCCCCCAAAAAACAGGTCAATGAAATTTGAAAGTTGCTACCACACTCGTAAACTCATATTGACAGTCCGACCAATAAGATAAGTTTGAAACAACTGGAATTTTGAAAAAACACCTCCACATGTCTACAGGTGGGTCTGGTGTCAGGTAGAGGATGAACATGTGGAAAAGCACTGTCAAGTACATTGGAGGATCTGTGATGCTCTTTTCAAATATAAAATATGTTTCACTCCAACTTCCATCTACGCTTAAGCACATATACAGTCAGAGTGTACTGAAGATGACTTGAACCGGAACAAACAAGGCTAGACGAACCAAACTTCATCTTGCTACAGTGGACAGTGAGAAAAATGACAAGAAAGGTGAAAAAGGGTGTTCTATGTCCTCAATGGCTGTTCTGAGTCGTGGTGTTCCTCATGGATTGATCCTCGGCCACAGTAACATTTCTTTGCAGATTACATTCTACTGAGCATACCAAGGGCAGAAACCTGTGGCTGTGCTAATCATCGTAAGCACAGTTTATACTTCTCCGTCAGCAAGTTTGCACTCACACGCATACATACTGACGGAGACGTTTTCCTTTTAAACTTCTCCTTTGTTGCGAAGCAATTCCCCACCAGGACAGCAGGGGGTGCATACCTTTTCTGGCAGGTCTGCCTACCATTGCAGTGACGTCTCTGGTCAACGACCGTTTGTTTACTTCAGCTTGACAACGCACATCCACTTAAGAAGCAATGGCCCACAGACAGTGAGTTTTGATTGAGCTGGAAAGTTTTTTACAAGAGTGCAGCTCATTGAATGCTCTAGAAAGGAATGTAAACAAACAAACACAGTGGTCTGTTTTGTAGTTCTCTACACCTTCTGGTGTTCAAAATTGCCAAAATACCATATTAGATAAACTGGCCTTGCAATATAAAGAATCTAGTGCCCAAAACTGCATTAACTAATTACATTGACTGTAGAGCACCATTCTAGTGAAACGATCTGGGGCTGATGTTGGGGTGACCAATCACAGACGTGCGCTCTCCGTTGTGTTCGACAGATAGTTAAAAAATAGGGCTCTACTCCATGCGTCCTTGCGTGAGTGACGGAGAGCCTTTATATGGACGGATAGTGGCGTTGTGTGTCTCCGCACCTCCGCAGAAGGAGAAGTATAAATTAGGCTTTACAGCTCATCTTCACCATAAACCTGGAGCGGTCAGAATCTCAAATCAAGTTATACCACCTAGGCTGCAAGAAATGCTAGAGCAATATTTGATTCTAGTCCTCACCTAAACTTGTCATATACTATTTGTTATATACTTTAAAACCTGTGTTACTGAGTATGGAAAAATTGTGGAGGATGCTATACATGGAGAAGATCTGAAATGGGTTTTAAGAGCTAAAGCCTCAGATTAAAAATGAAATGTGGTGCTGACAGCAGTTTTATACTATATATACCAAGGGGGAAAGGATGGAGGCCATCATTTATAATGGGGGCACAGAACAAAAGAATTAAACAAAAACATAAGGCAATATTTCATTGTTTAATATATTAAGTGAGCCACAGAGCCAAAGACCTAATTACAGCTGTGGGTTGCAGACCCCTGATCTTGCGGATGAAAACCGTCATCCTATCTCGGGGATCTTCAACCTTTACAGTCCAAAGAGCCATTTCTGTTCTCAGTTCAGCTAAATAAAACTCATTTAGAGCTGCAAATGTTACATGACAACTTATAATGGGAAATTTATTGTCGTTCTTAGCACCACTTTATTTCTAATGTTAGGTTTTAAACTAAAGAAAAACAAAAAACTTCACAATTTTTTTTATGGAATGTTGATATTTCTGGGAATTTATGTTTAAAAAAAGGACATAGTTTCCAATCGATTGAAAAGAAAACTAGATTTTTTTTATATCTAAAAAAATATAATGCTGCTAATTTTAGTATCATTCTGTAGTGGAAATTCAGTGTAATTATTCCATGAAAAAACTGAGAAACGGCCAAAACCTGCATTTGCTATTGCATCTGTATTTAAAAACATTAGGCCCTTTATAATTTTTAGTGAAAGTTATTAAGAGCAAATGTGGAAGATTCAAAAAGCTGCAGGTTACCCTAATTATTAATTCACTGTTAAAGTAAAATTGTATGGGTAAAAAATGAAATTTGTCCAAGGGACCAATCAGTTCTGGCTTAAAACTAAAACTGATAGTGAAGAGATAAAAATTCTGTAAATGTTGTATGAGGGCGTACACTTATTTTGGGTGTAAAACTAAGTTTCTTGCCTAACAGGGGTAACGGAAAAAACATCTGCTTGCATGTAGAAACACTTAGCAACAGTGATCAATCAAGAAGAGTGTAGTAAATCACGCGTTGCCTTATGTGAAGAAGCTTTGACCATTATTCTGTGAACAAAGATGTATGAGGGGAGGGGTTTCATGCAACTAGTGGTTCAATAAAAGCGGTGTGCTGATCTAGTTCAATGCTCAGTTGAGGGGAACTGAGCCCAGCGAACGACGTCTCGCTGTTAAAATCTGTAACTGTTGTCTGTTGTTTCTTATTGCTCCTTTTTACAGAAATGAACGAGCACACTGGAAGGTGAAACAAGAGCCCGAGAGAGCCTAGTAGTCAGAAAATTAAATGAGTGTCTGTCCCTTTAAGAGAGGCTTTAAATTAGATTGATAAAATCCCTTCCAACAATAGTATTCCCCATAGGGGGCATTGGCCCCTGTCTAGAACCACCCATGGGTGGCAGTATCATGATTAGGGATTTTTTGTTTTGTTTTACACCTTTTGGCCAAACTGAACAAAGGTCACTCATTCCACATGCATGAATCTATCAGAAAAAGGAATATTCAGAGGTAATACTTTGAAAATAATTGTGAAGCCTGTAGCATTTTGCAGAACAAACAACTTAATACATTTTACAAATACACCTTAAGAAGAAAAAATGTTATTTATGCAGCACAACCAGAAAAGTGGATGAATTATGAAAAAACAAAACCTGTTTCCATACAATCCAATTATTATTTTACTGTACTGTACCTGCAGATGCTGTTGGTCCAGACTGACAGGTTCATTCTTCACTTTCTGGGTCACTTTGTAAGGAGATATCGTGTCGGTGGTCTCCTGATACTTCCCGGAGAATGGGTGAAAGGGAGGAGGGAAAGGAGCATTCGGAGATGGAGTGGTGGACGGACAGAGCGGTCTGGAGGAGTTGAGGGATGAGCGAAGGGTTGAAGACGTGATGGATGATGGTTCAGGGGACTGAAGAATGTCACAGGTGGCTGAAGAAACGCATTTAAAAACAAGGAGAAATAAAAAGAGAGCAACAGAAACTTTGGGTCTGTTAACCTAAGCAGACGGAAACGCGTCAAAAACATCTGTTTTCGTGGAAAACCCACATTTAAACATGAAGTGTGTGTTGGAAAACAATAGTATGATAAAATAGCAACTTAATTAAAGTAAAACCATAAAAAAAAATGTCAGACCTGAAATGCGAAACTGCAATTTGCATGTGGGAAATGGGAAACTTCACAAGCACACCCACAAAAACCCCATACATCCAGTAAATTTACATGCGGGTATTAACCTGTGCGTAAACTCATTTCATTTAGACTGTTCTGCGTTTTTTGTTTTGTTTTTATTTTATCAAGTACCTAAAACACATTTCCTACCTGCGGCGTTGCCAGCCTCGTCCCCTTGAGAGGACATCAGGCCACGCTCCGGGTCGCTGGGCTCGGCTGACAGCTGTGGGAAGCAATGAGACAGCAGGGGAAACTTCCAGATCATCCCAGAAGGCTGAATGCGGGGTGGGAAGAACTGGAGCCCGCCCAGGGATTCATGCCCGGTGCCCCCCTGTGCGCTCGGAGAGTCTGCTTTGGAGGGCGACTGGGAGGCAGGGGGTAACGGAGTGGGAGGAGGACTCAGAACTGAAGACATGAGGTGAGACGATGTGGGAGGGGAGGGGAACGAGGACGACAGAGAAGAGGAGGAGGGATGAAGATAGGCGTCTGGGTCAAAAGCACAGCTTTGCCTCACTTTGACTGATCCGCAGTTGTCTCCTCTCCCTAATCCATTTTCCCAGATTTGCCCAGAATCCCTGTCAGGAAGCATTTGAAATCTCCTCCTTCTCTGAGGGAGGAACGCCTCGGAGAAAGAGTCCAGTTTCTGAGTGTAGGCCCTGCTGTTGATGCCCACGGGTGACGCTGAGCCCAAACCGTGCGCGTCTGCGCCTCCTCTCCACCTCCCCCCTGCCTGACCGCTGACCTCTGCCTCTCCTGTGGGTGATACGGTGAGCCACGACCCCTCGGCCTCCGCCGGCTGAAGCTGATCCTCTCCAGAACCACAGCTGGACCCGTAGTCTTCCTCTCCACCCGCATAATGGTCGCTCAGCTTTGGATCCGCCCTGCTGTAGGACGCAGCTTGCTTACTGAAGTGGCTCACGCCGCCCTCCCTGCTACAAACTCCTTCGCTTTGTTGTCCATAGCTGTTATAGGTCGATCTGATCCTCCACCTGTCTCCCTCTTCGGGGGCACAGTTCATCGTGCAAAACACATCATTCGTGTTGCTGTAACAGTCTGCATCCGCATCTGCATCTCCACTCTCCCCATCGTCCCAGATCCCTTTCTTGCCGTACCACGAGTCGTCAAAGTGACCCCCCAACCTGCTTCCCCCACCAAGATGACCTCCCAACCCGGCATCTCCATCCAAGCTACTCCCGCTGGTGGTGAGGAAGACTCTGTCACTCCCGCTGCTCCCCCTCCTCACCCCAGACGAGGTGTTTGATGCCAGGAAGGAGGCCGTGGATTCCTCCCCTCTTCCTCCATACTGGTCCTGGGAGTCCTGGGCGGAGTACGAGGACGGGTAGCCGGCATCGGGGCTCTGGAAGCCGGGTAAGGTCTGAGAAAAAGAAGTCGGATGGTGGCGATGGTGCTGGAGGTTGGAGAAGGACTGCGTGGACGAGTGACCCTCCATGATGAATATAGTGAGTGGTTTTGCTAGAAGGCCTAAAGACAGAAACACAGAATAACCAGAGAAAATCAGGCAGTTTAGTTGGAACATAAGTGAAGTTCATACAAATTCAAGCTTCTAGTCTTTAACGTATTACATGTTTTTACAGATTATCCATTTGTTTTCTTTTTACAATTTATTAGTGACTTTTATTGGTAGAAAAGCATAAAAAAACCAAAACAAGTTTATTCTTTATAAAAAGATTTGCTGTTCATCTTTAACAATGAGGAGCTAATTTTAGCCTTATTCACCATCCTTCCCATGCCTAGGCAAACTGCAGCTCTAGTTGTTTAAAACTAAAAAGTACTATTCTGAATGTAGATATAAAGGAATAAACTATCTCCTGACTTATAAATAATTGAAATCACTGTTGATCAATGTCTGCCAGACTGCTGCATCCTAAATGAACAAAGCAACGTTATCGCATATTCTTCCTCTCAGCAGATGTTAGGCTCTATAACTATCACTCCTCCCAACTAACAGTGTTTTCATCCCTGCTGTTATTTGCACAGCTTTTTTATTTTTTGTAACTAGTCTGTTGTTGATTTTATGCACAAATACATGCATGCACATGCCTTTTTAAATTACCCTACTCAGCTGCATATTTCTTTCTACTTTGAGCATGCTGTTTGTCCTTGCTGTACAGTCTTTTATTCTGATATATACACACACACACACACACACACACATATATATATATATATAGATATACACCTTTGTGTGAATCTGCACACTCCCGCCTCCCTTTGACTTGCTCCTGTTACACTTGAATATCCACACTGTGGAGTAATAAAGGATATTTCTATTCTATTCCTATAAAAATCAGCAGACATCTATGTTCTAGCCTTCTCTACTTTTAAGAATGGTTAAGAGAACATTATCATTACTTCACATGACATTGTTTCATTTATACCCCAAAGGAAGCACAAAGTCACATTAGGCAACCTAAAAAAGTTAAGTATGCGTTTAAAAAGTTTGGATTTTCTCTAAAATTATCACTCAAATTTACTTTAAGGCTTTTAACTAGAAGTGTCAATAAATATGGCATGAAATTGTCAATGCATTCTGTATCCCCCTTGTCAATAAGTAAACTCCTAAAGACACAGCTGATCAGAGTCCTGCTGATTTCTGGGGTAAATCCTCCTTTTGGTGCACCTTTTGAGATGTGACAGGTGCTGTTTTCATCTGCAACATCTCAGAGAAGATACTTCGTTGATATCACCCACTCAAGACAAACAGAATGCTTGTTTACATACATTTTATTATAATCCTATACTTAATTCTGCTGTGTATATATATATATATATATATATATATATATATATATATATATATATATATATATATATATATATATATATATATATATATATATATATATATATAATATAATTTCTTGTTTTCCACGTTGTGACTGCTGTTTCTTTTTTAAATACTTTTTTGACCAAGCTCATTTATTAATCAAATTTAGCTTTTAGGAGAAGAATGAAAAAAAAAATTTAAGTGAAGTAAAATATAATTTTTGTTGTCTTTATCACAAAATATTCTCACTATTTGTCATGTTTTACAAAACACACATGTAGTAATGTAAAATTAACAAAAGAAGCTGCTTAATAAATATTCAAAGCAACAACAACGGTACTGTGGAAATCTAAATAGAAGAAAGCAAACATCTACCGAATTGATCTCAATCTACAGACATGGAGGAATTAAAGTAAAAGTACATAGATATTAAGTATGTGTGGATTAAGGGTTTTTGGGCTCTCAGAAATTTCTTGCAAATTTCTCTACTTTGGCAAAATGTTTTTTGCTTTATTTTTGTTTATTCACACTTTGTGTTGTGATTTTAAAAGGTTTTAGATTCTGGTAACGTCAGGGCTCACATCTTGACAGCTGCGCACTTTGTTTTTATAAAAAGTCCTGTGAAATAACTTTCATATAAAGTTCACTCGCTTCAATTCAGGATCTAGAGCTAAAAAGAAGTAATCGGGCAAATATTGATAATCTGTGGTTACAAAATGAAAACGTCATGTGTTAAATAAAAACAAGCATAAAAGCATAAAAATATGGATCTGTTAATAGGCTGAATGAGTACAGATGTTAGAACATGCTAGCAATTGAATCTCAGGGTGGAAAAATCAGATCATCTGGCCAATCCTTTGCCCAAGCAATGAGTGAGAGATTTTAAATAAGATGAACTAAATGGTTTCCGGGTAGCAGACTGCGGCCAAAACATATTAACACTGCAAAGATTTGTGCATTCAAAGGAGGCTATTGAGGTTGACTTTATAGTCAAATTGCAGGACGTGAGTTGTAAAAGGAAACTTGTTATTGAAACCACATGTATTACAATGAATGATAGGTCACGAAGCATTAAAAGACGGAGAAAGAATAGACATTTAGTAGGTTTTTCCTATTTTTCCGGCATTGACCGCAACCTTTAAGAGACAGAAGTTAACATTGTGGCCGGTTAATGGCTGCTGCTGCTGGAGTGGGCCGTGCAGAGCAGTATATCGCAATATCGTCTACAAATAAAAGTACCGAATTCCAATCCCTGCTACACAGCAAAATTAAGAAATTTATATACCCAAAGGTTTAGTACTTTATCATGTTTTATAAGCAACAATCTAGCAAACATCCCTTTCTATTCAACAAAACAGCTTAATTTAAATGTTTTCTTCCCTGTTTCACTTATTCACACCGCTGCCATAAAAACAACTCCTTTAGCTTTTAAATGTAAAACTTTTACGTATTTATATAAGCATGTCGCGTTAAACATTTAGGTCCTTGCTGCCTTTTTCTTCTTTCTGTCTCTTGAAACCACATTCTGATCTAAATAGGACACTGAGTGAGTCAGAAAGAGAAAGAACAAAGTTAGATGAAGAGATGAAGAGACAAATACACTGTATACATTCTGAGGTTTTTCTCTTTACCAGTCTTTGGTGCTTTATTTCCTTCTTACATGTGCTCTCCTCCCGCCGTTCATGTTTTCGCCTTCTCACTATCCTTCTCATCATTGTCTCTGGGTCCTCAACTCTTCGGCGTCTCAAGTGATTTTCAACCTTTGGCTTGAGTCCTTCCTATTTGTGTGTCTTGACACACACATACATACACACCATCATAAAGGATACAAAACCAACCAGAGGCCGCACACATCTTCCTTTTCTCTGACTGAAACACACACACTCACGCACATCATGACTTTCATACTTAGACATTGTTGCAGGTGTCAAAGACGACCAGCGGGTAGTGATGTTGCCTCTACTGCCTTTGCGTCGTCGTGATAACCACATCCTGAGGAAACAACGCTGACGGATCTCCCTCCTTTTAGCTATCTTTATCTCTCTCTGCCCCCCACCTCCATCTCTCTGTATATCTTTCCGTCTATCTGCCCGTCCCCACATCGTCGCGTCTCTCTTTCTCACCAAGCTTTTGTTGTCCTCTCTTTCTTTTTTTTTTCAAATCTACCTGCTCATCTGTTTCCTCTTAAAATGACCCGAAAATGCTCCGAAAAATCACATCTTTTGCAATTTTTCTTGAGTCCCTACTATTTTTCTAAACTTAAATGTATTTACAAAACAAACAAAAAAAATCTAACAGCCGTTTTTAGTTTGGTGCAGAATAAAAATTGTTTGTGCGCCTTAAGTGACTTTAATACACATTGTGAAACATGCATCAATACAATAAACACCTTTGATTGACCTCATTGAAAGCATTGATCCATCCCCATGGCTGAAATACTACATTTTGTGTGTGTTTGAGTTAATTTGTGCAGAGGCACCAGATGTTTACCAGATCAAGATTCTCCAGGGCTGAGTCAGCTGACAGGAAGTGAAAAAGAATGAAACCGGAAGGAAGAAGACGGCGACAAACGATGAGGTTCAGGGAACCCTCTAACACACCCAGAAGTCCCACCCACTTGCCCACCCACTCACACATGCAGCACTCACCTGTAAACATGTTGTTTCTCTTTACTAGTTAGGTCAGCCTTAACAAGCATTAAAAAAAACCTAAAACGCCTACACACTCAACCTCAGGCTCAACCACCAAGTCCAGACGTACAGGGAGTAAATTTGGTGACCTTTGCCACAGACATACAGGTATAGAGATGGTGATGAAAGTCTGTCTTCATGTCTTAGTATCCAATGTATGCAATTAGGGGGGAGAAATCATTAAAAACAATAAATAATAAATAAAAAATGTATGAAATTATATATGTATTAAGTAATTATAAAATAAATCTTTACGTAAGTATATTTACTTTGATCAGCATTAAACAAAGAACGTTTCTTCCTGAATTCCTTCCTTTCAATTCCTGAAAATAATCTGATTTTATTATGTTCTATAACTTAAAAAAGTTGAAAGTATAGAACTGACTGGAGATTTGATTGGATTTTTTTTTTAATAGTACAAGCAGACATAGCCAGAGAAGAAAACCCTATAACCACTTGAAAACAGTCAGTGTTAATGTTTAGAAATGTATAAATAATACTTTGCCCATATTTGAGAATAAAACTTGCTTTAATCACTTTGGAGGTTTTTTTTATATTTAGACAGCCCAGTCTCCTAGTTGTACTTGAATGCAGCGTAGGCAGCTGTTGAGAACATCCTTTCTGATCAGCAGGGATTCAGCCGACTTGTATTTTATACAGAATAAGAGGTTTGTGCTACTGGTAGCCATGTTGACGTCTGCGGGTTTTTCTCTACTATCAGTGATGTTTACATTCAGCTTGACATGGTTTCAGGTGAATAATTCAATTCAGCGCAGAGAGTGTTATGGACCCGATTGTTGTTGAAAGATGCGTTCACTGCCAAAGTTCTGGTTCGGTCCATTTTTCTTTATGTATCGTAGCTGCATGAGAAACCATCAATGTTTCCAAATAGCAAAGTTTGGTGATAGCTGGGAGTCTTTTTTGTTTTGTTTTGGTGTCATTTTTTAAAGTTACGCAGAGGAACGTTTCATTGCGCTCTGCATTCTGCAGATTCTGCATGTCTTCAGGTAGAAAACAGCTGTATTTGTTCAGACCGACAGGGTCATAGTGAAAAATCCAAATACCAATACACACACCGTTACATCCCATTATTATTAATATTTATATTATTATTGTTTCATTCCCTTTGCATATTTTTTTGCTCACTCAGAAATGAAACATATGTTATTAAATAAAACTTTGGTAAAGTTAAAATATTTCACTAGTTAAGATATTTTCATAACCTTTGGGTTAGACGTTTAATTTTTCCTGCACGGTTTTTTACAGCCAGCCCTAAATATGTGAGAACTCATTGCCCTGAAATATTAATATTTTTATAGCTATCTAAACTGTAGTTGTTATTTACTAGTGCCAATTTGATCGTCTCTGTTGCTTCTTTTTGCAAATCAATAAGTTATTGCCAATTATGTTTTTTTGTGGCAAACGCAACATTAAACATGGTTTTTCCATCACTCTGCTGAGTCTGCGGGTAAATTACCGCCGTGCCTAGCTGATAACCAAGAAGAAAAACTTGCGAGGACCCTGGTGTTGCATGCATTATATCTTCACGTCAATGAAACAACTGCAGCCGGCCTGTAGAGGACAATAGGTGTGGTCAAGCCTCTGGGTGCGGCTGGATTATCAGAAAGCTTCACCTGTTTTACTTAGTAGGCAACAGGTTTTGACTAGCAGAAGGTGCTGGAGCACCGATTATCGTCTTCTTCAGGAGGCTGATCTGTAAACACGAGGCTTGAAAGTGACTCTTCAGAAAAATATTTGCAATGAAAAAAGCTAATAAAATACAAATAACTGGCCCTTATTTTTACGTTATGGCGATAAGCAGACGTATGTGATGGATGACCTCTAATGGAAATGCCGATTTACATGACTGCCCCTTTAAATTAGGAAGAGAGAAAATGAATATATACTTAACCCATTATTCTCACAGCTTTCACCTTCTAAAACGTATACGGACACTTCTTCACAATTCTGTTTGTTTTTCCTTTTTTACTTAGTCAGACCATCTATAACTATTGCAACGCCTATTCTGCATAAAGGGTGAACTAAAATAAAACTTTTGTGCTCCTTACAAAAACTTTGGGCTGGCTCTTAGTTGTTGTCTTTTAAGTGTCTTGTACACTGACTTATTATGTTTCGTTCAACACAGCACTAATCTTTACAGTGTACATGATGCATACAATGCTGTACATTTTCATTTATCATATGTTTTTCATTCATAATGAAGATTTTGTATTATGTCATAAGAAATACATACAAACAGGCCATAAATTAGAACGCAACTTCTAACAGACACCTCCCACCTCAACCACAGCCCGTTCTCACTCCTGCCCTCAGGTAGACTTTGCCGTAGCCTGAGGTGCAGGTTGAAGTGGCTCTGTGGAGGTTTCTTTCCATCTGCCATCAGACTGCCTGACAGCACAGAAAAGGCAGCTATTCTGTAGATCATATTCTACACGTCTGTCAAATATATTTTCAGTGCAATGAACATTTCTCTTGTGCAATAATTGAAGATGTTTTGTTTAATATGTATTACTGACTGATTTTATATTTATTATTTATTATACCTGCCTCTTTTTTTACACTGTACTGATGTTTTTATGTGAGCTTTTGCAACGCAATTTTGTCACTTTAATCCATTCACTTCACATTTTTCTGAATGTATTTTTAGGTATGCATGGATATTTGCATGGATATTATCGGACCACTGAGAAATAAATGTAAACATGTAAAGATGGGCTAAGAAGATTTGCAACTTAAATGCAAATGCACCAGCTCACTCATATATATATATATATATATATATATATATATCATATCAGGTTATCATATCAGGTTACTTTGAACTAAGTACTTTATAATCACTTTAACATGTATATGGGTACTGGCTCTTAATATAATAGTCATGTTTATTTAGTTGCAAAGTATACCAATAACACTATGATCAGTTTTGTATAAATTCGATCTAGCTTCAAAGGTTTGGGACTGAGGAAGAACAACAAAGTATCAATGTATGCTTTTAAACCGGAGTTCAAATGGGCTGGAAGATTGTAAATAAAAAATAGCCGGGAAGCAGCAAAATATCAGTATATGCAGTATTGCAAAGAAGTTTATATTATACTCCATACTATCTCAAGTGTCAGACATATGCGCTCTGCACATTCATAATATATTTGCCCAGTTGAATGGAGTTCAACTGCCTTTAATGTTCTCACCTAATGTTTATTTATAGTGGCTGAGATGCTAAAGTTAACAGAGACCGATGGGGCCCTTGTGTAATAATAGAGAAATAAGACATGTTAATATCATCATTACAATTTTTAGCAACGGCATTGCAGTTAAATATGCTCCTGATAGCACTAAATGGATGCATTAAATGCGAGAAATGTACTTTCTAAACCTGATGCATGACAACGACTCATGACAACCACGCTCTTTACGATACAGGAAACTGATGTCCTTTTAAGGAATAAGCCCGACAATAATCTTTGTTTTCTGATGCAAAACTGACAGAAAAACGTATTCTGAACAGACAATACAAGCAGACCTGCATCCTAAAATCTCCATTAACTTACACAGAGGGAGATGTTCCTACTAAACAGCCTTCAACACAACCTGGGTTCCTCACTGTCAATAACATTTTGCTCCAATAAGTCAATGTCTTGGACATTAATATATATATATATATATATATATATATATATATATATATATATATATATATATATATATATATATATATATATATATATATATATATATATATATATTTACATATTTTGTAAAATCACATTTTAAATTAAGTTGAAAGTGATACATAAATAAACTGATTATTTAAATGATAAGCCTTTAAAAGATACAATTAATCTTACAATTAATGTGAAAAAATACATTATTTTGGTGGATTCCCTAAAATGACAAATGCTAGACATTCCTAATGTTTGATTATTTATGCATAATCCAAGCAAAGAGAAATAAACACTGGTAACTGTGTAACAGACACAATAAGCCCACATGAATACAGTGGACCCCCTCCCTATTGGCGGTTCAGTATTCACACATTTTTCTTTGGAATCTAACTACGACTTATTCGCTCCAAATTCGCTTATTCAAGCATTTCTTCATAAAGCATGTCTAAAATATTTGAAAGAAAATGCAGCTTGGCAAGCTGAAACACACTCTGCCAATGCTACTTCACACGCTATTGGCTGGTGTTTGCAAAGCAGCCTATCCAGGAGCGCCATTTGTTTTTGTTGGTGGTGATTGGCTGTACCCCCAAGAGATATAAGAAAGACTGTAGATGTAAGCTCTTATGATGGCTCTGAAACGGTTTCCACCGTGCATAATAACATGTATGGTATATAACGTATATTTGGTGTTTGAACTATTGAAATAGGTAGTTATGAGTGCTCTTAGATGGGGATCTAAAATATTCACAGATTTTAGCCAGTTTTGGGTGGTTGTGAACCCTAACCCCCACAAATACCGGGGGTTCACTATAATTGCTCATAAACCAGATGATCTTTTGGTTACTATGTTGCCTAGAGGCTGCTTAATACTAATAATAATTGGTCTGACCGGGAGTAAACAGATATTTATTTAGTAATTTATTTGTTTCCAACCAAGAAGATGTTCTCCTTAGCCTTAGGACAGAGAAAATACGGTGTGATTTCCATTAACCTGAAATTAATCCATTGTTTTTAGGTGGGTTTAATCCTGATTTAGGGGGGTCAAAATCCCGTTTTCGCCCGTTTAGATATTCAAATGGGCATGATTGTAAAATCTTTTCTTCAGTGTGTCTATTCCCAATAATTTTGCTTTTCCAATCCTGCAGCCAAGTTTATAAATAATGTTTTCCAAGCTAACAACAAAAAACACACTTGTGACCTAGCATGAGCTGAATGAAGCCTGTGCACAGATTGTTGCTTTCAATATTTATCCCACTTTTGTTATTTTTGTAAAGAAGAAAAACAAGCCTTTTTATCTATCTAATCTATCCACTTAGAGTTTTTTTTTCTTTTGCAATCCAATAACAGGTAGCCAGAGAAGACCCATGAGCTCCTCTCCCTACTATTTATGATCCGACACAGTGCAAAACAGAAGGAAATCAGTTTCGATGTCTGAGTGTCAGAGTGTGTGGAAAAGTTATTGTGTTAATGTTGAGGTCATTTATTCAGCGTGACTACACTTCTGAAAACCTCATCATTAATATGTATTACAGATAATATTGTGGTGGAGTCAGAATAACCTCAACATTAATATATGTGATAAGCTTAGAAACATGTCTACATGTGTGTAACATATTGAATGATTAAAATCAGAATATGAGCCCTGAATGCTTCAGATGATGAAAACTTGCTCTGTCAAAGTGTGGTGTATTTACATGTCTGTGGGTGGCCATCAACAACAAGTAGGGGTTTATATATTATTTTCTTACTTATTCTGTAAGGAGAGAGACTCAGCTGTTCCAAAAATCTCTTAAATGACAACTTCAAATTGCAAAACCGATGGACAACATTACGGCGCTGGTGCTGGTTTGGTATGATAACCATTTAATATTTAACACGATCTATTTGTTTTTTCAAAACAGAAAAGCAACAGTTTTTTCCTACTAATTCAAAAACAACATGACATATAGATGACAGTTATAACACCGACACCACCAAGGAAAATGAATGTTTACTACTAAACTGAACTCAGTTCAAGAACAATGGTGGCAGTTAAACTCAGAAGAAAAATGATCCAGAGACCACAAGACGTTGTAATATCACCCCTTTTCCATTTCTGTATGAGTGTGTTTCTTTTTATCTGCAACCCATAATTAAAATGGACAATTAATGAGACTCAAGTTGTGATGTGCAAACCAAGAAAAAGGTGATCATTTGAAAATAAATTGATGCAAAAACACTTTTTATTTTTCACAAAAAATCTGACTTGATAGCTGAAAAAGATCTTAAGTCTGAAAACTGAAATGTGTGTCCATACTTAAGATTAATTGTTCAATACTTTGTCTACCTGATAAGACTGCTTTGAACCCAGATACAAAGATCAATTTTCATTGCTTTTCCTGCTCTAGTTGAAAAATAAATAAAGTAAAATACAGGCCAACACCAGTACATGCTGGCTCTATATCTGCCTTCACATTAAAACAGTGCTTCCCATAGTTAACCTTGCTCACTGACAGGAAATAAAAACTGCAAAACAAAAGAATAACTGACAATTAAGCTTCAATTAGTCCTTGCAGGTGAAAGAAAGATTTAAAGTAATCCAAACGCAAAGTTTAACAAATTCAAAGTAGCAAAAATATGAAAGATTGAATAGCTCTGAAGGTTAACATCAGTTAAAACATGTTTTTATTTGCTTTTTTACATATGTACACAGTGGTGGAAGACTTAAACAAAATGTAAAATGATCATTTGTTAAATATGGGTGAAATTTGGAAGTCATAGGGTAATAAACATGCTTAATGCATCTAATATCTTTTCAAAGTAACAACGGGATACTATAAAGATGATGTTAGCTGGATAACCAGCCAAGCTTTCTGCTTAGTTACTTTAATAAGACTGATTGGGGAAAATTTCTTAGTTTTCATGCAACTGCTGGTCAAACAGCTGTTTTCGTTATTCTTATAAGCAATGGGAGAGTAAATAAGTGATCAACAGTGTGCGGCAAGAGGTCGGTGAGGGGCAGAGCTATGTTACTCTATGCTCCATATAGCTGAAAAAGACTAATTAATCTCATTAAAAGCCCTCTGTACCATAGAACCGGTAAGACAGCAAAACCCTGAGAAGGTAACTTTTCAGAACCCTGGATGATAACGACACCCATGCCCAAAAATAGGTTTACATGAAGAGAAGACACACAGAGGTGGACTCTGGCTCTAGGCTTACGCCACTGGGCCCCGACTTGTCACCCCCAGGGGTTATGTTTTGACATTCCTGTTCAGAAAGGCGGAGCAAAGACAATTGTATTTGCTGCTGTTTCTTCATTGAGAGTATCCCAAAAATCCCGGAGAGGTTTGATGATCAATCTGCAGCTGGGAAAAACGGTCATCTTCATGAAATTTGTTCAAAATATCACACAAACCTCCTCATCCTGGAGGATATCTGCACCCATATCGACTTCTGATGAAAACCCTCCCCATCTCCAAAGACTCATCTTTCTCTGCCAATAAACTGTCTGAATGCTTCCCCTTCAGAAAACAATACCAATCCGTCAAAGCTCTTCCAAGAATGATGAACAGTTTCTGTCATTGCCGCAATGTGCCCTGCACACAAATCACACTCTATACATTGTGTGGCACTTTTTCTTTTACCTTTTATTCATTTTCAGCTTTATTTTATTTTAACTTAGAAAATTTTTGCTTAATTTACTTTTTTAAAATATTAATTGCATATTTTTTTTAATTCTTGAGTGTGTTTTGAGCTCGACTCTGGATATCCCTTCTGACTTCAGACTTTGCATCACATGCAAAGACAACATAAAGGAAACCTGAATGATTTTCT
This sequence comes from Valencia hispanica, assembly GCA_963556495.2. NCBI lineage: Eukaryota > Metazoa > Chordata > Actinopteri > Cyprinodontiformes > Valenciidae > Valencia > Valencia hispanica. The sequence continues at coordinate 34,341,177 of OY747714.1, forward strand.
TTTTACAGAGAATAAAAAGCTATGTGTCAGAGGCACAAACCTGGCCTGTTTGCCTGATGTTTGCTTAGTTTTCAGCTTTGATCAAGATCATGCAAGTGTGTCTCTGAAATAAATTTATTTTTCGTATCACTGAAGAGGTTGTTTAAGCCACTTTCATGTGCAACATGTGAAACCAAGTGTGTTTTGAGCTCCGGTTCAGGCAGCACACCTGAATTTCGCTGCAGATGTTTTGCAGCTACAGCAAAAAGAATCTTTTGAAGCTGTGGATTTCAGAAACGTTGGACATGGTTATCTAGATTTGTTTCCCTTTTTACCCCCTTCCCCATTGTCATCTGTCATTTTATACATGTTTCAGCCTGTCCAATTTGCTGCCTGAACCACAAAAGGCATGCCGTCTCTTTGATTCAATAAATCAATTGTACGACATTAGCAATGTCTCACTTTTCCTCTGGTGCAGAGGAAATCTCTCTCTAACGTTGCACGGCAAATGGACGCACCAGTTTGCCAAACCTACCAGAACATGGCAAAAAAATTGTTCTGGTTTTACTGACGTCAACTCAAATATTTTGAACTATAATAAAGATTTTTAAGCCAGAAAATACAGCGACTATTAGGCACTATTCACCAAAGCAAAAATGAACAGAAAAGTTACATATGTCATGACTTTATTAAGTCTGAAAATCCTAAATCAAACTGAAAGAGTACAGGGAGTCTTCTCTAATATGCTCTTTCTGCCGTGTTTCAGCACATCCTGCTATGAGTCTCATATTTGTATGAGCAGGCAAACGTTGAGAAATGAGCCGAATTTAAAATGTGTGAATGAAAAGGATGTGAGAGGTTGGATGGGGGAGTGCGGAGGAGTCGGCACGGGGGAAAATGCTTTTCTGGTTTTCTCTAAAATTCACCTTAAAAACCTGCGGGAGCAGAGGAGGGGGAATGAGACGCTCACTTTTGGACTTTTTTGTTTTCTCTGGGCTCTAATTTTTTTTTTTTTTTTACAAATTTCAGTCCTCGTCTGTCTGTCTTTCTTCCGTCTTTCAGAAAAGCAGCAATGACTGCCGGGAACAGTGGAACAGAATGGAGGATGAAAGCCGTAAACAACAAATAAGAGTTTATAAAAAGACACAAGTCGGCCTATCTGACTGATGTTTGCCTAGTTTCCAGCTGCCATCATGGTTACACAACAATGTTTTTGGAATTAAATAATTTTTACGTGTAATGGAAGGAACGAGGACTCGTGAAGGTGTTTTTAAAATGCAGAGAACACACATCTGAAACTGAAAACCTCACCGCTCTTTATAAAAAAGACAAATTCTGCAAAAAAAGGGCAAAGTTGTATTTTAAAGCTTTTTATAGACATTCACAGCAAGGGTATGCCAGATAAGTTTCTTAAAAACAGGTTCAAATGAAAGTATTTACCTGCTTTTTATAAGTAAAAATTTTTTTGTTTAAATATAAATCAGAAAGGTATTATCATTACAAATACAGCGGCACATGCATATAAACTCAAGCTTTGTCCAGACTGACATTATGATGCAAAGTTCATCCATACTTTTCCTTAGCAGTTTGGAGTAAAACGTTTCACTTTGATACATGCAAACAGGCATTCATAAATTCAACTGAAATGCAGAAAAGGGACAGGAAAGCTCTGCAGTTCCCATAGTGCTTGACATCAAGGTTCGGAAAGGTGTTCAAAGTTTTCCTCAAATCTAAATCAAAAGCAAACTACTTGCTAAAGGATAAAAGCAGCCTAAAAGTAAGGTAAAAGCTTGCTTGACGAGAGCTTTCGACTCAGAAGCCAGAAAATGTTCAGAGACTTACCCGCTTGCACTTTTCTGCAGTGCTTCAGGGCCATAAAGACGTAAAAAGACTTTCATCATTGAAGGGTTTGTGATTTCCGAGGCAACGCAGGCCCAGAACAAGAAGAGTAGAAGCAGCCATCACAATGTGCGGTGATGTTTGTCCGTATTTACCAATGCAGCCGTACATGTTGGGCCTTCATCTCATTAAAAGGAACTAAAGCAAACGTTTCTGCAGAAACTGGATAAAAGTGACAGCAGTTTGTACATAAGATCCAAAGCGACTCAGCATCCGATTCGGAAAGAATTATAAGAGCTGTAAAGCTCACCAGGCATGTGAAAGAGTAAAAACCATCTTCTAACATTAACATGCACTCCAGTAAGGTATAGCAATATAAATGTTACTGTAAGATCCATTTAAAGTGTGAGACTGAAACACAACGACCACCAGTCTTCAGTCAGCTTGTGGTTTCAAAGGGCTCAATGTTGGACTTCTTCCAATTAAATATAGGTCACAAAGGTCAGTCAGCAGACAGGTGAATCTGAAATTATTTAGCTGTTTCTAGAGTACTTTTAGATGTAAAATTTAACAGCTTGATTAGGAAATCTTCTATTTTTATCAGCAAAGATAGTTCTTCCAAATTTGTTTTTTGAATGATAGATTTCATTATTTTTTTAAGAAAGCCCCAGGCTTAATGAAGATCAACGCGAAGCAAAAAAACCCCCAAAAATCTCAAAAATATATATTTTTTAATTATTGTATTTTAAAAATGAGGAAATCGTTATAACATGGCTCAGGTATTAAAATCCTCTTTGTAAAGCAGCAGCTGTAGCTTTAGTCAGCAAAGAGAACATTTAAATTATGGAAGCAGAAAGCAGCGTCTTCATTTACAGTGTCACGCTCAGCAACGTTTACAGACGGGCGATGATGTTATAAAAGATACCGTCTGGTCCTGAGACTGTTTTCTGTGGGTTAGCAAGCAGGATGTAATCCCATCCTACAAACTGACAACAAAACCCGGTTTCCAACGCTATGTTATATTCATATGCTACAATTTATGGACTTATCTCGAAAATAAATTTACACGCAGTACTTTACTGGCGCCTGTGGTAAAGATGCACAATCTCACATTCATTTAAAATAAAAATAAAAAATCAACCTTTAGTTTGAGTAAAATCACATGTGGTATGATTAGTGACCACCTTTTGTGTAAAAAAAATCACAATTAATAAATAATTTAGCTTTTTGAATAAATCAGTGTCTAGAAACATTTAATTAGCAATCCATGAATTCCTGTTTTTCTATGTTACAATATAGCGTGACACAGATGCCCTGTTTCCCTTAGCCGTTCTTCAAAATAGGAAAGACATGCATTTTAAAGTAACACTCTGAGCAACACAGAGCGGTTTTAAAAAACCCAATGCTTGCACTTCAGCATGACCCAATGTGCAAGCTTTATAATATAAAATCTTGATAACAAGCTGAGTCCAACCATACGTTGGCAGATTGTACTGTACGATTTGTTGCTAAAGCAGAATCTTGATGAATGGCCACAGATTCACTCAGTCATACTGAGATTTTTCATACAAATCTTCCATAACAATTTTTAAAAATGGTTTAGGATGGCCAACGTTCACGTTGTTGGGAACCTGACTATGTATAAGTCAGAAAATTGCTAGAAGAAAAACTGCTATTTGCCAAAACATGCCCATATCCAGAGTCAGAGCAATAATCGGACAAAACAGCTTCATGAGGATCCATATTTATTTTGCTGCCATGCACAGTAAGGAGGAAAGCGAGGGAGGTAAAACAGCACGACTATAATTAACGCACAATTACAGTAACGTTCAAAAACTTTTTTCTTTAACTCATCTTTACCAGGAGTGAAACAATGAAAAATATCTGAAGGCTGATGTATTTTTACCAAGTACTTTATGCTCTATCAATGTATGAATGTCCAAATGCAGATAAAATAACATGTATAAAGTAGATGAGACATGAAGCAGGTGATTGCCCTTTCAGCGTTCCTTACGATTAAACAAGTTAACATCATATTATTATGAAGGCGACCATTTTCGTGATGTTTTTGTGATATTTTTGCACTTCTTGAGGAGAAATTGACATCCGTGATAAATTTTAAACTCAGAAATTGTTTTTTTCATTTTTGTGCAGTTTTTTTTGTTTCTTTAATGCTTAAAACTCAATTTTTCTGCTTTTCTCCAGAAAATTGGTCACAGGCATTGTGGTTGCTTTGAGAATTAAAAATGCTTGATCATCACAGATAACCCTGGCTAATAAATCTATTTCTTTATTCATGTTTTTGCAGATAACCGAGACCAGGTTTTTTTGTTGTTGTTTTTTTTTTTTACTGAGGAGTGTTTGCAAGACTACAGCTATACCACAAAGTTACAAGATAGACAACATCAAACAGGAACAACTTACTAAGACGCCATGGAGGGATTACATGGTTTCATGTTTTACATTTTACAACATTTAGGAGTAATTTAGGATTTTCGGTTTCTGGAAAGCATCTCTAAACAGAAGCTGGAAAAAAAGTTGGTGGTTTGACCTCAGAGTGTGTAAAGCATGAAGTTTAAGCACTATAACACATATCTGTTTTCAGCAGGTAATAGTGTGAGGAAGATTTCGAGGGAGACCGCTGCCGCAGCAACAGCGAGGGAACTACAGGTTTCCATGGTTGAAGAGGGAGACACTATGCGACTGCTTTCCGGATGCTTCATGGCAGAGCGAGTTTGCCGAAGCAAGAAACCGCTGCAGAAAAAAAGAAAAACCATCACATGATATGTGAGGTTCGCTTTAGGTAGAGCTCATGTAGGAAACACAGTGGAAAAAAGGTTAAATGGTGTGTCTGAAGCAAAAACCGAGCTTTCCAATCGTATCCTCGATCCACTGAAATCCCTCATGCTGAGGGCCTAACCCCGCTGCTGTAATAAATGGGATTTAAGTAGCTGGTGAAGATTAAAGAGTGAGATAAATGAAATAAAATGCAGAGATCCTGGTGTGATCTGCAAAAGCATAGTTTTCTATTGCAGAAAGGTGCTGAACAATTAACTAAAATCTCACTTCATATGTCAATTCAGCAGTGAGCGATGGATGCAACACAAGAGAGACCATGTTACAGGTGCATCTCAATAATTCAATTCTCTGAAAATTATAATATTGCATTTAACCAATAAAAGAAAGATTTTAATACAGAAAACGTATGTATACAATAATGAGGAAGTTTGCTTGACAGTTGTCCACCAGGCAGTCACTGACCTGATCCACAATCAGGGTAACAGACAAAAGGCGATTGCCAAATAAGCTGGCTGCTCACAGAGTGCTGTGTCCAAGCCAGGCATGGAGTACTCGAGTTCTGGACTCGGACTCATGTTTAGGGGACTTGTGACTTGATTCAAGCAGCACGCCGATGACTTGCACTTGGACTCGGACTTGCAACGTTAGGACTTAAACCTGGACTCTGATGTGTAATTATTACTATTGTTGAAATTGGCTTGTAGCTGATGCTAATGTTAGCTTGTTATATTAGGTCAGATCACTGGACAAATTTAATATCAACTTCCCAAAGCCTTTGTAGGTGAACGGGTGACATGCCGATTATTTGTATTTATTTGTATTTATTTTAAACATGTTTTTTTATTTTGCATGTATTTGTATGTATTTAAGCTACTGTGTTAGCTTGGTGCTAGTGTGGGGCCATTGAGTTTTTTTTTTTGAATACAGTAAACCATGTATGGCGGCCATTATTCTAGCTTTAAAATCTTCACCATGCTCTCTTATTTTTGACTTGCTCTCAGGTGATAATAACTTGAGTTGGATTGGAAGATTCTTTTTGGGACTTGGACTCGGACATGATCTGTAGGACCTGGCAACTCAACTTGGACTAATCTTCTGTGACTTGGACTTCCACATGGACTCGAACACTAAGGACTCGAGTGTGACTTGGACTCAAGAGTTGGTAACTTGACTACAACACTGATTCAAGCATATTAATTGAAAGTTGAGTGGAGGGAAAAGCTGTGGTAGAAAGATGTGGACAAGCAACAAGGCTAAATGCAGCCTTGAGAAGATTGTGAGGCAAAGTCCATTAGAGAAGTTTTGTGGAGATGTAGCTAGAGTCTCTGCTTCAAGAGCCAATGGACACAAACGCATCCATGATACGGACAACAACTCTGCTAAGCAACTCCTGAACATAAAAGTAAATGTTGCATTTAATATATAAATCAATGTCCTAGAGTCTGGAGACAGAGAGGCCCAGAATTCATGAGGTCAAATGTGAAGCTTTTTTGATCTAGGGTGCCATGTCATCTGCTGGTGTTGGTCCACTGTGTTTTCTGAAGTCCACAGTTAATGCAGGTATCTATCAGGACATGTTAGAGTACTTCATGCTTCCTTCTGCTGACGAGCTTTACAGAGATGAGGATTTCCTTTTCCAGCAGGACTTGGCACCGGCCCACACTGCCAAAGGTACCTAAAGCTGGTTCAACGACCGTGGTGTTACCCTGTTTGACTGGCCAGCACACTTGTCTCTCTGACCTAAACCTGAAAGAGAATCTATGGAGTGTTGTCAAGAGGAAGATAAAAGACAAGAGTCAAGAATGCAGATGAACTGAAGGTTGCTATTAAACCAACCTACTACCATTACCTCCATGCTACGCTGCACAGATGCAGTAATTCATGTAAAAGAAGCCCCGACAAAGCAAATATTGTATAAAATATAAACATACTTTACAGTATTCTGTATAAAAAAATCTTTCTTGCAGGTCTTATCCATATAATACGTGAATCCATATAATATGGGAGAAGCAGTTTTTGAATTGAACTCCTGAAACACATTATATGAAATTTACCGAGACGCAGAGATGCGCCTGTATAGACCAAAACACATCGGCTCTCCAATCAGACGGAAAGATTACGGCATGAAGACTATTTCAAGTTAAAACAGACCTATTGGAAAAGAAACTTGCAACAAAGACGCCAGTTGCATGTAAACGCAAAGGTTTTTTTGACTGATTTTTGTCTTTGGTAATTGTAAAATTCAAACGGTTAAAAAAAACATATTTTTTTTATTGAGTCCCATAAAGTTATGCCACTCACTACCATACTCTTAGGTTTTCTCAATCAGAGGCATAATCTTATATTACTAAAAATATGTGGAAAATGGACACGTTTTCAACAGTGCAACAGCTTCATTAAAATTTTTTAAACCTTTTGCTTTTAATGTTGAGCCATGAAATCGCTCAGTACAGATGGTGTTGAATTTGGGCCTGTGTGCGTTGGCACCGACTCCGAAGTTCTACTTCCTAACGTACAAAACACAAGCGCGGTTGTTGCCCCAATTCCTATTGCAGATGTCAAAGAAGGTCACAAAAGTAAAGGAAGTCAAAAAATAGCAACAGCAGCGACGATGAAGCCTCCGTCTACCGTTTTCGTCCACCTTAACCAACTCAGCCGTGACAGGTCTACAGCGCAACATTACGGCGGGACGAGGCCAGGGGTTTAAACTGGACGGGACCTCAGTAAAGAGGCTGGACAAAGACACACGTCCAATACGTTGAATGACATGTGGGGCTTCTCTAAAGGAGAATAAACCCTGGCTGTTTCACTGTACCTCGGTCAGGGGCAGACAGAGGCCCCGGTTTATCACATCATGACATCTAAACGATGCTCACAATGAACAAAGTCAAGCTTGTGGTTTTAAGCCTCTCTGTGTTAAGAAGCTGTTTGGTGTATACACCAATCTGTTGTGGGTAACAACACTCAAATGCTACAAGTAATGTTGAGACTTAGAAGAAAACTGTCACGGTGGAAGAAAATTATGATTTTGTTTGACAACGCTTCATTTGGAAGGTAACTGTTCATGTGTCTGAGTGAGATTTACAGTCTTGTTTGTTTGAAGCAATAATTCAGATTAACTGGTGATTATAATCAGGTTTAGGTCTAAGATAGCAGGAATCTGCAGCTTCTCGGCACAGTTTTGTAGCTTCACATTATCTTAATATATCTGAAGAAATTATGTTCAAATATTTCAAGAAACTCCTTTTTAATGTAATTTATAAAGACAAAGAAAATGGGGTGCTCCACTGGACCAACCAAGGGATGGACAGGTGTCCTCCCATGCTACTTTTAGGTCATTACCATAGTTATGGCTTCTGTTAACTATACTTTTGTCAAAGAAAAGCAGGATGAAACATGTCTTACCTTTAAGGTTGTCATTATGAGGAGAGATGGCAGTAGAACGTGTTTGGTCTGCTGCTTGGTGCACATGTGTGTATGTTTGTGTGTCTAGGTGTGTGTGTGTGAGAGAGAGAGAGAGAGAGAGAGAGAGAGAGAGAGAGAGACAGAGAGAGGGGAGGAGAATGAGACGACGAACAGCAGAGAGATGTAGTTTCACCCAAGATGAGCGAGCGGCCCTGTCGTTCTTTCAGTTGATCTTTCACGCTCTCATCCACCTTGTCATAACACCACCGGGTTTGTATGTGAACATTTGCGCGCGTGTGTGTGTGTGTTACAGGCTGTGTCATAATGATGCTGGAAAGAAGAGAAAAACACCCAAGTGTGTAGCATAGGCTTTTAACACACACACTCACACTCACAAACTTAGACAAACTTTCAGTTTGAGTGGGGGCTTTTTCACTCCTCTCCCCCCTCTCTGTCTCCTGTAGTTGGTGTCTATTGGTTGGATTGCATTTGAAAAAGCTCACACTCGCACACATATGCAAATTCACACACTTTTACACATATCCTAGTCATTTAAATATACACATGCCAAACTCATTTAAATACAGAAATGGATATTTGCCACCAGGTTGTAAGAGGTACCGTAAGTCAGAGTAAGCACCACAAACATGTTTTCTAAATGCTGATTTTTGCTTTTTTTTATTGCTGAAAGCAAAGAAAATTCCCGCTCACTGTTGGTTTTAGAGAAAGCAGAAAGGAAGTGACATATAAATATAGTTGAAATATAAGTTTTCTTTGTCTTTCATAAAAAAGCTTAATAATAAAGTAAATATAACACTGTGGGGATTTGCTAACTGCGGTGTGGCTTCCAGCTTTTTAAAAACCGTTGCAACATTCAGCCTATTTGGGTAAATATGACCTAGCACCTCATCTTTATACAAGTTAAAATCAGTAACTGAGAAAACAGAAAGAAAAATGAAATATTCCAATATCCGTGAAGCTTTGCAACTATAACCCTGACTACTGGAACTTTTTTACTGGATTTCTAAATTCAAAACGGTTTTAGCAAAGAATACTGGAAGTGTTAGTTCAAATACATTTACTGCTAAATTTCACTTCAGCTCCGTGTCAGTTTGTACCGTGACATTTTGTATCTATGTGTCGCCATATCATCCCCACCCTAGTTTATACCCATCTACTTGGTTATTAATTTATGGTGCTTTAAATTGAACAACAATTATGATAAAATGGGGTGTCAAGTAGTCCTAAAAATGGGCAACAACCTGTATAATTTAATTTAATAGTAAGACAGATTCTGAAGATTTTATATAACACCATATTTAATTGATTTTGGTTCTGTTGTCAATTTTGACTGATTGACTCTCATGAAATATTGTAGATTATGACCCTTGATTAAACCAAAATAACTCCTGCGGGTGAATGTTATTTATGGAAGACACACAATCACAACCCCTTGCAGTAAACTGTGAATAGACTATAGATAGTTACTTTAAATTACAAGTTGTAAAAGCAGGTATGAATGAAAACGTGACTGCTAGGAAATGTTTGATAGAGGTCGGGTATGAAACAATCAAGACTACAAAATGGCAAAAGAGCAAAATGAACAGCAACTTTTAGCTATAACATCTTTACAAAATATTTGGAGAGCGTTAAATTAGAACTTACTTGACCATCTCGAAAGCTTTACCTTAACCCTCCTCCTAAACATCTAGATTGTTTTTCTTGTCAAACCTTTGCTAATGGTAACAACTTTGGTCTTTGGAATTGTTGCCAAGGTTACTTTCCCATTTTAGCATGAATGTCCTGACATTTTCTTTAAAAAAATTTATATTGTGGTTTAGAAGTAATACTTCTGCCAGTACAATACCAGTAGAGCAAAAAAAGCTCAAACCAAGAAACTACCACCCTAATGCTCCACAATTAGGAAGGTTCTTGTATTCTTTCATTCTTCGAAAAACGTTTCTTCTTCTGTGGACAAAATGTTTTCTAAAAGCAGACTTCTAGTTTTTCCACGCGATCTTTGACAAACTGCTGTAGGGCAGAAATGTTCTTTTCAGAGAGCATAATACCTTTCTCTTTCTAGTTTTGCTATGTCCACTATTGTTACGCTGCTTTTTCCCATCGGCATGATATTGAACTTCAACATTATTTAAGGTAAGAGAGATCTGCAGCTGGTCAGAAGCTACCCTGTGGTCATTTGTGACCTTGTAAACTATGAAATGCACTTTTTGAGTCACTCTTTGCAAGTCAGTTTCTCCTAAGAAACAATTTAAGTTGTGATTTTTCTTTCCTTTGTAGAGAAAAAAAGTTGTAAAAAATGTAATTTATCTTACAAATGTAACAATATATATAATATTATTCTGAAAATCGCAACTTGTTTTATTTATATTTGTAAGATAACAAATACCTAGGTCCAATTTTTTTATATTGCGAGTAATCAGCAATGCATTCTGTAACCTCACAATCCGACAAGTATTACGCTTTTGGAAGAACCAGCTGTTCTAGTTTTGTACCAAGGTAGATAAATGTGTATATTACTTTCTCTGAAGATAACCATTTAGAATTTAGAATCTACAACTTTTAAATATATTTGAACATCTGGGAGAAAAGACGTTCAAAATTCAGAGATGCCTCTAGAAAGAAAAAAAGAACCTGCCCAAATTTAGTCGCTTAGACACAGTCAGAATGTGCTGGAGCTGGTTTAGAACAGATTTTTGCATCTAAACATCCACCTTTCAACGTTATTTTCTTGGATTTTATTAAACTAATGAATAAAATGTAAATAAATTGAACACTATTTTATGTTTTGTTAGGTATTTAACATCACCTGTACTTGTAGTTGGGAAAAAAGGAAGTACTACCGGTACTGTACTCCTCCACCTGAGTGCTGCCCACAGGCTCTAAAGATTCGGTTTGAATTTATCTTTCTGCAGAATTACACATATGAGAAATTTATAATACATTATTGATAATATCATGTTCATCCACTGCGGTATTTTTGGTTCAGACGATGCATGAGACTACTATCAATTGATCAGAATATAGCATCTGTAACAAAAGAAACCTAAAGTCTGACTACGACACATTCAGGTGCTTCCTGGTTGATTGAGGCCATTTCAAAGCTTCATACACTATATCAAAAATCCGAGGACATGACACTTGAGTATTTCTTTAAATCCTTGAAAGACAGTACTCATACTGTAAAAAAAAATTATGGGTAAGTCCAAACATTAGGCTTTAGGTTGAATCTTGATGCACTCCTTTAAATTTTGTGTTTTGTGTTTTTACCATGAAGCAATAAACAAATTTAATGATGATGATGAAATATAGCACCCTCCACAATTCTTGACACCTCTGTTAAAGATTAGTCAAAAAGCCTTCAAATAAATAATTTGGATGGAGACATGATGATACCAGTAAGGGGGTTACGAGTGTGGCTCAATGAATAAATGTTCCTAAACTAAAAGTTGTATTTTTCTGAGGAATTTCAGCTTAAAAAAAGATAAACTTTTTTTAAAGGCTATTCACACATCTTTTTAAAATATTGATAATTATGGAGGACACTGTAAGCACAGTGTATTTGCAGCATACCATTATGATTACTACTTCGGTTTAGGCCACTTAACCAGCATGAAATAACAACAATATACAATGTTTTTAATGCCATATTTCAGTAAGTGGTTCACACAGGAAGATCACTGATGGTGCGCTGCCTCCAAGCTCAACTTGCCTCATAAGTTATCATTGGGTTTGTGTAAATACCTGTCCAGTGCAAATTTGACAACAGTTTCAAGGTTTATACAGTACGACTTGCATAGACCGCAACGAAATCTTTGAGACTGGATTTGTTTTAAGACAGTAAAAGTCCACTTTAGTCATGATCCCTCTTGGACTAGCCTTAGCTTTAGCCTCTGCATCTTACTAAACTGGATTTATACACATGGATATTACCTGCTCATGACCTTTTAACAGAAACTCAAACAATTAAGACGATTTCCCCAGATGTGCATGAGATTCACGCCTTCAGACTAACTTTTAGTAAATTACATGTTACCTGATCTTTAATGTAGTGCTAGCCATGGCCTATAGCAACCTTAGCAACGTTCTTTGTTACCTCCGCCAAGGAGGTTATGGTTTCGCCAGGGTTTGTTTGTTTGTCTGTCTGTCTGTCTATTGGTTAGGAACATAACTTGAAAAGTTGAAGGTGGATTTTGATGAAAGTTCAGCAAATGTCTGCTATGGGCCGAGGTACAACTGATAACAGTTTGTGGTGATCGGAAACCACCATTACCCCAAAAGTGATTTTCGTGAATAACTACTGAACTAATGATGATATCAGTGTGAATCCAGCTGCTAAAGGTTTGTTTTCATGGTCTATCAAAAGTTGAAATTAGATCACAACATGGGGGGACTGAGCTGCTTCGGTGGAAGTCTGCGCCCTCCGAGTGCTTTTCTAGTTAGTTCGTTCGTCTGTCTGTTAGTTGGCAACATAACTCAAAACGTTATTGACGGACTTTTATTAAATTTTCAGGAAATGTCCTCAGTTGCACAAGGAACAAGTGATTAGATTTGGGGGGTGAACCGTCTGGGGGTGGGGGTTTGACTGAGTTGCTTTGGCGGAGTTCTGCGCTCTCCGAGTGCTTTTCTAGTTTTCAGTATGCAATCAATGGGGATGGTTAGGACTCAAACAAGTACCTTGTACAGTTTTCCTGTAAGTAATGTAGTTTATATCAGTGAGACATGCTTTACAGTTTGCAACAGAGACAAGTGGGAGTACATGAGAGAAGTGCTAGTTTGCTAACTTGCTAAGGATAAACATTGAGTCTGTATTGGTATAAGTAACAAACTGGAATGAAATTGGATTTTTACAGCTGAATAATGACCCAAGGTAAAGAAAGTTATTCTGAATTAAAAAGTAATCCAGTGGTAAAAACTTATGAAGCATGTGCAGGCTATTTTTAAGTAATAACAAAATCCATATGTGTCATTTTGCTAGCTTAGACAAGTCATAATAGATTTTTTTATTAATATTTTAAATTAATAGTTTCTTCACAATAAACATATGCATTTTCCAGCAATAAAGCAAATATTTGTTTATATGTTTACTGAGAAACTGACCAATAAAAAAAAAGCAATCTCACATATTACTTGAAAATACATTAAAAAAAATAGAGGAGCGAAGTGAAATTAAGGCTTTCAAGGTCAAACAATGTAATCAGTGCTAATGCTACTCGGGTAGTCTGGTTAACAACATGCAGTTTACTCTAACTGTGATGAAAAAAACTCTACAGTATAGCTAACTCTCGTTCTTCCTTTCCCGGGCTTTAACCAACAGTTGTAGGAGGGAAATTTGTGTTGTAACTTAAATTTTAAATAATAAAAACAAAAAAACAATTTGATATAGGTTAGATTTTGTAGTTCACAAAGACTTGTTTAGTAGATTTTAGTGTACATAGGTTGTACATACAAAATATAATTTATCCACCCTTCTATTGTCTTTGCCTATTCAAGAGCAAGTCACATATGTCAAATATATATGTATTTTCAGAAATTTATTTAGATTGAAAATAGTTATTGTGAAAAAAATATTGTTATCAGAATACAGACCAAACAAGGAAAAAAAGTTTAGACAGTCGGGAAGTTCAGTTGGATTAAAAGTAAGACGGAACAGGAATTAACCGGAATCAACAGGACCTGTTTCATTTTTACGAACAGCGCCCTGACATACAGTAACGTTTGTTGATTTAGTGGTGAGCTGAACTAAAAAATATTAAACTGAGCTGAATTGAATTTGGTGTAGCTAAATGGATGTGGTCTCACATTTTGTGTTATCTTCTAACAGAGACAAGAAAAAAACAGAGACCACTGAAAAGTGAAAAACTTGGTATAAAAACCTCTATCCTCACCAAACAAGTCATAGAATATTTCTAACTATAGCAACAGGAATGCAAAACTTTCATTAGGCTTTTTTATGAGACATAAATTGTATTGATTATGTTGAACTGATCATGTTAATTACTTAGGTATAGGTTTACCAATATGACTTCATTTGGAGTTATCTTTTCATATGTGAATTACGTAAACGTTTGATGATCAGTCAATCAACTGTATTTATACAGCACTTTTTATAAAATCAAGTGTAAAAGGAATGGATTTACAAAGGTTGTAAACAAAAAGACAGACGTCAAACCTTTGAAGACACACCCAATGTAATTATCAATATGATCAAATCGACTGTTGGTAACAAAACAATGAGGAATTAAAAGTTTGAAAAATCAATCATTTCTAGAAGATGAGGAACTATGGAACCTCAACCATGTAGATTAGCTTAGCGACGAAACATTGAAGATAAAAGGTAGACTTATTAAATCAAATTCATAAAAATACGTTAAGATTGTACATAGTAATGTTACATAACAATAAAGTCTATAATAGTAAAGAACAATATTCTCAAACATGTTTGAGTACTTGCCAAGATTAGTAACAACTTAAAACGCTCTGACATAATAAAATATAAATATATAATAGAAAATTGCAAAAATTTTAAATGAATAATCAATTATAACATATAATAAATACCGATAAACTTCAGTGAAAATCCAGACTGAATAGCTAATTTAGTTTGATTTTATAAATGTAGGTTGTGTTTATATCTTCAGTACCAGTCTTTACATTTGACTTTAGGTTTATCTTTTCACGATGAAGGGCTTTCAAGTGGATATTACATTCCTTTATTCTATTATTTCTATATCTTGTGTGTTCCATGAAAGCTGAAGAAAGGTCATGCATCTTCATGTTTCTGTGATGTAAAAGGTGGTAGAGTATCAGAGTGTCAGACTCAGACTGAGAGTCAGTCATGAGTGTGCACGGCGGTGGTTTGGTTTCACAGCGGCGTGGGGTGAACTCAGAGGTGCCGAGACAGGCTCTGATTCCCGGTATCGTCAACTTCAAACCTCCCCTGTGATACCACAGTAAAACAGCGGCACCGTATTGTATCAGACCCCGAAACTTGGCTGAGTTAAGTCTCACCTGTTAGATGAACTGTTTGACATTTTTATTAAATGTGTAGGTTTTAGTACAGTGTTTTTTTCTGTCAGGATGAGAAGAATTTTTTGATTAGCAGATTTTAAGGCATTATTGTACAGATAAGGAATATGGCTGATTGCCTTTACTGAATTGTGGGCAACTTTTTGTCTGTTTCCAGAAAAACTAGGTGAGGTTATTTATATCTTACTCAAATCAAACTACACAAAGACGGACTTAGTTTTTTTTAATGTAAGTTACTATGCAAAGTCTTAAGGGCAACAAACATGTCCCAAAACAATAGTTGTGTACCTTTCAAAAGCTGTAATTTTTAAATAAACATATTTTCCACTCTGACCCCACAAGGTTGGGATCATATTGACTAACCATGTATGTAGTAGCCAATAGCTTTAACAATAACTTTTCATTTGGTGCTTAAATAACTTATAACCATTTACTTCTTGTTTTATTAAGCCTTCAAGGACCTTTAAATCTACACTGATTAAGTATATTTGAGTGCTTTTACTACTGTTCAACAAGCACCTCTTGTCTGGAATACCTGCAGCATATATATTTGGTTCATAAACTAAATGTTTTAACTGTTCAACATCAGGACACTGGAATGGTTAATACGACGTTTGGTTTTTCTCCAGTTAATTTACACTATGGTTGATGCTGTGTTTTTATGATATTGTATTATGGCCATAAATCAGCTGCTAATCAGGGGCGCGATCCTTAAACTATGTTTACTGTAAGGCTGTTTTTTTTGGGCGGGTTAACAACATACAGTTTTGTCGAGATTCTTTCAGAAGAAGCACGAACATTGCTGCTGGCTGATGTACAGAGTAAACCACAAAGGCTGCGCTCTAGGACGCTGTACTGTGATGGTAACGTTAACTGTTTACTCCCTTGTTCACTTCAGTTTCACAGAAAAAACAAAAACAAGGCTTCAGACAAACATATCAGTCGTAAAACTCATTTGCTGAAAATAAAGCGTTTGGTTGTTTGTCCTGTAGTCTTCATATCGATCCGAAAATAAATGAACTAGACCCTCTCCCTCACACATTTATCTGTATGTCTGATTCAGATATGCAGCTGAAGCTAGATTTGTACAACATATAAAAAGACATACATTTTCATCCTCATTGTGGGACATTGAATGAGACTAAACTTTTTCCTGTTTGTAGGCCAGTAATGATTAGCAAGTGTATTTCTGTTACCTAAAAACCAAAATAAATAAAAAAGAGAGACATCTTACTTCCTTCTGAATCAGACATTTACATGGACATTTAAGATCACCTTTTAAACTGTATGGCCTGGGTCAAACATTTTTGAGCATCCTTCCATTGGCGTCTTACAACAGTTTGCTGGAATTTTGTCCGAATCCTCAAGACAGAATTTCTGTCATTAAGTCAGGTCTGTAGGCTTTGCTTCCACACCTTTTCAGCTCTGCCCTCAATTTTTCAACAGGATTCAAGTTTGGGGCTTTGTGAAGGCCACTCCATGACACTGCCTTTGTTGTCGTTAAGCTGTTTTGAAAGTAATTTAGCAGTATATTTAGGATCATTGTCAATTTGAAAGACCCATTAGTGCCTAAGCTTCAGCTTTTGGACTGTTTTTTTTTTTTGAAGGGCACCATAATATAAGTAGAGTGTATAAGGCGTTTCCTTAAAATACTCTCAGGTGTGCCTCCATTTTACTTAAATGCTGTAAATTAACTTATCAGGTTAAAAAGCCATGACAACTACTGGGCTTTCCCAAATTGTTTAAAGGCATAGCAATCTCATTGCAAGTAAACTCCTGAATTGGAAGGGGAAACAATGTAAAATCTCCCGTTCTGCCATTTAGCTTATTTAAATAATTTTTGTATTCCTTTCTGGCCTAAAATAGGAAACGTTTAGTCTGATTTAATAGAGTAAAAACAAAAAAAAAACAAAAACATTTATGTGTTTAATACAGTGTAGGGTAATTCCTGGTTCCATGTGTGTTTTGGTGCCCAATGTAGAGCAAAAGCCACAAAGTTGACAAAAAAAAATAAAAATAAATAAAAGGTATATGGTGATGTATTGGTAACCAAGTATGTCTAATGCGTTGTACATGTTATTCCTTTTGAGTATTTTTTCCAACTACAGTGCTCTTTATGTGTTGAACAAATTTCACCTGAATGAACAAAGATTATCTGATTATGACCTTTATGTGTATATCGTGACTCAGGACTTTTCTATTATCTGCCTGTTTTGCTAGCCATTTAAGAATTTATTTATTTTTTCCTCAAGAAATGTATTTTCTTTTAAACTAAAGTTACCATGAAGCCATACAGTGCAAAAGTAGCTCCAAAGCTATCTGGTTCTTTTCCAGTTAATATTCACCATGCTTCAAGTATTGTCACAAAATCACTGCTATACTTAAGACTGTAATGCTATTGTGACCCCGCACTCACGTTTGCTTGTAGTTCTTAAGGGAACACGCTTGGCCAAAAACCATGAGCTGAGACAAAGGTTTTATCAAAAGTAGCAATAGTTTATTTTACAATTCACAGCCCCATAAACAACATTTGATATATACAAGATTTAAAAGTATATTTTAAAATCATAGAAAGGCGACCATAGAAAGGCCCACACGAGATTGCGCTTAGGAGTCTATTCAGGTCCCTTCAGCCACACTACCAAGTGCCACACCCCCCTTAGTTCAGCCCCAGCATGGATATAGCAGGACCCTCCAATTTACAGATCTGCTGTGACAAGAATCCAGTCCAATGGAAGAAAACAATCCGGAACAAAAACAGCAGTGGTGGAACTCTGAAAGAAAACAAATTAAAACTTTAAATGATTAACCTCCATTTTTCTTCTTAAATCTAGCCTCTCCCTACCTGGTGCGTCTCAAGGGAAATTCATAAAAAGAGTAAATCACTGGCACAGCATCCTCACTCACCACCAACCCTGCAGCACATTTCCACACAGCTATTAGCTTACTAGGAAGTTTACAGGTCCTTCTCAATTTAGCATATTGTGATAAAGTTCATTATTTTCCATAATGTAATGATAAAAATTAAACTTTCATATATTTTAGATTCATTGCACACCAACTGAAATATTTCAGGTCTTTTATCGTTTTAAAACGGATGATTTTGGCATACAGCTCATAAAAACCCAAAATTCCCATCTCAAAAAATTAGCATATTTCATCCGACCAATAAAAGAAAAGTGTTTTTAATACAAAAAGTCAACCTTCAAATAATTATGTTCAGTTATGCACTCAATACTTGGTAGGGAATCCTTTTGCAGAAATGACTGCTTCAATGCGGCGTGGCATGGAGGCAATCAGCCTGTGGCACTGCTGAGGTGTTATGGAGGCCCAGGATGCTTCGATAGCGGCCTGAAGCTCTTCCAGAGTGTTGGGTCTTGCGTCTCTCAACTTCCTCTTCACAATATCCCACAGATTCTCTATGGGGTTCAGGTCAGGAGAGTTGGCAGGCCAATTGAGCACAGTAATACCATGGTCAGTAAACAATTTACCAGTGGTTTTGGCACTGTGAGCAGATGCCAGGTCGTGCTGAAAAATGAAATCTTCATCTCCATAAAGCTTTTCAGCAGATGGAAGCATGAAGTGCTCCAAAATCTCCTGATAGCTAGCTGCATTGACCCTGCCCTTGATAAAACACAGTGGACCAACACCAGCAGCTGACATGGCACCACAGACAATCACTGACTGTGGGTACTTGACACTGGACTTCAGGCATTTTGGCATTTCCTTCTCCACAATCTCCCTCAGGGTCCGGTCACCTCTTCTCGTTGTGCAGCGTTTTCTGCCACACTTTTTCCTTCCCACAGACTTCCCACTGAGGTGCCTTGATACAGCACTCTGGGAACAGCCTATTCGTTCAGAAATGTCTTTCTGTGTCTTACCCTCTTGCTTGAGGGTGTCAATGATGGCCTTCTGGGCAGCAGTCAGGTCGGCAGTCTTACCCATGATTGCGGTTTTGAGTAATGAACCAGGCTGGGAGTTTTTAAAAGCCTCAGGAATCTTTTGCAGGTGTTTATAGTCAATTAGTTGATTCAGATGATTAGGTTAATAGCTCGTTTAGAGAACCTTTTCATGATATGCTAATTTTTTGAGATAGGAATTTGGGGTTTTCATGAGCTGTATGCCAAAATAATCAGTTTTAAAACAATAAAAGACCTGAAATATTTCAGTTGGTGTGCAATGAATCTAAAATATATGAAAGTTTAATTTTTATCATATTATGGAAAAGAATGAACTTTATCACAATATGCTAATTTTTTGAGAAGGACCTGTATAAATCAAGCAGTCAAACTGCCTTACCGAGGTTGATCAGATCCTTCTACTTTGCCCTTGCAGCACTCAGTCCTACTCCAGCTTCACAGCCAAAATGCCAGGAAAACTCATCCACAGCTGTGCACCATCAGCGCTTTTAAAGGGTCACCAATCACCGGTTGTTCTGCCAATCATTGTTCTGCAAGAACAAAAGGGGCGTGCCGCACCTCAAAGTGATCTGGCAGTTTACTGCCGGTTGCATCATTTCTTAAGGGTCACCAAAACGGTTTTGTTTCTTGAAAAAAAGAAAAGTACAAATAACATTGGCCAATGTGAGAAAACAGCAATGCCTTTTTTCAAAATGCTGTACCATGACTGTATCAGTTACTGTGTACCCTTTGTTCTCCGTTGTATGTAGGCCAATCCTTTAGATAAATCAGTTGTGCAGATAATTTTGATAAATCTTCTGCTCGTCTTGGCCGCATTTCTGTTCAAAATGGAATAAACTAAACTCTGAATAAAGATTATCTCTCCTTAACTAAAGTTTGATCTAATGATAAACTAAAGTTAACATCTAGTCAGCCACTGCGTTTCTCTAAAGATGCTTGTTTTTTTCCCCTCTTCAATATACACTATAGTTTAAATTTTAGTTCAATGGCATTACTCATGTCTGATTACTCTGTTATAAGGAATTAATAAAAAAAAAAGATTTGACGTGCTAACCAAGACACATTTGCCAGGTTTCTTTATACAGAGTTTTTACTGACCGACGCATAAAGAAAACAAGGGCATTTTCCTAAGGTGCCATTCCATGACTAATGTACGTTTTCACTCCTTGTTCTCATTTAAAAATTCGATGTTTCAGACTAAACATTTTATAAAAAAAATTTCCTAAACTTAAATGATTTGCTTCAGCTCATCTTGTAATAAGGCTTTTTTTCTGAACTGTAGTGAACCAGACCCTACAACGCTAAGCAAAGACTAAATGTGACTGAATGCATCATAAGCTTTCACTTGCAGTTTTCTCTTGAGTTCAGTCCCTTTAATTCCTGAACTTTAGAGATGAGAACCATAGCAAACTGTTTATTCAGAGTAAACGTTCGCCATGAAAATACTAGTACTGAAACCTGCAGTTGTTTGTATTTTTGTCTCAGTTTTATGTGGACATAAGTGAGAATTAGTCAAACCAACCCAATTTTCAAGTTGTTAGTTTTACATAAAATTAATTTTAGAGGCATTGGCAGGTGTTTCATACACTTAAACTCTATACAGTGAGCTACGCATGTATCAGTGTAGTAAAATATGCACCAAGATAACCTCTAAATCTTAGGTTGCTGTAGACACTCACCAACATCTGTGACACAGTTTCACACACCTGTATACGCTGAAAGACATTTTATCTGATATTATCTTTGGCTTAGACATAAAGACAACTTTCATAAGTGGTGTTGCAAAAAAAACATGAAGTGTACACAAGAGTCAGCAAAGACCAGTTTACTCGTTTCTTAAACTTCGCTTCCACAAGCTTGACATGCATGTGTCCGAATCAGAAATGTTTTCCCAGATAGAAAATAAAGAGCTGGAACAGTTACTAAAACACTGGTTTAAAAACAAAAACCCAATAAAGGAATGCCCCCCCCCCCAAAAAAAAAAAAAAAAAAAAAAAACTTACAACCACCGATGGAATGTCTTAAACATCTGAAAAAGAGGCAACATTAAAAGTATTTTTTTCCTTTGAAATAGACATTTTTCACTTCACAGACGCAGTCGGACCAAACTAACGCTCTGTTATGGTAACAAAATACATTTCCTGAATTTTTTTTTAACGTCTGACCCAGCTCCTCCTAAGATTTAGCACTGCTGACTTGAGCATCTCCTAAAAATAATAAATCTGATCTGCAGACAACTTCGCTGTAGGTTTGGCGCCATCTTCAGGCTGTAAAGGGGAACTGCAGGATCACTGCTTTTTCAGGTCCAAGAGTAATCATGTCCAGGCTGACTGATGAGTCCGCTGCCAGGTTTTCATCTGTCGACAGCTTCACTTTGGCAGACTCTGGCAAAGTTACACCTTCTGCAGGAGCAAAAATAAATAATAAAGATTTTAACTATATAGGAGGCAGTCAATTTACAGATTTGCTGCTGTAACTAGATACAATTTGAAGGCCAACTTACCTGTAGGTGGCAAAGTAAATTTTAGTTTTGTGGGTTTTGCTCCCCAGTTAACGGCCGTTATGTATCTTTCGCTCTGGTCCCACACACGAAGAAAGGCGAGTGAGGAGGAAGAGGAGTTGAGTGGGTAATAGTCGCCATGAAGCAATGAGCGCTCTTTGCCTCGCAGGTCGCTGAGGGATTTGAACCAGGACCTCAAGCTGCTGCGTTCTGTCCGATTAGCCTGCAAACCAGAGACATAAGGGTGTTCAAAACAAAAAGCCAGCTCAGGAGAGCAAATTAATGCCCCTTTAAGAAAAAAAAAAAAAAATCATAACCGAGTGAACACACTTACTTCAGCAGCCTCATCTACAGCAGCAGATTCCAGATCAGTGTCCCAAATCATCTTGGGTGCTTCTGTACCCTGAAAATAAAAAAAAAGATGAAGGTTATTCAAGCACCAATATTTAAATTTTCAGGCTTTTATATAGATTTCTGGTCTTATCTGAGGTCCTACCCACTGAGTGCCATTTTAACCAACTCAATTTTTCTTTTAAGGAAAGTAAATGCAGCTGAATATGATGGGAGTCCTAAGATTTGATGCATTTAATAAATAAAAGTTTTCAGACGCAAATTGCTGAGCAAAGACCAGTCAATCAGGGGGAAATTGTTTGAGTTTGTCGGTCGTTGCATTTCAACAAAACATTGTCAGGTTGGAGCTTACAGTTCCTGCAGGAAGGCCGATTTCATCTCCGTAGTTAAACACCGGGGTTCCAGGCAAGGTGAACAACAGCAGCTGGTAGAGACGCCGCAGGTCGGGGGACGTTGCGACTTTAGACAGAGGCTCCAGCTTACTTGCACCGAGACCCCAGCCCACACTACTTTGCTGAGAATAAAGGGTGTCCACAGCCCTGATACGCTCCACACCTGCAAATCCACAAGTAAAAAAACCCCTACAAACATCAGAACTCCCAAGCAAAAATATAGACAGACATTTTTCTTAACTCAGAGAGCCGAAACTCACCGTCAACCTTGGAGCTGAGGAGGTCGGGCAGAATAAGGTCCACACCAGTGACGTTAAGAAAGTAGGACAAAGCCGTAGCTGAAAAACCGTCCACCACGCCCATTAGTGCCCTGGGAGGAAGAATGCTGGGTCAGTCACTTCACAACAAATAAAACAAGGCAGTCAGTGAATTTCCTAACTGAAACAAATTTAAAGATCCATGTATTGGAAACTCAACATGTATTTAGGGTTTGAAAGGAAGACCTTTCATAGGAGAAGGTTTGGTAAATTTCACCTGGTTAACACTAAACACTGATGGCAGATTACCATAAAACTTCACCACCCTTCACCACCAGAGGTCGCTCTATGACAGTAAAAAAACCCAACAACTCTAATCAACTTGTTTTCTTGCTGACCTTTCGCCACATAATACCTCACATTGGAATGTCTTTGATCTCAAAGCTCTCACTCAGAAATGTCAGCTGATCCACTGCAAATTCCCTGAAAACAACCAGCTAGCCAAAAAGCTCTTCTCTCCATATTTGCAGGCAATATTAATATATATAAACTCTATAGAGTTTCCCTCCTGCACTGAACTGGAGGCAATCAGAAAACAGATCCAGTCACCTCTTCTTTGTGTCCTCAGTGCGGTTGCCGTTGAAAGCAGACCTCAGGTTTAGCCAGCTGGGGAAGCCATAGGGGATGTTCAGGTCGGATACCTTGATGCCATCAATGCCCAGATTCATCCAGTACTCTGCTGCAGCCTGGAAGAGAACAAGAACACCTCAGGTGCAGCAGGAGAATCGGTTCAATGGCACTGAGCCGCTGAACAAAGTACACAAAAGTCAGACAAATTTAAAACTTTGGCTCACCTTGAGTTTCTCTACTATTTCATCAGTAGTATTGGGACGGAACCATAGATCAGCTCCCAAGTAGTTTGGAGTCAGGTCAAGAACCACAGAAATACCTTTAAAAACAAAGAAAGAAGAAAGCAGCCAAACTAAATAAAAACTGAGGGATTTTATTACATGCCTTGAGCTTTTAAATAGAAAGAAATGTTGAAAATAACCTACCCTTCTTGTGAGCCTTTGCCAACACAGCCTCGAGGTCTTTCTTCGATCCATGGACTGGGCTGATCTCTTGAAGATCCAAGGTGCTTGGAACATCAGCTTGGACGGTGTGAAACGGACCGAGAACCAGGCCTTTGACCTTTATCTGGTTCAGCTGCTCCAGCTTTTCCTCAAGACCTGGCATACAACAGGTTACAGGGTCATAAAATAAATGCTCAGAATGAATTTCACTCAGGGGATAGACAACCTAGAATGGGTGTGTTAAAAGTAGCACATACTCGTGAGGGGGGGGGGGGGGGTGTTAGAGGAGACATTTCATATGTGAAAGAACAGACAAGTGTTGACCCAAGGCAGGAGGAGTGTGTGAACAACCACATCCAGACCCTCTGCCAGCCATGTGAAGTCTGGGGGGGGGTGTCTCAATGAGAACAATAAAGTCACATGTGGGTTTTGGAATTCCTCCCAAAGCCTGCTGGAAAGCAGAGTGGCCCCCTCTCCACTAATTTGCAGCAAGTACAGGACATTCTGTCCTTTTGACCCTTCTCTCCCCCAAAAAAAAAACTCAGAGCAGCTTGATACAATATTTAGCTAATTTTAATGATTTGCTTTTTTAATACTCCAATGAAGAGAAAAGGCTGCAAAGAGTCACTCAGCACTACCTTAAATCTGAATGAGATACGAAAGAGGTGACTCAATCGTGTCTGACGTCCCCTTTGGCCTTTAGTCACAGTTCCGGCCAAGTCAGCAGCTCATTATCCAACTAAGCAAGACTTAGTCACAAGACTGCTCTCTTGTGAATCGGCTGAAGCATTTTACTTTGGGCAGAACATTAACACTGCAAGCAAAGCTACACAGATTCATTTTCTAATCTCCAAAAACACTTCACCTTCCAATCCATCGGAGAAGGCGTCGAGGTCAGAGATCTGGTACAGAGGTCCTTCATTCCACCAGTTCATCTCAGGGATGGGTTTGCAGCGGGGAGCCTGGACGATGATCACGATGGCTCCGGCCAGCATGCCGACCCAGCCCAGCCAGAACAGGACGAGCAGCACCCAGCGGGTTCGCACCCACCTACATGTTAACACAACATACATTCGTTAGGTTAGGGAAATCCTTAAACTATAGCCTACAGCTGGAGATCCATATTAACGTGGTATTGTGTCAGCTCTTACCCCGGTGTGCCAGCGACCTTCATCAGCTCCTCCTTGGACAGGCCCGTGAACGTGACGTCATCATCAGGGATCTTCAGCTTCACGCTGCCGTTCTTCTCTCCAGCAGCAGCAGGGCCGTCTGCGGTCATAGGCTGCTTCTCCTGGTCCACCTCGTTCAGCTTCACCTCCTCCATGTCGATCTCCGTGTCCTTGCTCATGGTTGAATCTGATTTAAGGTCCAACGGTGAGGCAAAAAGGACCTGTCAAGTTGATTTATGGTGTCTTATAAAGCGTTCGAAAAGGTGTAGCTGAATATTTGCAGGAAAAGGTTAAAGAAATAGGTGTTGGAAAGGCTAGTAACTTACGCAAGCAAGTTAAACAAAAAGGATAATTTAATACACATCAAAAGCTTTTGAACCTTAATATATCACAAACACATATACATGCATTTAAATATTTATCCATATATTCTAAATCAATTTGGAAATAAATATTTTATATTTAAAAAGTTGCAATCATCTTATTGTGTTCATAGTAAATGGGATTTAAAAAATTTGATTTGAGACAACAGAAAGATGCATTTTGTTGCTGAACTGGCAACAGTTCCGTGTTCAACAGATGTCTGATGAAACACAAACTCTAAATTGCAAACTCAGCCGAAACAACGACAACCTTTCACAATAAAAGAGCGAGGTTTAAAAAAAATAAAATATATTTATCTAAAAGCACCAAGCGTCACAAGATAGTGCTACCCTTTTTTGTGGAGAGTAAAAACTAATCAAGTCTTGCCAGTCCTCGTTAGCGTTGCAGCAAATAAAAAAAGTACATCTAAAACCGAGTGTGTCTTAATTTGTAGAGCTGGAAGTCGCCCCAACCGGCTTTTTGACAGGTTTGTTCAGGTTCACTTTAATCGGACAAATGCAGATTAAGAGGGAAGAGGCGAAAGCCACCTCTTGTCTTATACTGGTACGTCAAATTAAAAGTGACTAGTCATACCAACAATGAACTGAAGATAACTAATATTCTAGCTTTTGTCTTCTTCAAGTATGATGAAACCGAACTCGTCAGCCGCCAATCCACGTGCTGAAACCTTCCATTTCCCCCTCGAAACAGTTAATATCATGTCTCAAATGTAAGCTAACTAAACGGTTCTCCAGTAGCGGTAAAGAAAATAACACAAAATAAGCCCATTGTCACCTGTTAAAAGCAGTAAGAAGATCCGTCGAGTTTTATTGTTCCAGTTTGAGTCGTGTTCCCCCTGATCTCAGCAGGAAAGCCGGTGGAGTGTATTTGTAGCTTAGCACTAGCCCCGCCCCAAGTCCCGCCCACTAGCAAACCAACCAATCCCGTTGGCCTCATTGTCTAACTTTCCCTAAAAAGAATATATGCGACATACATTTTAAAACAATATGTAAATATACCTTTTGTCCCCCAGCCTTACCGTCACATGTAATGTGGCGGTATTCAGTCTTAACTCCTCACTCAGATGTTGATCTTTCTGAAAAAATACACAAAGTACAGGATGTACTTTTCGAGGAAATGTTTGATCCAAATGTTCTTCAGCTCTGAAATGGAGAAATAAGTTAAATGGGGCAAATCGGTGATCATTAGTGCAATTAATTGATTTAGCAGTTATTTTTAGTTAAAAATCCTTAAACCTTTGATCATTAGATGATTGGTCTATCTGTTCCTCACAGGTCTGATTAAATAATCATATCTCTTCTAAAATGCTCCCTTCTTCCTTGATTAACAGGCTACAGTGGAGGTAAAAAGAATGACCTCTCTCTGTTATATGCAAAAAGCTGAGATGGAAATCCCAAAAAATGCAAGTTTGTGAAACACAAAGGGCCTCGCTTGTATTGACGCCCCTTAAAGTTTTCTGCATTTTGTCATGTTACAAACACCATACTTCAATAGGAGGCCAATACGAAGTAATCCACAACAGTAAGCGGTAGAAAAATGATACATGTTTTCTAACTTTTTTGTTTTGTTTTGGAAATAAATACCTGAAAAATGTGAAGTTGCACTTATGTTGTACCCTCCTCTCTTGTGATACCCCTGAATAAAATCCAAAGCAACAAAGGATAATGTTGGCAAGAAGTTTAAAGCAGGGTAAGGAAATAAAACAATATCACAATATATGGTGGAAGTTTTTCTTGACAGGACAACTATCAAATGTTGGTTCCACAAATGTTGTTTGCTACAAGCCATTTAGGGGATTCATGAAATATGTGGAAGAAGGTGCTTTGGCCTGATGATATTAAAACAGAACTCTTTGCTTTATATGCAAAATGCTGCACATTACTCTGAAACATTGTGGTGGCAGCATTATACTCTGGCTTTTCTGCAGCAAAGACAGGGAAGCTGATCAGAGTTGATGGGAAGATGGGTTGAGCCAAATACAGGGCAATCCTGAAAAACACCACAACAGACTCAAGACTTGTACGGAAGCGTACCTTTCAGAAGACCAGTGGTCATAAACATACAGCTGGAGCTACAGTGGTTTAATGATTTAAGTCAGTGGTTCCCAAACTTTCCAGCTTCTGACCCACAAAATAAAAACGACTTTTTGTTGAGCATACCAGCATTCAGTCAGGTACAAAGTCCTTGACTCAAGTCAAGTTTTTAAAAATCTTTTACACCATCTATAAAATGCATATGCTTACTCATTGCCAGTTTTGGTTTGTATTGTTTTCTCAAGAGGATCTCAAAACCCCACATTTACATATTTGTGATCCTAAGTGGGAACTGTTGGTTTAGATCAAAGCATGTTTACATATTAGAATGGCCTAGTTAAAGTCTAAACCTAAATGTAATGGGGAATCTGTGGGAACATGTTTTTTAAAATCCTTTCGCCAGACAGTATCCGTCCAGTCTCACTGAGCTTAAGCTCTTTTGTAAAGATGAACGGGCAAAGATTTGAACCTCTAGATGTGAAAATACTTTCACCTGTAAAGAGTGTTCAATGCAAACACCGCTCAGATTTCAGGTTGTCTTTGTAAAAGGTTCATTTTTCCTATCGCATACAATCCAAATAAAACAGTGACGCTTTGTGGTACAACTCAACCTAAGGTGGAAAAGTTCAAAGGGTCGGAATATTTTAGCAAGTCCTTGTCAATAGAGACTAGGAAATGTAAAAGGGGATTCTTTCTTTTCACAGAGGCTGTAGGCTTATGTAAACCTCCTATGTTTTCTCTATTTTTAGCTTATTTTCCCACCTCCTCTAACAATTGACGGGATTTACACAAAGACTTTGCTTGGTAAAGGTATAAAAACAGCTCTTTGATCTCTGGCTACCTTGCTGCTGTTTTGTTTTCATGTGAACCCTTTTATTTTAATTCGATCTGATATTTTGCTGATGACTGAAGTCGTAATGTGGCCTATATTACGTTAGAGCCGATTTCTGTGATCTGATCTGAAAAACAACATCCTCCTCCTGTCCCTGCCTCTGCTCTGACACATTTCCCAGCTGTTGTTGACCTTCGCTGAATAGCATAGTTCTCTGCAAAACCTACCAACACAATGTTTTATGCACACCAGCCACCGGGGATTCCAGTGCCGTTTGTATAATTTACAGTACGAAGTTGTTTATTAGCACTGCGTGAATGCTTGGAGAGCTTGGTTACCTGAAACAATGATGATGAGGTGAACTTTTTATTCAACAATCATTTAAATTATTAAAGTTTACCAACATAACTAAGACTGATAGAGTTTGCAGATGGCAAATATACATTCTTTTGGTTGTTGTTTTTTGTAACACAAGCCTGTTGTTGCCTCACACCGTCTATTTGATCTATACCTAACCTCTCAGACTGTCAGTCCCCCTACAATTTAAAAACAAGTAAACAACTTTGTGAAGCAGTAGATAACTGCAGGAACCAGCTCAGCTACTATGCTCTCACGTGACCATAACTCTACATGTAAGTGCTTGCTCTGGTTATATCAAAGTCAAAGTCAGCTTTATTGGCAATTCTGCTTTACATGTGCCTACAATACAGTGTAAGCACATGTTTTTGTATATCCCCATACACCCCAGTGATGTTTTGTGAATCTGGTTTGACTCTTTACCCTGAGTACAGAGACTCTTTTTGTCTAATAGTACAGCTTGAATAGCTCAGAGTTAACCCATATTTCTATGAGGTGTAAAAATATAAAGTGATATAAAGACTATCTATTTGGGTCAAGACCCAAAAAAAGCTAAAAGCTGTGCGTATCTACAGTCGTGGCCAAAAGTTTTGAGAATGACACAAATATTAGTTTTCACAAAGTTTGCTGCAAAACTACTTTTAGATCTTTGTTTCAGTTGTTTCTGTGATGTACTGAAATATAATAACAAGCACTTTTCAAAGGCTTTTATTGACAATTACATGACATTTATGCAAAGAGTCAGTATTTGCAGTGTTGGCGCTTCTTTTTCAGGACCTCTGCAATTCGACTGGGCATGCTCTCAATCAACTTTGGGCCAAATCCTGACTGATAGCAACCCATTCTTTCATAATCACTTCTTGGAGTTTGTCAGAATTAGTGGGTTTTTGTTTGTCCATCCGCCTCTTGAGGACTGACCACAAGTTCTCAATGGGATTAAGATCTGGGGAGTTTCCAGAACATGGACCCAAAATTTCAACGTTTTGGTCCCCGAGCCACTTAGTTATCACTTTTGCCTTATGGCACGGTGCTCCATGGTGCTGGAAAATGCATCGTTCATCACCAAACTGTTGTTGGATTGTTGGAAGAAGTTGCTGTTGGAGGGTGTTTTGGTACCATTCTTTATTCATGGCTGTGTTTTTGGGCAAAATTGTAAGTGAGCCCACTCCCTTGGATGAGAAACAACCCCACACATGAATGGTCTCAGGATGCTTTACTGCTGGCATGACACAGGACTGATGGTAGCGCTCACCTTTTCTTCTCCGGACAAGCCTTTTTCCAGATGCCCCAAACAATCAGAAAGAGGCTTCATGGGAGAATATGACTTTGCCCCAGTCCTCAGCAGTCCATTCATCATACTTTCTGCAGAAGGTCAATCTGTCCCTGATGGGTTTTTTTGGAGAGAAGTGGCTTCTTTGCTGCCCTTCTTGACACCAGACCATCTTCCAAAAGTCTTCGCCTCACTGTGCATGCAGATGCGCTCACACCTGCCTGCTGCCATTCCTGAGCAAGCTCTGCACTGGTGGCACTCCGATCCCGCAGCTGAATCCTCTTTAGGAGATGATCCTAGCGCTTGCTGGACTTTCTTGGACGCCCTGAAGCCATCTTAACAAGAATTGAACCTCTTTCCTTGAAGTTCTTGATAATCCTATAAATTGTTGATTTAGGTGCAATTTTAGTAGCCACAATATCCTTGCCTGTGAAGCCATTTTTATGCAACGCAATGATGGCTGCACGCGTTACTTTGCAGGTCACCATGGTTAACAATGGAAGAACAATGATTTCAAGCATCCCCCTCCTTTTAACATTTCAAGTCTGCTATTCTAAGGACTATGCAATTTATCTGATCACTGTTCATAACATTCTGGAGTATATGCAAATTGCTATTATAAAAACTTAAGCAGCAACTTTTCCAATTTCCAATATTTATGTAATTCTCAAAACTTTTGGCCACGACTGTATTTTGGACCCTGTGACACAGCAACATTTAATAACCTAAGTAATCTGGCCAGACCTCAGAGAGTCTCAGCACGACCCAGAGCAAACGTCGCTGTTTCTAGGAATAAAACATTTGCCAGGTGCATGTCCTTGTATAGACATGACATCAACATGCATTTCCTTCCAAAGGTACTTTTTCCACCTTTGGCTGTTTTTTTGGGGGGGTTTTTTTGGGGGGGGGGCTTCCTTCTATTTGTGATAGAAGGATAGAACGATAAGTAAAGCATAATTAGGAAGTGCAACAAAAACGGTACATTGTTGTTGACAGTTTCTAAAAGCAAAAATCTCAAAAGGGTGAACTTCGTTCAGCCATCTTTACTTATGCGTATACATGAAATCATGGCTCACTTATGTCTCGTTTCCACTGAAGCGGTACGCCACGGGTCGGTGCAGTTAGGTATTCTATTTCGTCTGTTTCCATTGTAAAAGCGGCCCATGCAACCAACTCATACCACACCATTCCTGGGCCCCCTTCGGTTGTAGGTCCATAGGAAAACTGTACGGTACGGTTAGGGCGGAGCTACTGGCGCCACACAACCAGTCTTCTAGTCAAGTCAAGTCCAAGTCACATAGGATTAGTCCAAGTCAAGTCGCTAGGTCTACTGGCCAAGTCCAAGTCCCAAAAAGAATCTGTCAGTCCAAATCAAGTCATTATCATCTGAGAGCAAGTAAAACATAAGAGAGCAGGGTGTAGATTTTAAGAATAGAATAATGGCAGCCACACATGGTTTTCTTTCTAAAGAAAATTGTACTCAAAGACTCAACCCTTCACCAAGCTAACACAGTAGTATGTGCAAAATAACAAAACATGCTTAAAATAAAATTGAAAACAATAAATAACAACAACATGTCACCTGTACGCTTACAAAGGCTTTGGGAAGTTATTACATTTGTCCAGTAAACTGACCTTAAATAACAAGCGAACATTAGCATGAGCTACATACATCCAGCCGTTCTGTGAAGGCCTCATTTAGTAGAGAAGATTAGTGAATAAAAAACGTCATGAAGACCAGGGAACACAGCGCATAGGTCAGGAAGAAAGTGGTGGAGGAGTTTAATTCATTGTTAGGTTATAAAACAATATTCCAAGCTTGGAACATTTCACAGAGCTCTGTCCAATTCATTCCTTAAGATGGAAAGATTATCGAGAACCGGTAAGCCAACCAATTTCCTTAACTGACAGACTGAGCAAAGAGTGCATTTATCAGAGAACCAGCAAAGAGGCCCAAAGTGACTCTGGAGGAGCTGCAGAAAGCTCCACAACTCAGTGGGGAGAATCTCTTGTCAGGACAAACATTAGTCGTGTACTCTACAAATCTGACCTTTATGCAAACAGGGTAGGAAGAAAGCCACTGTTTAAAAAAAGCTGTAAAAAGTCAAATTTATAATGAGCCACTAAAGTTAAACATGTAGAAAATTTGTAGCATTATGCTAAGGGGATGCTGGAGACTGTTAATGGGAAGAGGGACTGAGTTAAATACCTGAAATTCTTGGAACAAAACTTGAGACTTAGGTGGAGGTCCGCCTTCCAGCAGGACAATGACCCCTAAATATACAGCCAGAGCTACAAAGGAGAGGGTTAAATCCTAGGGCGTAGAATTGGGTAGGGATGGTAGGGACACGTCCCTACCAATATTCAGCCGCTACTGTGTCGTCACTATCAATTCAACCGCTATCCGTGTGCTGTAGGATTTGAAGGATGTCAAAGAAAAGAAAACTGGATATAAGAGACTTCTTTAGGAGTCAGAGTGTAAGTTACTTAAAATTAGAACTGAATTAAAATATTAAAATAGAATATGCCAAAGAGATACACTTTTTAAAAGTTATTTTCTATTCTTATTCTCATTTATTCTGATTTTCATGTATTTGTGTAGAAAAGAGCAACTGTTTAAAAACATAAATAAAATGTATGGTGTAAATACAATAAAACCTCATATTCTAGATGATCATGTGATTTTATGTATCCATATTTTTTGAGGAATAAATTACACATAATAGTGTGAAAGTAAAGGTCTTTTTTGCTCAGGCAATAACTTTACCATCAAACTCTGATCATTCTATCCCTAATTTGTTCGTCATGCATCAACATATTTTTGTAAGGTGACAGACAGCAGAGAGGCTGGAGGAGATGGAGAAGGAGAGACCAGAGGAGGTAGAGGAAGAGAGGCAGGAGCAAATTAAGGGAGAGAGGCTGGAGGAGGTAGAGGAGAAGGAGAAGCTGAAAAAGAGGCTGGAAATTCACAGGTGAGGTTAAATAATGCTGGATGTGTTAGTCATGAGATTCAGCACTGTGACAGATCAAATCAAATGTATTTATAAAGCGCTTTTCATGCACACAGCAACACAAAGTGCTTTTCATGATAAAAACTGTTTAAACATTAGAATAAAACAAGCCTTCACACACATAATATAACATAGCGGTTAAAAATGTTAGTATGATGATGATCTGAATAACAATGATTCACCCATGTGGCTTTAAAATCAGAGCCTTATATCTAATAGGCCTCATCATGTATTACTAGTGTATGTGTTTACAGTAGTTGCTATAAAGTCAAATTTATATTGAGGTTGATTCCTAAGGAATCTGATCCACCTGGAGAGAGCAGCAGGGAGAGTGGCAGTAATCAGGTGGATATTCTGGACAGGCCCAACCAACCTGACCCAAATAACATTCCAGCTCAACAGCTGTCAAACAGGACCCTCCATTCCACAAGCAGTATCCATGGCTGCACTATAGCATCTCCATCAAGTGTGTTCTGTGTTTTCACTGTTTTAAAACATACAACATAAAGAAAAGTGACCTGTCCAAAAAGGCAAACCCTGCCTTTTCATCAAAAGGGTTCAGGGAAGAATGCACTTGCCAGTTTTCAGCGGCATCAAAATAGCAAATCCCACCATCATGCCGTGACAGTTAGTGCTCAAGAGAGAAGCCCGATAGATTCACAACCTTGGAGCACTTTTGTGTCCCCACCAATCTCAAAATCAAACCTACTCCTTTGGTTAAATCAAAGCATAATCATGTGTTGGAATGGATCAGTGAAAGAATACATATAATACACATAAAAGCCACATCCCTCAGATTTTAAATTATAAAAAAACATTTTAAGACCAGATATCCTTTTTTTCGTCTACTTTACAATTATGCTAATAAAATGCTCAGAAAGTTTGACCAAATGTGATAAAGTTTAAGGGGTATCAGCACAAGGTCCTGCATAAATAGTCCGCGCATGAACATCTCTCTCTCCCTTCAGTCCCACCATCTGGTTCTCTTTTTATCTCTGCGTGATGATTACGTGTAAACAGAGTCAGGTTGTAGCAGAGCTGCTGAGTGCTGATTGATGTGGACACAGTGTGCTGTTGAGCTGCAGAGCATGAGACAAGAGATAAAATGGCTATGTGGCTCTCTATGTTTTTCCCTCGCTTTATTCAACTTTCCAGGCAGGGGTGTTGAACAGGAGGGAATACGGTATTTAAAAAAATGAGGGGAAGAGAAAATGTGTCATGTCATGGGAAGTAAGACGGAAGGGAGGAGTCAGAGAAATAAGGGGAAAGGGCGCACAGTGAGAGCTCAAGGAAGGAGCGAGAAGATGTAAACATGTTTATGAGCCGTGGAGCCTTAATCCCAAGAAATGGAGATAAGTTCATTCATTCATTTAGAGTCCTTATGTGCTGTAGGTAGTGCCCTTAAATCTGTTTTTGGATAGAAACGACTGAAAAACATTGGATTTTTAGTTCTTGAGCTCATGTGAACAAACAAAAGAAAATTATGTTAAAAATGCAGGCTAGCGATTCCTGTTTCCTCCAGTTCAGTGCATTATACAACACATCTGGTTCAGGGTCAGAGCTTCCACAAAGACAAAATACCCCACTACTATGGTGAAATAGAAGAAAAACTGCAATCTGAATGCACTAAACTAAATTAAAAAAATTAGGAAATAAGTGGTGCTTCATTCCAGCTTTTAAATGTCAAAGCTCTCAAAAGAAAGTGTTAAATTTATCAAGTTGATGAAAAACACACACAGGCAGAGATGCAGCCTCACAAAAAAAATCAGAGTCTGATCCCCTGTGGGAGAGTTTATTTTTGCGAGACTGCATGAGCTAGATGGAACGAAAAAAAAGAAAAAAAAGCAGAGCACAGAAAAACAAACCCAGACCAGTTCAGACCAGTCTGTCTGAGGATGCGTGTTTTTCATCCCATTGTTTCAGGATGCCTGCCATGTTCCCTCAGACACTCAACATACAGATATCTGACTCTGAAACAATGAGCTGGTTTTAGTCTCAGCAAAGTACAAACGCTCCCGTGTTAATTTTCTAAACTCACTTTTCTACAAGTTTTGGCCAATCTAAAATCCACTCAATCTATATTACTGTACACATGATTTAAAATTAGAGTTAAAACTGGGTGTGAGGCCTTTTAGAAGCTCTTACAGTACTCAATAATTTAGTCCTGGACTTTGAGTTGTGTTGTACAACTCTTGATGTATTACTGATATGATTTTTATCTTGTAGGTGTATATTAACCCATGGAGTTGTGTAATGAAGGTCTTCATTTCTTGAATGAAACATTTGACTTACTGGTTTGTGTGAATATTTCATTGAGTTTAATACACAAAGAATCAGACTTTGAAGCATTTTATTGTTACAGTTTGCGGTTGAGCTGTGGCAGCTTCTTCTCGGTTTGTGCTGATGAAGACCTGTCCGGTGAATAAAACAAACAAATTAATTGAATTGATAGTTGTGTAAAGGCAACAAGTATTGCTTTGACAAATTTCTAAAATTCGTTGTAACACATTGATTTAACTGTGTGGCAATATTTGTGGTGCAGAATCCTCACCTTTGTTGGGGATTTTTCCGACTCAGATCGGAAAACCCAACACAAACGCTTTAAGCTTTTAATTTTTGTACTGACCGATTTTAATATGCTTATGTTTTGAATTGTACTCCTCTCCCGCTTCATCCGCCATTGTTACAAAATCAAAAATCTCCCAGTCGGCCAGCAATGAATCTTGGGATAGGTTGGACTGGGAAGGATACACCAGACCTGTCCTTTAAATCTAGAGAAAAGAAGGACACATTCATGGGGGCATCACTGTGATGCAATTGGCTTTCAAGGGGTGCAGGCCCTGAATTTGGACACAGCCACGTTCTTCATCTTTTAGTGTGTTCAGGCTATAAGATTCCCTGGCAGCCTGAACACTTTTCAAAGGTTCCTAGATGAGCCCATTTCATGTTTAAGGAGGGGAGGAAATAAAGTTTGCACTTTGATTTAACTCTAGAACCTGAAATGTGTCTTTATATATTTTACAGTGTTGGGAGAATAATTGGAAATTGGAGTATTTGGACATTTTTTAGTAACTTGTAAGTATTAGTGCATATATTTTCTTGTAACCCCTGTTATTGGAAGGTTTGTTTGGTTTAGTGCATGGTAGATTATAAAAGGCTGCCAGTCAAGGTGATTGTGAGTTGCTGCTGAGACCATAGGTGACCTGTTGAACAGGGAGTTTCTATGTCCCATCACCTTTTCAATGCTGGGAATAAACACCACATCGCTACATCCAGCCTCTTGTTTAATCCAGCTGCTCAAGGTCTTTCTAACAAGCTGAAAAATCAGTTTTTCCCTGTAATCTTTTCACGGTTGCATTTGTATCCAAATAAAAATGTTTTGCTTAGTTTTATTTGTCCTATTCCTTTCTCTCACAGAAAGCTGAGCAGAACCTAGTTAGGTCACCACATCTGTTCATTTCCTATAAAAAAATATGCCAAGGAATTTACACAGGAATATCTAAAAACATAAGAGCATACATGTACAGACATAAGCCACAATAACTGCAGTGCTTTGCAGAAATATTCATACCTCTTAACTCTTAACATTTTGTTCTGTTACTAGCACACATTTTAATGGATTTTATTTGTATTTTATGTGACTGACCAACAAAAAAGTAACTAAAATAACTGGGAAGTGAAAGAAGGATAACTCTGGAGGAAAAGCTCTTAAGCGCGGTTCACACTGTGCGTTTTTGTCCGTTGCAAAGGACTGCTTCATGTCACACTGTGCGAGCTCTAGAGAGATCAAATTGTACAACGTCCCACTCTAGCAGGACACAACAACGCCATGAGCATACATTGCTGAAAAGCATACGTTGCTAAAAGCCAACAGATACCCAAGATGGTAGCGATAAAATGTCATATTCACTGTCTTTGCTCCCAAAGTTCAATAAATTCAGCTTCTTTGTTGCTCCACATGTTCTTGCGTGAAGCTTCTGACACTGCTACTGTCGCATTGTACTTTCGTCACTAGCTTTTCATGTCACTCCCTAGGTGCATTTTCATTGGTCAACTGCAGACCCGAGTCGTACATTTTCTGACAATGCTTGAAGACTGTCGGAGGCTGGGATTTGGTCGTGAGAGTGCTCAACATGGATTTTTGTCACGACTCAATTCACGACGAAAGATTTGTCTACAACAGGTGAAAAACACACCGTGTGAACCAGGGTTTAAGGACGGTTCACACTGTGTTTTTCTGCCACTGTGTGAGCTCCACCGAGCTTTAGAAGTGTGTCACACTTAAAGGCCCAAGATTTCAGTTGGTCAAACTGCACAATATCTCACAAGACGTGCCAAAAGCCACGTCACAAGTGTACGTCGCTGAAAAGTATACAGACCGGGGTTGTAGAATTTCTGACACTGCCTGAAGACAGCTGAAGGCTGGTTTTGGTTGTACAAACGCTAAAGAAGCTGTCGCTAAACAAGTAACACTGCACGGCCACAGAGCTGCAAATCACATGCACCGTTTTTCATCAAGATTCTTTTCACGACTAAAGAAAAGTTCTAGGACGGTGAAATCGCTCAGTGTGATCCCAGACTTGAGAATGGGGCGGGAGTTCACCTTAAACATACAGCCAGAGTTACAAAACACAGTATAATAAAGTTCATGTGTTAGAAAGGCCTAGTCAAAGTCAAGACATAAATCCAATGTAGACTGATCTTAACCTATTTTACAAAGATGAATGAGGAAAACACACTTATTTATAAGCTATATAATATTGCAGCTATAGTTGCAGCAAAAGGTTTTTGTAAAAAGCATTGACACACAGAGGGTGGCTGAATACGCTGAATACGCTACCTTTGTCAGAGTTTTCATAGTGAAAAGTTGCTCATCAGTTTTTAATTATGCACAACGTTTTACTGATCTTTCGCACAAAATCCAAATAAAATATTTTCAAGCTTGTTGTAATGTGACAAAATGTAAAAAAGTTCAAAGGGCATGCATGCTTTTGTAGGACTCCTAACTGTAAAAGGTTTATTAAGTATGCATGTGTTGAGCCTCCTTAAATCCTCCTCACTCCTTTGAGGTCCTCTTTGTGAAACTGCCCTGCAAACAATGGCTCCATGTTATGTAAGAAGCCCCTCACTGTGAACTGAATGTGAAACAGCAGAGTACAGTGATGAAGCACTTTTCCTCCTCCCACTTCCACAACATGCAGCAGAGAGGTTCAGCGGAAGCGTGCTGGGCACATAACCCAGAGGGTTGATGGATTGAAACCATCCTCTGTTGTTTTCTGGAAACCTGTGATGTTAGATCTGAACATAGAAACATCAGCCCAGTCGCTTTTCACTGCTGTCTCTTGAGGTTCAATAATGCCAAACCAGTCGGGCAGCTTCAGATTAAATATTTACCTCATTTGTGTCTGTTACACATTTTCCCTTCAATTTAACAGGCAATGAGAGCAGCAGTGGCAATGATGAACACAGAACTTTGACCTGCAGTCTGTTGCTGATACACTATAAAAAGGCTTTGATGACAAAAAATATTTAACACATTTTACCAGGTTAAATTTACTTAAGAAGCTCCTATTTTTAGGGAAAATGCAGTTTTGCTGGCTACATAGGGACACACCAGAAATGGAGATAAAAGGTTTGAAGTTAAGTCCGTTCTTCATCTCTTTGTTCTATTGTGTCAAACACTCAAGATGTTTGCCTGGTTTTCCTGTTTAGCATGTGTTTATTTTGAGGAATATAAACACAGAGTTATTGAAGGCAAGTGAGGAAAATGTATATGAAACATGAAAAATTTGATGAAAGGCAACTCGGATTCCCTTCGGATCCCTATTCAGTTTCTGCTTTCACAATAGCTTTTTGTATAGCACTCCCTAGAGGATCCTAACTCTCATTACTTTCTGAAGAGGAATATATGTATATATATATATATATATATATATATATATATATATATATATATATATATATATATATATATAGAGAGAGAGAGAGAGAGAGAGAGAGAGAGAGAGAGAGAGAGAGAGAGAGAGAGAGAGAGAGAGAGAGAGAGAGAGCTGCAAATGTTGCATGGCATTTAAAAAAGATCTCAAAACTTTTAAATTGCCACCAATTTTTTCTATTATTATGTTTTTATAACAAAGAAAAAACATTTGCCAAAAAAAGAAAAGAAAAAAAAGGTTGATTACATTTTCTTCCATGGCATATTGATATTTGTGGATTTGTTTTGGAAAAGAAACAAGAAAACAACAACACATAGTTTCCAATCTAAGGACAAGGAAAAATAGAACTGGAAACTACTAAAGCCAGCATTTGGTATTGTATTTATATTTCTAAACGTTAGTTGGTTCCTTATCAGTTTTAGTCAGTTATTAATAGCCATTGTGGAAGGTCCAAGAAGCCACTTGTGGCTCCGGGGCTGCAGGTTGCAGACTGCTGTTTTAAAAGATCATGTATAATTACGTACTCTTTTACCTTCTTGAATTTTAATGGACTTAGTCCATCACCCTTTCTATGTATATTCAGAAACTTTATCTGATAATGCTAAAATCTAAAATATGAAAAATAAAAAATATGAAGCATATACGATAATTACTCCAAATCTTAATTTTTTTTAGGAAAGCTGCTCGTTTTTGGTGCTTTTCTGCATTAAACAAACATCTCTTAAGTCACATCTGCTATTTGAAGCGCCTTTCAGTTGTTGATCTTTGCCATGTTCATTTTTTTTCTTCATTTTTATGATTTTTATTATTATCACAGCTTTTGCCATTTCTTTCTGTGTTGTAGTGTAGTTCTGGGTGCACACAATACCCTGTCAGAAGGACAAAGCCAAGTTTTTAAAACTTGAATTTACTACAACTGTACAAAAGGTTCAGAATCTATTATTTTGCAAGGGAGGCCTTTTGGGCGGCCCAAAAAATGTAATTTTCTTTAGTTTTTGTTGTTGTGTTTTACATGAATGCGTGTTTTGCAAACATTTTACTTTATATAAATTCACTGGGCCAAATCAGGTGAGTTGTATTAATATTTTGGGATTTTTATGAATATAAACAGTTCTCAAAAATATGACATTTCTGAATTCATAGTAAAAAAAATTGGGAGCAACATGGAGCTGCTGGCCAGGGGACATATCAAACATTCTATAAATCAATCCATACCCGCTGATGTATACGGCTACATATTAATGTACTGTAATTTACATTAGTAGAAGAATTTTTCTTTAGTGAATATAGGGCACCAAAACTGGCTACAGCTCTGGGATCCACATCTTTGGAAATTCAGCCCTGATAATAGTGCTTTATATTTTTTTATTTTCTAGGGCAGAAGTTGAAATCAAAAGAAAGCTCATTTGTCACGGGAGAGTATAAATAAAAAGGTTTATCTTGCAAAATGAGGTTTTAATTTAGGTACCACCAGTCATCTGTTATTATGTGATTTTTGTGTTTTTTAACTAAACGAAACAGCGGAACTAAGCACATTTTACTAGTTGAAATAAATACAGGGGGTTTGTATATTTTATGTGGTAAATTAGTGTGAGTTTAGATGCATTTCAAACAAATCATGGTTTTTATTTTAAAGCTACAGGGATTGATGATTTTGTCTCTGCCATTATTAGAAATACAACCCACATAAATTGCTCTTTGAAAAACAATTAATTAAAATTAGCTGAATTTAAACTTTAGTGTTTCGCTTTCCAGACTCACCTGTGTCGGTTTCCAAGATTAACTTGCCACTCATAATATGGCGGACTCGCAGACATAGTTGTCGCGGCGAAGCTGCGTCCCTTGTTCTATACGTAGGCACGCTTTCGACGTACGTCACCAACCAGGAAACGTCCACAGAGCTAAGTGAGGGAAGAAACACAACAGAGAAGCTGTTTTCTGACAGTCCTCCTTCGTGTTGCTGGTTTTCATTTAGTTCAGAACATGTCACGGAAACCCAAAGAAGAATATTACCGGTTCTTCTCTGTTACCGACCCGCGGAACCACGAGAAGGGGCACACGGAGTACAAAGTGACAGCCAGGGTTAGTTACTGTTTCATTTACACAGGAATTACTTACAGTTGTTTGATCAAATAAATATTCATCTTCCAAAACTATTATAGGTGCAGCTCAATTAATTGCAATATTATTAAAAAGTTAATTTTTTTCCAGTAACTCCATTATACCCCATTATAGAGATTAATTACACACAGATTGATGTTTTAAACCCTTTACATTTGTTGATATAAATCATCTTTCACTTAAAACTAATGAAATCACGAAATTTAGGATTAGAATATTACATCAGACAAATAGTCAAAATATTTTTGATACAGAAATGTGGATTTACTGAAAAATATGTCTAATTCTTGACGAAAGGTTGGACAATCAAGCCTCATCGGAGCACATATTGTAGTCAGCTGAGATGTTCCCGTGCTTCTGTTTAGAGATAAAATGTTTCTGTTTTTGCTTCACAAAACAAAAAAAAAACCAAGTGTGCTTATGGTGTAATGCCAGAAAGCTTGTCCAGATATAAAGACAAAAACACAATGAGGGGTTTTGTTTGAGGTTGTGATGCTCTGTGGGTGCTGGAGTGAAACAAAGGCAGGACATGTGATTCTGTCCATGTGCTCCAGCAGCCTTATGACCACTTTAATGCCCCTTCAAAAAGGATTTATTAAGCATTTCCACTAACCTCAGAGGGACAGGTCAGATGATCTCTGCAGACTCAAAACTGGGTTCTTGGTGAAACAAATCTATTTCTAATTCTCCCTCTTGGTTTGCAGTTTGTGTCCAAGCGTCATCCGGACGACGTGAAGGAGGTGGTTGTATGGAAGAGGTTCTCTGAGCTGAAGAAGCTCCACGGAGAGCTGTCCTACACTCACAGGAACTTATTCAGGAGACAGGAGGAGTTTCCAGCTTTTCCACGTGCACAAGTTTTTGGTGTGTTGTTCAAAAGTGCCATTCAGACTTACTTTACTCATCGCCGCCATAGTATAATAACAAATGAATGATGCTGCACATCAGACAAGGTTTGCAACATTAGGCCTGCTATGTAACCTTTTGGAGCTGGTGTTTCATGTGTTGTGCACTCAAACGTTTCAGTGTTTTTTTTGTCATTAATTGTGAAGAAATGTTTGTTCTGGGTTGTCTGTTAACATTCTTAATGCCTTACATAATACAGCTGTAGTCACGGTCATCCTCTGCACAATTCTCTTAACTTTGTGCTTAGAATTTTTTATTTAATAGCTCTTTTCAGGGTAGAATGCTTATACATCACACAACTAAAATAATTTTTTTGACACAGGAATTAGGTGCGCATGTTAGAATTTTCTCTGAAACACAGGCTCAGCATGTTACATGCGACTTCAGTTGTATACATATCTCCCTTCTGGTTCTGGTATAATTCTGGCTGGACTTTTTGTCTTTAGCTTTGGTGGAGCCAGAACCATTAAATTTAACAGGTAATAATTATAATTGATTGCATTTATATAGCGCTTTTCGAGACCCTCAGAGCACTTTACAACTCTATTATTCACTCACTCTCACATTGACACACTGGTGGAAGCAATCTACAATTGAAGCTGCCCTGGGGCAGACTGACAGAAGCGAGGCTGCTATATCGCGCCATCGGTGCCTCTGGCCAACCAGTTGGTTCATGGTACAGACCTGTCTTTTAATTATAATCCATACGATTTCAACAGAGGTTGGAGTTATGCCAGAATCTTAATGTAAGCCTGATTGATCTATTCTAACATGAATTTTGAAGTGTGTTTAGGATTATTGTTCTGTTAGAAGACCCATTTTTGTCCAACTTTTAGCTGTTTAGGTGTTGATCTACGGCGAAGCAGAATAATTTATTCCTAAATAATTCAAATTCAGAAATACTTTATTAATTCCAGAGGGAAATTAAATGTTGTTGTGGCTCATATTATCCAAGTTTCTTCAAAGAGTTGTTGTAGATGGCAGGAAGGATCTCCTGTAGTGGTCTGTATTACAGCAGTTCTGAAGAAGCCTCTGACTGAAGACACTTGTTGTTGTAGGATAGTCTCATGAAGAGGATGCTCTGGGTTGCCTGTACTTTTCTTCATTTTATGAAGAATCCTTCTTTGCACCATCGTCTCCTGATGCTCCACAGTCGTCCCCAGAACAGAACCAGAACCTTCTTTATCAGGTTGTTTAGCCTTTTTAAATCCCTGTCTCTGATGCTGCTACCCCAACAGATGACGGCTGAAGAGATTACACTCTCCACAACAGACTTGTAGAAGATCTGCAGCATTTTGCTGCAAACCTTGAAGGACCTAAGCTTCCTCAAGAAGTACAGTCTGCTCTGTCCCTTCTTGTAGACGGTTTCAACTCAGAGGTATTTATTCTTCTCAACCACCTCCACTTCCTCTCACATGATGGAAACAGTGTTTGACCTAACTCTTTCTCTCTTGAAATCTACAATCATCTCCTTTGTTTTGCGCACATTCAAGATAAGATGATTGTTTCCAGACCATGCCACAAAGTGGTCCACCAGCTCTCTGTTTTAGTTTGTCCAAAGCACCAGTACCAGGAGCAAAACACACCCTCAGCATGGTGCTGCCACCACCACTAGGACCCCTATGCAAAGTTTTGTCAAGAGTAGACATAAACACGATACTTTCTTCCATCTTAGCAATGTTAAATTGTGTTTTAAAAGGTGAAAAGATGTCCACATGAAGACATCTACTGATTTGTTGGAAAGGTCTGGGGTCAAGAAACTTTCCAACTAAAGCTGACTTTCATCATGTTCATTTGAATAAATATGGATGTTTAGATAAAAAAGTCAAGCTATCAACATATTTTTCTGGTTTAATTCAAGTCAAATACTAGCCAACTTTAAGAAGACACACAATATAGACGTAAGGAGGGATGGTTGGCGCTGGTGCTCCAAGTGTAAAAAAAGACCTCACATTGACTCCTTCAAACTAATTTGTTGTTATTGTAGCTCATTCTTTGTTTGACCATCAGACCTTTCTCCAGAAGTCAGTTGTTTTGTCAATATCGGCAGCTGCAAATTTCACTCAAGCTTCAAGGTGTAGGATTTGGAACAGAGGCGTCTTTTTGTGCCTGCACTCTCTTTGTTCACGGTGACGGAAAACCTGCTTTGCCGTGGACAGAGACACTGTTCTTCCATCAGTTAGAGCTTGGGTCTTCGTCTAGATCTCATTAAAGTGAGGACTCATCCAAATAACTTGTACTCATGTTTGAACTGATCATCGTGGAATCTGTAGCTTCCAATGATCTCTGCTTAGATGAGACTACCAGTTGTAAACAGGTGGATTAATACAGCGACGCTAATAAATATGTCCCACTTTAGTGAGAGGTTTTTTTGGCAGTAACGAATCATCCGCCATGTTGGATCCCCAAAATCGGCTTCATTACCTTGTGTGTATTTATTTTAGGAAGGTTTGATGAAGCTGTGATTGAGGAGAGGAGGAAGGCAGCAGAGAGCATGCTGCTGTTCACTACCAGCATCCCTGCGCTATACAACAGCCCTCAGCTCAAGGATTTCTTCAGGGTGAGAGCGTAGACACAGAAAAACTTAATATTACCTGCTATTATAGAAATATGTACCTCACTTTCTTTTCGTTTAATTTACCCTCTTGTTTGTTATTAATTCTAGGGTGGTGAAGTCACAAGACCTCTGGATCCTTCCCCTGTGTCCTCAGCTGGGCCTCTGCCTCCTCCGCTCATTCCCCTGCCTAAGAGGAGGGCCTCAGACTGTGAACCTGCCGAAGAAGA
Organism: Valencia hispanica; assembly: GCA_963556495.2. Classification (NCBI taxonomy): domain Eukaryota; kingdom Metazoa; phylum Chordata; class Actinopteri; order Cyprinodontiformes; family Valenciidae; genus Valencia; species Valencia hispanica. The sequence goes on from OY747714.1 coordinate 34,385,539, forward strand.
GGAGGGGAGGGAGGCTCCCACCTTACCACAAGACCTGGGCACCAACATTAGTTTGGAGGTCGGGGAACCGGAGGTGGCGGCAGAGGCCTACAATGAGATCGGAGGACAGGAGGACCTTAGCGATGCAGAAGTGGATGACCGAGGTATAAGTCTGATGATTAACAAGGTGTTTGAGATTTTTTTGTTTGTTTTTGCCCTCTTTTCGCTCACCTTTGCGTTCTATGTTTCCATCTCCAGTATCTTCTCCTGAACTGTCTCTAACAAGACCACACCAGTCAGAGGAGACCCAGGAGGAATTCGATTCATTGTTTGACTCAGTGGTAGAGGAGCCAGTCCCGTCTCCTGAGGAGGAAGGACCCCCTCCCCTGTCTGAAAATGACCTGGCCGTCTTCGATCCCTTCTATAAACAAGGTGGCTTCAAGCAACACATTTTTAAAGTTTACTGCTGTCAGTCTTTACTGGGCACAATATGAAGGCTCTTTTTATCTGTGGTGGTAGCTTATCCCTGACATGTTCCCTGCACTTACTGGCATGGATTGGTCACTGGAGAGTTTAAAGCTGACCTGGCCGAGCTGAACTCATTCAAAGGCTACAACCTTATCAACCTCACACCATGCTGGCAGTACTCTCAGTAATTAATTGTAATGCTCTTGGCTGCTCTGGCCGTAAAAAAAAGATACTCACCAAGCAGCTGCAACCAACCATTTATGATCTCCATACCAATTAATACAATGCAGAGGATGCGCTAGACTTTTTTGTGAAAAACACGGTCATAATCTATTTTTACTAAAGGTGTCAAACAATTACAAATTCTAATCTAATTAATCACAGGGTAGCTGTGAATAATTAACATTCCTAAATATGGCTGAAAAATTAAACATTTTGGTGTAAATAAAATACAAAACCGGAAACTGTTGCTCTTTTTTTCAAGGAAATACAGGAGAGATGCATGGACCTTTTTTAACTCCACTCACATTTAAACATGGCCCTTTTAACCTTTTCATCTTTTAGCCAGTTGCTCATGCAAACTAACTGGTTAACATTTTCTGAATGTAATCGTTTCTTATTAATATTGGACAACCCTGAGCATCATCTTCATGGGACTATCCGCAGAGTATGTTCAGTCAGAGGCTTTAGAGTTTCACTGAAACACGGACTGCAACAGGAGATCCTTCCTGCCCAAAGCCATCAGGATCTACAACAACTCCTTGAAGAATTAAATAGCATGAGCTACAACAACACTTAATTAACACTTAACTCTGGGATCAATAAAGTATTTTTGAATTGAAATTTTCTGAACAATAGAGGGAATATTTGTTTATCAACACCATGACGTGTGCGTAAATGGTTTGACACAGAACCTTTACGTTACTCCCTGGTTCCCACTGTTTGCGGTTATCTTGCAGCTGCAGTGTTGGTTAGCTTGTTTGTTAGCCAAAGCTTACCTGATATGAAGTTATTGCTTTTTTAATCATCTACTCGTTCCAATTGCTTCTTCTGATCGCTTGCAACCAAATACGTCTTTTGTTTGCCTTGAAAGGGGTGACTCGATGGTAAGTTTGTTGTTTTTATCAAAGCGACCACCAGCACAGGACAAAATCACGTCTCTTTCTGCAGACTACACGCACAGCAGAGCAGGGAGTGCCATAGACTGATTATCCTTATGGACGACTACAGAGAAGAGATGTTCACATGGAACCAAAGATGCAGTTTAGGTCTGCCATGCTGTTTATGTGACGAGCGAGCACTGAAAGAAGCGCGGGTTGAATCGCGGAATAAACAGGGCTGGTCATTCTGTGCATGCGTTAATTGCTTTTAAAAAAACTAATCATTTTCATTCTTGTAATTAATCGACCTGCGTTACTTTTGAAAGCCCTAATTTTTAACCTGTTAATTTTAAAAATGATAATTATGACATTCAGTTGTATTTTCATTCATTTAAATAATATTCAATTTGAACAATCTGAACAGAGAATCCACATTGTGCCATCACACATCAAGCAGATTAATACGCTACATGAATTCATTATGAACATTTCACCTGGTGTGTCCTGAACGCCCCGCATGGACTGAACTGCGCTCCGCTTGTGCGTAATGGAGGCTGAATGCGCGCTCTGTTGCCACTCTAGAAAATGCAATTATGCGCTCCACTTCAGCCAAAGTTTTGAAATCAGGGAACGTTTCTCCAATGGAAGTGATCAGAATTTGGCAAAATTCTTTGAACAAGGGCTTTTTTGATCGCTTCAGCGGGAGGAAATCCCACAGCATGCGCTCTCTTTGCATCAGCGGTTAAGCTGCAGCGATCTGTCACCGCCGGTCTGTGTCCGGTGCAGCTGGTCACAAAGGCGCTCCAAAGACTCCATAACTCTTCAACGTGCTGTTAGCTCCCAGATAGCAAGATGCATTGAGTACGGTGTCCTGGTCTGAGATGATATCTCATGGGAATCTTTTTTGGATTGATTCAGTTACCTGAATAAAGACTGTAAAGTTGAAATATGTTCGCGAGTCTGCACCAAGTGGTCAAAATGACCAATGACCTTTAGATTTTTCCGTTACTGTTGTATTCACACTGTTACTATTCAGTTAACGCGACCCCTGATACAATAATAATCAGTTCTTTTGTTTGTGCCGGGTTGCCACTATGAATAGGGCTCTTGAGTAGAGAAAAACACACACATCTCCAAATTGCCCATATGCAGGTTCCTGGGAGACCAAGGGAAAAGAAGCGCGACAAAGTCCGAGTAGTAGCTCTTAAGCTAATCGTTGCAGAACACCTTTGGACTCTTGAACCTTTGTGTGATCAGCTCAGAATGATACGCTGGCTAAGAGACTGTGCACTGAGCTCCGAACAAAAACATTCAGCCTTCCATGCTCCTTTTAAGCTGATGAAAACACGGATGATGAAGCTAAAGCTGACGGTGGAGGTGCAAAATCCTCCCATATTTTCTGTAATCTTCCACCGATTGTTAGGAGACGGGCTGGTCGTGGAGGTTCTGGAGATCGTGGACACAAGTGTTTTCCTTGAGGAGCAAATTTAGTTTTCATTAATGATAAAAAAAACCCCAATAAAATGAAGAATATAATTTAAAGCTAAGAATATGAACTTTTGGAGTTCAGGAAGGCACATATGATTGCTTTCTCTTGTTGTTTAGACTAGTGTCTCAACATTTACACAAAATAGATGCATATAGTATGAAACATAAATCGTCAAACAGCTTAAACCAGTCTGTGTTTGTGATAATTTTTTTATCGGAAATACGGAACCATTGCTGAAACTGCCCTGATCATTCCTCATTGTTTTCATTTTTTGCTTAAAAGCAATCAGACTTTCCTGTAATGTTTTAACTTGAAGTAATTCAATGATTTGTCAGTCTTTCTTTAGGCTTTGGTGGCTTTTCCACTCATTTTTAATCCACTACCTGACTGTTTTCATAGGAAACAAACTTGATTCTGACCAATGAATCATTCAGGTACTTAAAATTTACCAAACCTAAGGGATGAGTGACTTTCGTAGTGACATATACAATATTAAGCTGGATGTTTAGGCTCGATTTTAAAAGTAGCCTGTCACCAAAATATAACTTCTTTGTAATGTATTTTTATCTAATGCATGAAAAATATTAAAAATAATGTTTTTTTAATGAGATGACTTTTAGGGGCTGTTTAGCTGTTGTAAGTAGCTTTCGTGCTTTGTCAGAAACTCCTGAAGACACATGTGGAGCCCTCAACAATCGCCTGGATCAATGACTACCTGACCAACAGACCACAATTTGTGAAACTGAAGGACTGTGTGTCAAACCAGGTGGTCAGCAGCACAGGAGCACCACAGGGGACCGTACTCTCACCATTCCTTTTCACTCTGTACACCTCAGACTTCCAGTACAAATCAGAGACCTCTTATCTGCAGAAATACTCAGATGACTCTGCAATTGTTGGGTGTATCAGAGATGGACAAGAAGCTGAATACAGAGAGCTGGTGGACCGCTTTGTGACATGGTGTGGAAACAATCGTCTTACCTTGAATGTGAACAAAACAAAGGAGATGATTGTAGATTTCAGAAGAAACAGGGATAAGTCAAACACTGTTTCCATCTTGGGAGAAGAAGTGGAGGTGGTTGAGGAGTATAAATATCTCAGAGTTCACCTTGACAACAGACTGGACTGGAGACTGAACAGTGAAACCGTCTACATGAAGGGACAGAGCAGACTGTACTTCTTGAGGAAGCTTAGGTCCTTCAAGGTTTGCAGCAAGATGCTGCAGATCTTCTACAAATCTGTTGTGGAGTGTGTAATCTCTTCAGCCATCATCTGTTGGGGTAGCAGCATCAGAACCAGGGATTTAAAAAGGCTCAACAACCTGATGAAGAAGGCTGGTTCTGTTCTTGGCACTACTGTGGAACATCTGGAGATGATAATGCAATGAAGGATTCTTCATCAAATCAAAAAAATTATGGACAACCCTGAGCATCCTCTTCATGAGACAGTCATACAACAACAGAGCGTCTTCAGTCGGAGGCTTCTTCAGTTTCGCTGCAACACAGACCGCTACAGGAAATCCTTCCTGCCCACAGCCATCATTATCTACAACAACTCCTTGAAGAATTAATTATATGAACTATACTAACACTTAATTTCCCTCTGGGATCAATAAAGTACTTTTGAATTTTTTTAATTGAATTGTTTTTAGACCTGAAACTCCTTCCTTTGTTCTTAACCTGTCCTCTTTTCTGTTCTTTTTTTGTTTAGCTCAGGCTGCTCAGAAAGTAAGTTAAAAAGCAGGAAAAGCTTGTAGAACCTTTGATCAAGAACGCTTTAAAATATGACAAGAAAGTCTGACTGCTTGAAGGCTAAAGAAATTAGAGATGTTTCAAAACATTTAGACAGGACTGTTTATGAAACATGCAACGTTTTAAAGTTTGAATCTTATTTTAGGAAACATTTTCATATCTTATTTCTCTGAAACCTAAAATAAAATCTGATGTTTTTTGTCGTTCTATTTCAGAAAGATCAGATTCCTCGAGCGACCACTCTCAGCTGTTCTCGCTGCCGCCGGCCAGTCTGAGTGGAGGAGACGTTGGTTACTTGAACCAAGCCGCCAAGGAGCTGACAGCCGCCATGGAGAGCGAGAAGGAGGGAGAGTTCGGTTCTGCCATCCGTGGATACAGGACAGCGGTGGACATACTGATCACTGGAGTGCAGGGTAACATAAGACAAGCTTCAATCCAGTCAGCTAAAGCATTTAAATACCTAAATTCTACTTTCATCATAAATTACTTAATCAAGGCACTAAATCAGCTGTTAAATCAGCAGTTAAAGTCAAGCCCTGGTGCCTAATCGAGCTTCCTCTCATTTGCTGCAGTTCTACTAAATATAGTAGATATGCAAAATCAGAGACTCGTGGAAACATGTGACGTCTTTGGAGGAAGCAGCTCTAATTGACAGCAGGGCTGGATGGTTTATGCCTGTTTGTTTAGTTACTAATGAAATACTTATCAGGTCAGTCTGGTAATGACAGTGTCCGTGTCATTGTGTTGTTTAAGCAATCAAAGCTGCGGCATTATAACTGATGTCTTTATAACTGATTTTCATTTGCTCTCTGATTTTTCACGTTTTTTTTTCTCTTTTATTTATCATATTTTCTTATTTTTCAGAACATGAAATCAAAATCAGCTGGAATGGCTTCAGTTTTTTTGAAGACATTTCAGTTCTGTCCCAGTTCTGGTTTAGAAATCATGTTAAGCGTTTCTTGTTTTATAAACAAAGAAATTAGGCTTTAAAAAAAGAAAAAGAAAAAAAGAATTAGTAGTTTTTATTTACTAGTGATCATCCAGCAAACAGAGACACCTGACTAATCCAGCTCTAATTTGCTGCAAATGTTTATTTTTAATATACTTCTTATACAATTCAATTCAATAACTTCTTTAAGGGAAAATAAATGTTGTAACTCATATTATCCAAGTTTCTTCAGAGTTGTAGATTCTGATGGTTGTGGGCTGGAAGGATCTCCTGTAGCAGTCTGTATTGCTGTGGTTCTGTAGAAATGTCAACTGAGGACACTTTGTTGTTAAATGAAGAGGATGCTCAGGGTTGTCTGTAATTTTCTCTTTTTTTGAAGTAGAACAATCCTTCTTTGTATCATTATTTCCAGAGGTTCTAGAGCAGTCCTCAGAACAGAACCAGCGTTCTTTATCAGGTTCTTCTTATCTAAGTCCCTGGTTCTGCAATCATATACAGCCCCAACTTGCTTTGATAACAGGATTCAGGTCATCTGCATCTTTAGGTCTGGTGTCTCTCTTCTTCCTGTTGACAATACTCCATAGATTCTCCTTATGGGGTTTAGGTCAAGTTAAGTTTGCAGACCAGTCAAGCACAGTACCACCACGGTCATTGAACCAGCTTTTGGTACCTTCGGCAGTGTGGGCCAGTACCAGGTCCTGCTGAAAATTATATCAGCATCTCCATGAAGCTTGTCAGCTGAAGAAAAAATGAAGTGCTCTAAAATGTCCTGGTAGATGGCTGCGTTGACATGGAACTTCAGAAATCACAGTGGACCAGAACCAGCAGATGACATGGCTTCCCAACTTATCACTCAGTACGTTTACATGCACATCTAAATCAAACTTTTAATAAAAATCAAGCTAATACCTTAACCAGAATGGGAGCTTTTATCCCAGTTACCATGTCACTCATAGAATTCAATTATTGAATGAAGTGCGTTCAACTCCACGACGGTAGGTAACGACATGCACCCTTTCATGCTGGCATTTTTCCAGTTGGCCTAGAGCATTAGGTGGATTGCCCAGACTGCTAATAGCTCGACTAAGCTGTGTTGGCGTTTACATGCAGAGAAATTTGGTTTTCTAATTGCATTACCTCAGTGCTTTAGCTTAATTTTAGTCCAGTTTGGTTAGACTCCAGCCGGGCTAAGGTGTTTAGATGCATTACAAAAGTCCGAAAGGCAGTAATTCGGTTTTCTCGTACTGCATGTAAACCCACTGAGTGACTGTGGAAACTTCACAAACTTCAAGCGATGTGGATTCTCTGGAAACTTGATTTCCAAATGAAATGCTTTCATCTGAAAGGGGGACTTCAGAGCACGGAGCAACAGTCCAGTTCTGGTAGGATGTTTCTGACATTGTCTCTTGTTCAGGAGTGACTTAACACAGTCGTGGCCCCTATCCTGGATGGATCTGTCTGCGTGTGGAGGCTCTTGAAGCTCTGAGTCCAGCTGTAGTCCCTGATTATCTCCCGCAAACTCTTGAATGGCCTTTGTGCTACAATTCTCTCTAGGCAACTGTTATCCTGGTTACTTGTGCACTTTTTCCTTCCACTTATTGCAGTTCTCTGTGAACAGACAGCTTCTTTAGTAGTGATATTTGGTGGCTTTTCTTCCTTGTTAAGTGTGTCAATGACACATCATCAGTTTCCCTCCAGATTTTGTAGGCCATAACCTTTTTTACTGGTTTTATATTATAAAATTTTCTAAGAAATCTTCCAAATTAAGACAATTAAACACGGTGTGTGTTATTACCAAATATGTGACTGTAACTGACTACGTTAGTAAAATAAATTACCTTGTTGATGGGATTCTAGTTTTTTAAGACACACCTATCCTGTATTCCTGGTTTCATTTAGTCTGTGTTTCACTAGTCAGCATCAGCTGAAGGTACTCAACTCATGCATACGGCCAGGTCTTCACAACAAATAGCGCCTCTCACAGTAGCTAAAAATAGATTGTGACTTAACATCGCAATGCATGCTGGGAGGTAGCCCTAGACAAACAAGCACGCATTTTGCATGGGTGCCTCTGGGTCTGAGTCTCTCCAATCATCACAAAGTTGTAGTTTCGTCTCCTAAAGATGTTTAAACTGTAACAAACTAAGCACTACCGTTGGGGTTGTTCAAATTGGACTCTAGATACCCAGATCGGATGTAGGAGAAAGTTATGAAAAACAAGTAAGAAAAGAATCAGAAAAGAAAATGCCATAATAAATGTATAAAACGTACACAAACTACATATATTTTATATATCAAATGAACCTTTTGCCACTTAGATTTACTCACTTGAATTAGGCCTAGTAACTTTGTGGACCAACCGGTGTCGTCATGGTAACGGCTGTAACAGGTGTTGTTTGGCTAGCGAGTCCTTTATTTTTCAGTTCATACCATTTATTACCATCCACTCCAGGAAAAACCTGTATTTTTATTGCACTACATATCCGTACCTTTTCAATAGCCTCTCGTAGTGACACATTTTTACTTTGACAGTGACATTCGAGCCACTAAACATCACTATCACTAAACTCTGCTATTTGGAAACTTTAATGGGTTCTCATGCAGCTACAGTAGAAAAAGAAAGATGGACCGAACCAGAACTTTGTCGGCGAACTCATCTTTCAACAGCAATAAGGTCCATAACACGCACTGCACTGAACTGAATGGCTCCACTGAAACAATGTCAAGCTGAATGTAAACATCACTGATACCAGAGAAAAACAAGCTGACGTCCACATGGCTACCAGTAGCATCCAATCAGCCCAAACTCCTTATTTTGGATAAAACACAAGTCGACGGAATCCCCATTGACCAGAAGGGATTTTGCCAACAGTTGCCCATGCGGCATTCAAGTACAACTGGGAAACAAGGCTGTCGAAATATCAAAACAACTCCAAAGTGATTTAAACATGTATAATTCCCAAACATGGGCAAAGTATTATTTAAAAATGTCAAAACATTAACAAGGACTGTTTTCAAGTGGTTTTTTCCCTTTTCTACTCTGGCTATGTCTGCTTGAACTATTTTTTAATTTTTTTTAATCCAATCAAATCTTCAGTTCAATACTTTCAACTTTGTTAAGTTATAGAAAATAACACAATCAAATTTCAGGAATAACAGAAGGAATCCAGGAAAAAAAGATTTCTTTAATGCAGATCAAAGTAAAAAAAATAGTCCTATGCAAATTTGTATTTATTTTTATTGATTAAAGTGTACCAAACTGTGACTGTAAAACCCCAAATACGTACCGTACTGTGATTTCTGTGTAACGTTGCAGCACTAATAGCCACTAATATGAAACTTCAATCAAAAGAGGCGACTAATGAGAGGGGTCCATCCATTATCTATACCCCCTTCTATAAAGAGTTGCAGGTGAGATGGTGTCTATCTTCAGCTGTCGTGAGCGAGAGGCGAGGTACACCCTGGACAGGTCACCAGTCCATCACAGAGAGGCACAGGACAATTAACCACACACTCTGACACCTAAGGGCAATTTAGGGAGACTAGTTAACCTAACAGGACTGTGAGAGGAGTACCCAGAGAGAACCCACACATGCCCAGGGAGAACATGTAGACTATGCAGAAAGACACCTGGCCGGGATTCGAACCCAGGGTCTCCGTGCAAAGAACCGTGCAGCCCATGAGGGAATATATTAACATGAAATGCTTACCTTGTATGTTGATAGCAAGTGCTTTAACAGGCTTTTTGTGTATGTTTTATTGATCTGCGCCTGTATTGCTGCACTGCTGGACCCTGTGCTTTCCCTTCAAATGTTGACCCTTCTGCGCTGCCATATTTACATTATAGGTTCCCTGCAGGTGTTGGATTACATCAAGCTGCTAAGAGCTGGTTGTAAAAATAGTTTTTACTCAAAATAAAAGCTGTTTTGTTCCTCTTTATGCTGATTATAAATAAATGTGTTGTGGAATTTTATGGTGAAACCAAAGAAGAAATACAACTAAGCAAACACGGAATGCCGTCTGCATCATGGCAAACATGTCACTACTCTGCAGTGAGTCATCTGCAATAGGCCCCTCCCCCTTCACTCTATTCTCTGACAGTGAATCATCATCTGATATGTGGCCGAGTGGTCTAAGGCGCTGGATTAAGGCTCCAGTCTTTTCGGGGGCGTGGGTTCAAATCCCACTGCTGCCAAGAAAATTGTTTTTCCTTTTGAGCTGAAAGGTGACTTAAAAATAAATGCAAACACCACAACCAGGACAGAAAGTGTAGAGTTTGATGAGATTTTCTTTTTATGTGCTGTAGGAGACCCAGATCAAGCTCGCAAGGAGTCCGTGATGAGAAGGACGGCCCAGTACCTGAAGCACGCCGAGATGCTGGTCGATCAACACGCTTCACCCAGTCACACAGCAGCACACACTCATGCACAGGACCCATAGCTATACACACTTTACACACAGAGTAAGCTTATAGGTGCTGAAGGTCGAAGGCAAAGCAGCTCCGGATCGATGCGCATATCAAGGGTTCACGGGTTTGACTACAAAAGAATACTAACCCAGTTTCCATTCCCAGATACAAACCCTTTCTGGTTAGGTAGGCGATACACTGCACACTGGGTCTTTAGAGACATAATCTACTAAATCCACATAATTAACCTTATGGATGAATATTTCATCTGTTTCTTTTATATTATTGATGTTTGTAATAAATTATCATCTCTGTACATCAGTGGTTTTGCATTTTGCACAATATTTTGTTAATAAATCTGATTTTAATTTATTTCAGTAAGACGTTTCAATTCAATTCAAATACACTCTACTAATCCCAAAGGGAAATTAAATGTTGTCTTCACTCATATCATCTAGATAGGATGGATCTCCAGTAGCAGTCATTCTGAAGAAGCCTTTGACAGAAGACTGTTACTGTACGACAGCCTCATGACTGTCATGACACGCAGCTCATTCTCTGGGCAGCAGAGACAATGTTCCACAGTAGCATGTCCTGGATGACACCATCAGCTGTTTGCAAGCTCTGCTAATCCACCTCATTTGCTTTTGCTGCACCTCTTTAAAACTCTGGCCAAATGGTTCTAAAGCCAGACAGAGAGACGGAGTAGGGGGATATGATCCATCCATCCGGCCATTATCTATACGCGTCTATCCTATGCGGGGGGGGGGGGGGGGTACACCCTGGACAGGTCGCCAGTCAGGGATATGATCGTTGCCCTTATAATCAAAAGAAGAGAATGTTTGAACTTTGTCCTTCTTTCTCTGCTCTTTGGTCCTGCTCTTCATCCATGAAGCCTCCTTTTCAACTCTTCTGGGATTTGGGGTCATAGGTATTTTCTGAGCTTTTGAGATGCTAATCAGCTGCTCCCGGTTGTGAAAAACACCTTGTCACCCTTACGCATCATAACAGCTGTCAAAGAGTAAAAGGGAGAGCAGAAATCGTTCAGTTTCCTTTAATGTTCTGGAAAAACAAGTTGCCTGAGCCCAGGTTTTGATAATTCCATTCGGTACTTAATGTTGCTAAGCAAATGTTTAGTGGAGCTTTGCAAAAATATACCAAAAACAGCAATTCTTTGTGAACCTTAAATTTAAAAAATATAAAATGCATTGCATGTTTGTAGTCTGTAGTTTAACACACATTGTAGGCATGAATTGAATAAGATTTGGTGCTTTAAATGATTTATATAAACTATTTCTGATCATGCAACAAAAAACTTTGTTTTTAAAACCAAGAAGTGGGTGAGTGAGTTTGACTTGCTTTAAACCACACATGGTCAAAGCTAGACTCCAGCATAAAAATACAAACACGTTTATACTTTGTTAAAAGTTCCTTAACAAGTAGAACCTTGACCACAAGCTTTCTGTAGCTGAGAACAACCTTTCGACCTAATTCTGACTGGATGTTTGACTGATCTTGACAGAATTTGTAAGAGTCCGAGGTTTAGGTTAGGTTTTCATGCCTAAGAACACCGCACTAACTGTTAAGCATGGTAGTGGCAGTATCATGCTGAAGGACTGTTTAGCTGCAAGTAATAGTAGTACGTTGCATAAAAGAGATAGGATGTTGTAGGAGGAATGCCTTCAAAGTCTCAGATCAACCGCTAGAGAGTTGAAACTTGGACACGATGGATTAGGTGTTCCAACAGCAGGCTGACCCCAGAAACACTCTTCAGAACTGGGTTTGGAACGGAAAAAGCAAACCAAGCCTCTAGAATGGCCTTGATTAAGCCCCACCTGCTAAAAGCTGCATTAAAAATGTATTAACTGTGTTTGAAAAATGGGCCATTTCCAGGAAACCCAACCAATTTAAATGAACTCTACTAATTGTCAAGCAACGTAGATGGAGGAAATCAACAATAAATTCAACGCTTTGCACCCAATTGTTGATCTTAGAAATGACCCTGGAAAATAATGGTTTAAATAATTTTGAAACGATCAAAGTGAATTAATGCTGATGGTTGTGCTCAGTCATCTGACCAGAACTGTAGTTTAAACTTTCCATATGTGATAGATTAAAGAGTGAAAAAGCAAAGCAAAGCTGGTTAATACATGATCATTTAAGATTTAACTTCTGTTTAAATATATTACATTTCAAAACACATTGAGGGGAGAAATAAATTATGCTCAAAAGCAACCAGGTGGTAGATGTCAGTATAACTTTATAATTAAAAATTTAATCAAATGAGTTTTCCTGTATGAGTATTGTGCTTTTGTGCTTTTAGTCTTTCAGGAGCCCTTTGATGAATTCACGTATTACAAATATATTTTAAACAAGTCTTGCATATACTTATTGGGAGTTTCATCTTCTACACGATGTAATGTCAATAAAATATGAGAATTGAGAGAAATTACTGGATACAGTTATCTCAGAGCTATTCACACTGACTAACCTGTTGATTTTAGAACTTTTTTCCCTAACAAATATATCTTTATTTCAACTTTAACTATGCAGACCTGAATTGTTTTAGATGTTTCCATGCTTCAGTACATCTGATTTCAGTTGATGGTTGATTAACGGGGTTTTTCTGAGCTGCAATCATCTGAATCAGATATGTTAAAGCAGGGAAACATCTAAAACATGCAGCGAAGGGTGCCTTTAGGACCAGGGTTGGGAAACACTGCCGTGCAGTGTTCTCTGGTGATCCTTCCAGGCAGATTTGTTGTAGTAGCTACGCATATCCTATGAGAGGCGCTGTTGCTCATTTTAAATTAGGAACACATTCGGGACGGGAGAGACGAACGGATTAAAGGAAAAAGCAGCTGCTGAATGTTTATGGTAAACATGTAGCTTGATGTGGAGTTATAGCTACTCATGACTGATAACTGACTGAACTTTGACCTCTATGTCCTAAAATCTGTGGTATCTAAAAGTTTCGCAGCTGGAAGCACAGTAGGCTACTCAAACGCCAAATAAAAACAACATTTTATTAATACATTTTTTTCTACCTGCTCAGCAATGTGAAAACATGCAATATTTTATTGAAACAAAGGAGAAAAGAACAAAATATTGAAGATCCTGAAAAGAGTTTCAGACTTTTGGGTTGAATGTTTTTTGTTTAGAAATTGTTTTTAGTATGTTATTCCCAGAAACAAACAGTCTTCAAAAGGTTTAATAAATGTGTGTGCCCAAGTCTGTTTTTGCTCTGCTATGATATTAAAATGAAAGTGAACAAACATGGCTAAATAAAGAATACCTAAAATATAAATTTACCTTTCGCAATCTAAAAAACTACAAGTACGGCCTTGGGTTACTCCAAATATTAGATCAGTAGAACCTGACAGCATATGGTTTATAGGAATACTGAAGGCTACTGTTTGAAAGGTAAGATCTGAACCAGTTTGAAACTCTTTAAATGATAGTCAATAGAGGGAACAGACAGCATGTCTCACATGTTTGTTTTACTCACTTTCTTTACTTTCAGAGTGTGGTGTGGTCTTGCTCCGTCTTATTTTCTTTCTTTTAAAGCTCCACAATCTGTCTTGTAGACTGAAATTCAATTAAATCCAAAAATACCTTATTGATCCCAGAGGGAAATTAAGTGGTGTTGTAGCTCATACTAATTAATTCTTTAAGGAGTTGTAGATCAGGATGGCTGTGGGCAGGAAAGATTTTATGTAGTGGTCTGTGTTGCAGTGAAACTGAAGCCTCTGACTGAAGACACTTGTTATAGGATAGTCTCATGAAGAAGATGCTCAGGGTTGTCCATAGATCATCTAAACACTATCATCTAAAATCATCTAGTCCAAGGCTGCAAACTTTCAAAGTTGTTGCACCCATATTGTCAAATGTTGCCATGGTTAAGTTAATTCTTTTTTTTAAATGGCTAAAGATCTTTTTTATTTTTCCTTCTGATTATAATATTTCTTTCTTTAACATAGAAAGCCCTCGTACATCAGATCTTCTGTGTATCTGCTCTTGTTTTCTTTTTCTTCCTGTTAAATCTGCTGGTTTTCCTTAGAAAGGCAAGGCAAGGCAATTTTATTTGTATAGCACACTTTCAACAGCAGGGTAATTCAAGGTGCTTTACATGATTTGGTGATTTAAAAAAAAAACATAAAAGAAACACACATTACACATGATACACAATAAAGCAAGAGAAAGATAAAAAAAAGCAAGAGAGCATGAACACATTTCATACATATGACATCAAGCATTTACTCGACGGCAATTCTAAACAGATGGGTTTTTAGTCTCGATTTAAAGCAGTTCAGAGTTTCAGCAGCTCTGCACTCGTCAGGAAGTCTGTTCCATATAAGGGGAGCATAAAAACTGAAAGCTGCTTCTCCATGTTTAGTTCTGAGTCTAGGGATGTTTAGTAGGCTAGAGTTGGAGGACCTGAGTGGTCTTGGTGGTTGGTTAGAAAGAAAATTTTTAATATGATTGGAATACTGAACTAAAAGATTGATTGAAATATATCTATGATTGAATTGAAATGACTAATAAAGTGCCTTGAGATGACATGTTGTGAATCGGTGCTATATAAATAAACGGAATTTAATTTAGTTTAATTGTTGTACAGGTCTCTGCTAAAGCATTTATTCTCAGAACCTATTTTCACTTTTTCTCACGCTACCACCACAAACATTGATGTATTTTATTGGGATTTCATGAGACAGACTAGCATGATAAGGAAGTGATTAGGAAGTGGAACAAAATAAATTCAGTCCAACCAGTTTCCTTTAGAAGTCGCCTAATTAGTAAGTAGGAGTCCCCTGGTGCATAGCTTAACCTCAGTATGAATCCAGCTGGTCTGTGAATGCCTCAGGTGTTTGTTAGAGAACAAACAACAACATAAAGACCAAGGAGCACAGCAGATGGGACAGATATGAAAATTAATGTTAGTTTATAAAACAATATGCAACATTTAACATCTCACAGAGCTCTTTTCAGTTCATCATCAGAAAACAAAACAAGTATGGCACAAATGTATAGCTACCAAGACCCAACCGTCCACCTGAACTGGCATGCTGGGCAAGGAGGGGATTAATCAGAGAATTAGCCAAGAGGCCCGTGGTAACTCTGGAGGAGCTGCAGAGATCAACAAGTGGGGGAATCTGTTGACAGGGACAACTATTAGTCATCGCGCCATAAATCTGGCCTTTGTTGAAGAGTGGCAAGACAATCATTATTCTTAAAACGGCATTCCTATGGCTAAACATGGTGGTAGCAGTATTATGCTTTGGGGGGTGTTTCTTCAGCAGAAACTGAGACTCAGATCCACCCTCCAGTAGGACAATGACTCCAAACATACAGCCAGAGCTATATGATAGAGTGCTATAGATCAAGGCATGTTCACATTTTAGGAAGGCCCTAGTTAAAGTTCAGACCTAAATCCTGCTGAGAATCTGTGACAGGACTGGAAAATTGCTATTCGCGGATGCTTTCAGATCATTCCAGGTGAGCTTGGGCTATTTTGCAAGGAAAAATGAGAAAAGCTCTTAATGTCTGGATGTACAACGCTGGTGGAAAGACATCCCAAAAGACCTGGAGCTGTTAAAAGCAGAAGAAAGTGATTCTCCAAAGTATCACCTCAGGGGGGGCTGAATACTAACACACAGCTAGGTTTCAAGTTCCAAACACACAAGAGAGACAATCAAACACATTTTTATGCATAAAAAGAAGTTATTTTTGCATTAGTGTCAACACGAATGGAAAGTTATTGGTTGGGAACCAAAGAGGGAGGAGAGAGAGGACGGGATACATAAAAGAGAAAGCAAACAGCAGAATCCCTTCTCTGGAGAGAGGAGGGAGAGAGGGAGATGAAAGGAGGACTGGAAACAGATGGAGGGGTGACCATTTCCCCAACCAGATGAGAAAACGAGGGGTCATGGGGAAAGAGCGATAACAGAGGCTGGAGGAGAGGAAAAAAGAAGGGATGAGATTAGAGGATAAGCAGAGATGATCCTTCCATTGTTGAAGGGATGGAAAAAAGCAGACCATCCCTCTTCCTCTATTTTCACCCCCCCACATCACTCTCTGTCTCTCTTTTTGGCTTTGTTTTGACCACTGTGGGATGCTTGAAGAGAATGGAGGGATGGGAGCGAGCGAGAGATAACACTGCTACATCCTGTTATATATCCCTCTTTCTCTCTACCTTTTAATCCATCCCCCCCCTCGTTCTAGTGCTCCACCTGTGAAATGCATAAAGAGACAGAAACAAAGAGGTGGGGGGGGGGGGGGTACAGCCTCGCAACATTAGCATGCTGAGAGTGTCAGCACTCTCCTCTCTTTTCTATCATCCCTCATTCCATCCCTCCTCCCTCTTTCTCTTTTCTCCTCACTGGTCACTGCAATTATACCATCCAAACACTCCAGCCTGAGAGCATAATGGCTTTCCTCCACATGTGTGTATGCGTGCGTGTGTGTATGTGTTTTCACGAGAGATCAAAAGACAGAGATGTGTGTGACAGTGCATAATTTAGTGCCACACGTGGTACATTAAGTGTGCATGTACAACACAGGGGGGAGGGGGGGCGGCGGTTGGTGTGCAGGAAAAAAAAAAGCATATGTGGGTGCAGATGAGGGTGTGCGAGTCCTGACGGCTAGAAAAACTGCTTCTCCAACCTCTGAACCGAGCGCGCTCTCCAACGTGCTCCAGTAGACCCGCTTCACACTCAGAACTAACACTGGCGCATGTACAGGGCCCTCGTACAGTTACAGCTCAGAGACACGGACCGTTATGACCTAAATGGCCATTGGGTTGAACCAAACAGCACACCTGCTTTTTTTTTTCTCTGTTTCTGTTTTTGTTTTCATTCCATCAACTTCATCTTCTCCCCTCTCAACCCTTCATCGTTGTTTTTATTCCACCACACACACCCACACAGAGTACCCCCTCCTCTGTGAGCTTGTTATCCCTCCCCGTCCAGTCGTTTCTCCCTCTCTGTCACCTTGCCCCCAGCTATTCGAGCACACTTTTGTCTCCCCCCGCCTCATCTCTCGCTCTCACACACTCACACAAAACACACTCGTCTATTTTCTGTCAGCCCAGTGCTCTGTTGCAGCTTGCCTCTCATTACAGTTAGTCTTGACATATGTTATCAACCTCTCAGGGTCTCTTTGGTTGTTGCTGTGGGGCTTAATATTAGTCAAAGACTGTGCTATCCAAAGTATTTTTTTTAAAAGCAAAAGAACTGACTAAAGATACTATTACCCCTTTTCCACTAGAGTTGGCCTGGCCCAGCCCGGGTCGAATCAGCTCCTATTAGCGTGTATCCACTACCTTTGTCTGGGCCGAGCCGACCCCTTTATTCGGACTACCTCTGGCTCAGTCAGAAGTGGGCCGAGGCGACCCAACATGCCCACCTATGGACTGATTGGTCCGTTAAAGTGATGTCACTCTCACTCCTACTTATGAAGTAGTAGCCACTGATTGGTCTGGCGGTGTGAGAGTGAAGTGATGTCACAGAATGGCTTCCAGCAGAGGACAAAACATTGCCGGGGGAAACTAAAAAAATTAAGGTGCGAATATCAGGCCCTGAAGGACCACAACGGCCGGTGTGGGGCAGACCACAAGCAATGGAAGTACTTTGCAGAAATGGATGGCATTCACGGTGAAAGGCTGGCGAGCAACAGGAGAGAGTGGGCTAGACACCGGCTCCAGCATCTGTAATGTTGGAAAACGGTGAGTGATTACTGATTTTTACTGGAACTTTGCTACGCTGAGTAATTTCCTCGCTCACTGCCACGATCCTGAGATGGCAATGGAAACACAACCAAGCCAGGCTGCGCCGGGCCGGGCCGGGCCGGGCCGACCCTATTGGAATAGGGGCATTACTGATCAACAAGATGCTGACTGGAGCTGTTAAGAGAGTGTCATCATCCACAGTGAAACGAGTTCTTAGGTGACATGGCCTGAAGTGCCGCTCAGTGAGGAAGAAGTAATTTCTGTAAAAGCAGGATGAAAACTCTGGACTACAGTTTGCAAATTCACTCAGGAATCATTAATACATGTCCTAAGGTCTGTCGTAACATGCCGTGGTGTAAATTGGGTCAGGAGGTAGGCGTTCATCCCGTAACCGGTGGGTTGCCGGTTCAAACTGCTGCTCTGTCCCACTCAGTCCTAAGGCAAGACACTTCACCCACTTTGCCTGGTGGTGGTGGTCAGAGGGCTCGGTGGTTCCGATTGTATGGCAGCCTCACTTCTGTCAGCATGCTCCAGGGCAGCTGTGCCTACAATATAACTTACCATCATCAGTGTGTGAATGTGTTTGTAAATGACAAAAGGTCTAGGGCCGCTTTAGGGTCCTTTGGACTTGATAAAGTGCTATACAAGTACAGGCCATTTACCATTTACTTTAGTTCTTTACAATTTTATGGAACATAGCCCAAAATAAAGGACGCAATATGTAGCTTAACAAAATACAAATTCTGAACAAGGAAAAATATCTCTTGCTGTACAATGTTAAGGAGGATTTACAAAGAACACTGAAAAACGCAATCCAACTCCAAACTCGCCACATGGCCGGTATGTCTGAACCCATGGGGCGTGTCTGTGAGACCATGGCTGCTGTGACACAGTCAATGCCTGTGACGTAAAGATGTAAGGCTCTCCACCAATCACAAAATTCCAATGCAGTAGCCACCGTTCAACCCTAAGGGGGCAGCACTAAGATGTTTTTAGACCAAAAAGTGTAGAATTAAACAAGTTTACACCAAAATGTAAAGGAATCACCAGAAATGAAATACTGGATTGGTAAAGACCCATTTATACAGTTTAGAAGCAAAAAAAAGTTGTTTTGGGGTTTAGTTACTCTTTAAGTTAAACGCGATCAAGCTGGCCGTCAAAGAAAGAAATAGAGCTACTGCTTGGCATCAATGAATCGATGGTGAGACGTTGGCTTTAGTGCACAAGAGGAAGAGGAAGATATGTCTTTTCTGGTAGGGTAAAGTATGTTTTAATTTCTAAACAGGCATGTTAATGTTGTGTTGGTGCCATGTTGGCACTTTACTGACCACTTTCAGGCAGAGTTTGAAAAAAAAGCACACCTTAAATTAAAACAACAAAAAAATCTTAAATTTTTTTGTAATTATCTCATGTTACAACATGAAAACCTGCAGGGGCGGCCTATATATATATATATATATATATATATATATATATATATATATATATATATATATATATATATATATATATATATGTATGTATGTATGTACAAAGTTTATTTTCTTTTCAAATTTAGCTGGTGTGGCTCATTTTCAGGTGCGCTCAATAGTCTGAAAATCACGGTAGTCATGTTCATTACTGTTTAGAGGGATTATCGGCCTACGTCACTGCTTGCTCTACTGTGTGTGTCATCTGCAGTAAGAGACACATTCATGTCTTGTGTTGTTGGTTGTACAAATCGCTATAATAAAAACAACCAAACGTGCAAGTTCTACAGAATTCCATCAACTCCCACCCCTTTAAAAGCAAACAAAAGACATCTTTGGTAGCAAGCTATCAGAAGACGCGATTGGAACAGACAATTAAAAATGCAACAACTTGCAGCGATAACTTGTATTATGAGGTGATAAACTGTTATATACTGTAGTACACCGACATCATCGCTAACCAACACTGCAACTGCAACATTACCGCAAATAATAACAATGGGCACCTAAGCTAATTTAAAAGGCCGGCGTCTTTTTCTGCAGCTAAATTGCACGCGTATCCACTGTGTTAAATAAAAATAATAATCCCTGTATAATGTTTGGTGAAAGAGTCACTGTGGAGGAGTTGAAGAGCATCATGTGTCTCTGGAGTATAGGGTTGTCCAAAGTCATTCCTCAAGGGCTGGTACCTTGGATGTTTTAGTTCTTAACCTCGTTCAACGACCTCTGTCCTAAACTCACTTCAAAAAAGGTTTTGTAATGGAAGAAACTGACAGGCTAAGTTTAGTTTCTGGAGTGGGCCCTGACTTCATCACTAAAAAGCTCTGGAAAAGATTTGGTGGCCTTGCTACAATGTTCAAAAGTATGTTTGGAGGATTTAAGGTGAGTCTTTCAAACCTAAGAACATTTTACCAACTTAAAGCATGGTACTGGCACCATCATGATGTGGGGCTGGTGCATAACTCTAAGTAGGGTGAAATCATCAACTTTAAGTCAAACTAACAGCTAGTTATGTGGGAAAGGCCCTGTTATCAACCCTATTGAAAATTTGCTCAAAAACACACTCTGTGCCAGGAACCCAATCAATTTGAATAACTCTACCATCCATCTACCATCATACCTCCGTCACTCCCCACCAGTGACGGGGGCCCCTGCCTGCCGGTGCATCGGTGGTCAATCCGGTTCGGACCTGGTGCGTGCCTGGCCGGGCCTGGGGGGGCCGGTGTGTCGGTAGGCCGATGCGCTGGGCCGATATCTTCCTTTGGTTGGTTGGGGCACCTCTTTTAGAGGTGCCAGGTTTGGGATTGTTGGGTGGTGCTTGCTCGGTAGCTCGGCGGAATGCGGATCCGGCATCTCTGCTCGTTTGATCACCTGTTCTGTGCGCACCGTGCATGGCCGGTTCATTGGCGGGTTGGACCGGCCCTGGCCCTCGTTGGATGCCTGGTCTCGGCGCCCTGCGTTGCGCAGGATCAGGACCCGGGAGCTGGTACAACTTGGTGTCCAGATGCTGGCTGAGCCCGGCCTGGGGATGCTGTCCATCCCCTGCGGCTATCGGTGGGGTGCTGGGATGTTGGCGGTGGGGATTGGAGTAGGGTGGAGGCGGCGCGTGGCTGCCGGTCCCTTGTCGGGTCCCTGCTGGGGGGTGGGGTGCCCCTGGGCCCCGTTGACCGGCCCGCCCCAGCGCGGCCGGTTGCCGGCGGGGCCCGTGGACTCGTCACTGCTGCCCCCCGGGCCCCTGCATAGTGGCCGCTGGATGTTCCCCTGGGGTTCTCCTTTGCTCCTCTCTTGGGGGATGCGGTCGGCCCCGCCCGGGTCCGCCTGGGGCTCTGGCGGTCCTTTGGACGTCTTTGCTCCGATCTCCTTCATGTCTGCATCGATTCCTGGGAGACGGATTGATGTCTGCTCACACCAACTATCGAACACTCTTATGGAGAAACCTTATATGCACCAGCATGCTAACACACACACATAGATGTGGGGTCTCTGGTGTTTACAGATATATTCTTGGGCTGAGGTTATCATTACTAGAGCTTGATTAATCGGTACCATGAGTCTTTCTGTGACATTGTTGTTGTATTTTTATATCTATCTTTGTGTGATGTGGTTGTGTAATTCTTAGTTCACAATGTTTGGTTGGTTTTGTCGATGTGCCTTTTTCGTGTTTTGTTTTGTTTTTCCCCCTCTCTCTGCCGTCCTGTGGGTATGGAGGCAGACTTCAATGTCTTCCTGTGTTTTCTTTGTTCCCCTTCCTCTCTTGTATTTTCAACTCACCCTCTCTCTTGACTTTTTGTTTCCTACCTCTCTTTTTCATCTTCCTTCTTTCTTCTCCTTAATTTTCCGTCTCCGTGTCCATAACATCAGGAAATAAAAACCCCAACAATTCATAATAAAGATTTTTCACACATATATCAAGTGGAGTACTATAGCAAAAGCTGTACTGCTCCGCTTGTGAAAGTAAATCTGTTGGGCTTCTACTTGGTACTCAGACACCAATTCTGAGCTCCACACTCCCAAACAGGACACGTAAAAAAAAAAAATGAATAACTCTACCATTACTTATAAGATTGGTCAGATGTTCAGCCAGAACTGTACCAGAAACCTGCTGGTTGCTCTAACAGCAATAGTAATAACATCCAGCTTCCAACTGTCCTCTCTTCCCTCCTGTTTGTCTCCCCCCATCTTTCCCTCCCATTTTAGTAAATCAATGAACATACACTTTATGCCATTTATTGATCCTTTCACCCCGTCCCTTTGTGTGCACTTTACTCTCTCCCCCGCCTCCTTTTCCTCACTCCATGAATATAAAATCTTGTTTCTCTTTCACTCCCTCTCTCAGTCAGCCCCTTTCTCTTTATATCTCTCACTGTGGGATATCCTATTTATATGGCTGGCACCTCCATGCCTCCACTGAAGCATGTGTGTGTGAGCGTTTGATGTTAGTCTGAGTGGTTAACATAATATGAGCCCTCAGAGAGATGATGATGCTCAGGCCCTCAAACACACATACACAGATACATAATTTTAGGCTTTTTTGGTCAGCTTTTCCGTGCACAAATTGAGCTTTTTAGCATCCTCCAAGCTGTGCCGCACTTATTATCCATTGCATTCTCCCACTGTCCACATGGACACACACCTTTGTTCCTCGGCCTGCTTCCCAGAATGATAAAACCCAACATTATCTTTTGTTATTCATTATTACAGATGGAGCCATAATTTTGCGACCCTCCTCCTCCTCCCTCTGCATATGTTTTTATTTATTCAAACCTCTTCCCCTCTTTTTTCCATGCCCCTCTCCTCCTCTTTGCATATTTATTCAGCCACATCTCGCTCTCTGTTTTTCCCCTCTCCCCACTTTCTGTACCCATGTGTCCAGCTTTTGTTAGCAGCCGTGTTTCCATAACAACTTGCGACCTTTCACTTACTGCATAACCATTTTTAATCAGAAGTAGAGAGGGAGAGAGAGGGGGTGGATTTGAAAAGGGTAACATTACTCAGGTGATTCACTAAAATTGGTGAGAAAAACAAATGATTCTCAGAGTGAAAGAGAGAGGAGATAGCAAGAGGAAAGAAAAGTGGCCTTGTTTTTGACTGAAACTAGAGGAGTTTTGTTTCGAGATTACTGTCGGTATTATCAGAACAAACAAGCTGCTGATGTTTAAGTCTCTGTTTTCCTGGAATTGTGGGGTCTGTGTGATTAAATCAGCAAAGACAAGGTAGAAAAAGAACAGCTGTAAAAAGACCTGTATAGATAACCCGACAGGGGGGTTTTCTTGGGTACATCCGACAACACTGACCAAAACATTGAATGGCATACAGCCAGATGAGCTCCTGGTTCACTTAAGAAAGGTTCCAAGATGCACATGTCCTGTTAAATCATAACCCCTTAAATACCATGCTTTACAATGGGTACAAGGTGATATACAGCCTTTGTTTTTCATCAAAATTGGTGCTGTACATCAAAGCCAAACATATCTACTTTATATTTAAACTGCTGGGACATTGTTCCAGAAGTCTTGCTGTTCATTCAGGTACAACATAGCAAACCCCAAGGGGTGCAATTATACATCCTGTCTTACATTTAACAGTGATTATTTTCGAGGTAGGCCTCCCTTACTCCAGCAAAACTACGTTTGTTTTTGGTTCTGTTCACGATAGGGTTTTCATTGGAAATAAGGCTAATAGCATGGTCAACTACTGAGAAGGCAGTCAGCTGAGTGAGTGGGGAGGCACTGAATGTGGTGTGCTTGAAAAAGAAAGCTTGGCTAAAGAATTATTTGCTGCACACAGTGGTAAGTAGACCTGAAGGAAACACCTGCACCCCTTCTTTTTTTCATGGAAATGTTTTCCCATTGTATAACACTAGAAGATGGATTTTTGACATCTGCAAATGAGCACGGGTTGAGTCTGTACATGCCAGTCAAGTTTTTGCACATTAAACTCACTCATCCTTGTCTTTATGGATATAAATTTCAGTGTTCAGGCTTAGACACGTGGAAACAGGAAGGGGTCAAAATGTCTAGGTATACTACAGTCAATGCGGTCGCCACATGCATCCTGCACTGCGCGTTCAATTAAATTAAATTAAATTCAGTTTATTTATATAGCGCCAATTCACAACAGATGTCATCTCAAGGCACTTAACAAGAAGTCATTTCAATACATTCATACAAACATTCCAATCAGTTAAAAAGTTTCCTATTTAAGGAATCCCAGCAGATTGCGTCAGTCATTGGCGTGAGGTTGGGCCACGTTGATGCAGACTTTTCAACCACAGCAATCCCTCATACTGAGCAAGCATGTAGCGACGGTGGAGAGGAAAAACTCCCCTTTAACAGGAAGAAACCTCCAACAGAACCAGGCTCAGTAGGAGCGGCCATCTGCCACGATTTTCTGGGGGTTTGAGTAGACAGAGCAGAAACACAGAAGGAACAGAAGATCTGATATAACAGAACTTTCTATGTTACAGAAAGTAAAAAGTTGATAACAGGACACAGTGGATGTTCAGTTACTGGGAGCATCATCCCAGTCAATGCCCCCCGTCCAACAGGGCTTTGCAGTCAAGCAGGATACCAGACCAGGTATATCTTCTATGGAGAGAAAAACACTGAGAGAAAACAAAGTTAACAGTCAAAATAACCTCAGCCACCAAGTGGCCAGAGGGGGACAAAAAATTAGGCTTGTGAAGAATCGTTTTAATTATTCATATAACAACATATTTAAATATGCGTAAAGCTGCATTATGTCATATTTGTATTTAAAAAACAGTGTTTTTAATCTATAGTCAGTTTTTTCATGTCCTGACAATACCATTGAATCTATTACTTTTTGCTGCAGTTGCATGTAGAAGTTGCAATTCCATTTATCTTGAGGTGGCTTGGGTTGGTACCACCTCAGGTTGCGTTTGTGAGAGGAGGCAGTGTTCTCTGTCATTTAACCGCTAGATAAGCTAAGCTAGCCAGCCCAGACACCCATACAAACTCCACGTAAGTCAAAGAAGAGAAGAATTTTGTCCAGCGCTACAAAAAGAGCAAAAATTGCCTCTGACCGTCGTAGAGCTCGGACAAATGGGGACGTGCTTGAACGTCACGAGATTTTGCATTTTGATGACTGCAGTTCCTCTAATGGCTACATGGTGTCAGCACCCTCAGCAAACTCTGCAGAGCAGCTTTAAACCATGTTAATAGAAGTTAGCAAAACAAAAGTAACAAATTAGCTCCAGAAAAAGATATCTCCTCCAATCTCCTCTGTCAAGGTGAAGGTCAAGGTCAATTTTATTTCTATGTGCAAGTTGACATGTGATGTCTCCCGCCCCCCAGCTTCTGGCTGGAGGACAAAAAGACAGCGCACCTGAGTTGACGACCATTGTTATTAGTTGTCACTTGTCAAAAGATTGCGCTCTGGGGTCTCAAACTCCAATCCTCGAGGGCCGGTCTCCTGTAACTTTTAGACATGTCTCAGTTTCAACACACCTGAATCAAATAATTAGGTCATCAGCAGGACCCCGTAGAACCTAACTGCCTCCACAGGATTCACTATATTAACGGATAAGAACAAAACACATTTTCAATAGACACACAGTGGCGGCATATTAGGGTAATATTCTCGGCATGGTGTGTCTTTTGAATGCACTGTGGCAGCATGGTGAGGCGCGAATATTGTGGCATTCATGCCGGCATGCTTGATAGCAATATTTCCACAATATTGCTGCAATGCTGGAATTATAAATGAAGATCATGCCTTGCTGCAACAGAGGGTGATGATGTGTAAAATGTGTTCTGAGCCCCGGCGAGCAACAGTATTTAAAATGCAAATAAACATGGGGAGTTCATTTAGCATTTGTAAACTGTGTCAGCTAAAATGGCAAACTGGAGTGATGCGAGGTCTGGGAGCTTTTGGCCTTTAGAGCTGAAGACCAGATCGCCAGAGAGTTCACGGGGACTGTGAAGGACACCCATCTTTAGGAAAGACTTGAGGAGAGGGGCTTCATATAAAAAAGTTCCATTCTAGGGATTTTTTCTGTTCATCACGGAGTCTTCCATCTCCAGGTGGAAAAAACACCTGATCGCGGCACATTGCCGCCTGTTGTGGGAAGAAAATGTCTTCTTCTCTTCATAGGAATGAGGCTGGAGTCTGCATTGGCATCTTCTTCAAAATCATGATTCTATTAAAATTTTACCAAAACCCCATTTGAACCCATAAATTAAATTACCTAATTATCTCCCAGTGTCTCCTAATAGGTTATTAGCAATCCAATCCTCTCTTTTTCTTGAAGATTTTGCTCCTCTGTCTCAGCATTGCTATTAGCCAGTGTGAAAACTTTTCTAAGGTGATCACTGTTTGAGTAGGGCTGTGGAGATAAAAGTTAATACACAATAAAGAAAATCTCAATTGTTGGGGCTCCATTTTCCACAAACGAACTGAACAGACTGTTGGATGGCTGGAAGCCATTTTCCCAGATGGACTGGGAAGACCACATTTACCAGCAATCCTAGCGGTGACTCCCAACACTCTCGTATTGGTCCGTGGCCACCAATGGTGACATCAACGATGACATCATGGCCAAAGGGCTTTAAGAATGGTGGTTGCGGCCATTTCAAATTGTTCTCAGCAGAAGTTCTCAGCAGAAACTCTTGCTACACAGAGGACCTCTCACTGGTGAAGATTCTCTTTTGTTCTGACCCGCTGGACCGGGAGAACTCTCATTTCACTGCTTCGAAGTGCCCATCCTGTTTGCGTATCCAGTTTGGGCTATATCAGGACTGTTCCAAGACAGTTTGTTACGACGTTGACCTGCAAGCCGTCTGACCTGCAGTTGGGACACACGGTCCGAAAAATCCTGCTCAGGTTCTCTATTCCTTTTCTTGCTCAACTATGGAGACATTTTGCTCCTCTCTTCGTGGACTGGACCTCCTTCAAAGCAAAGTAGGACTGAACTGGTTAATTTATGCTAATCTTGTGTCTGGGCAGATAAATATGGAAAATAGAGTTTTTAACGAGTTAGATCTCGTTTATTGTTGGTTTAAAGTGTTTTTAAGCGCTGAACCTGTTTGCTCATTTAGTGTCACCACACGCATAAGTTTGAGCTGTATTTGCTGTGTTTGAAACTGGTTTTTATCCTGAGCGAATCCCACGCTTTCTTTCTTTCTTTCTTTCTTTCTTTCTTTCTTTCTTTCTTTCTTTCTTTCTTTCTTTCTTTCTTTCTTTCTTTCTTTCTTTCTTTCTTTCTTTCTTTCTTTCTTTCTTTCTCTTTCTTTCTTTCTTTCTTTTCCTCACTCTTGCTCGATGATCACCTGTTCGGCAGAGTCGGGCTCGGTCCAACCTGCTATAGCTGGTCTGTTAGCTAAAAGATTAACTCCATTGTTCCTTTGTCTGTTAGTTAAAGCTGCAGTAGGTAACTTGAATAAAAGTAACTTTTTGTGATATTTCCTAAAACTGTCCATGTCCTGAAAGTAGGAAATGAGATTTGTTATCTGTTAAAAAAAGCAGCTCAATTGGTCACGCCTACAGCCCCCACTGCGATTTGCAAGAATCCACCGCGCCTGGTAGAAAACACCCAATCAGAGCCAGAGCAGCGTCTGAAGGAGTGTCTGACATCTGTCTATCACTCCTCACACACACACCGCGGCCCGCCCCTCACTCCGCTACTCAACCGCTACGCAACAGCCACCTAAAGAGAAACTGCCCTTACCGCCGCTGCCAACAACAGCATATACGGCTAAGGAGGAGGACAAAAAAACTAAGGAGAAAGAAGTTGACTGAGCCCAAGATAAAACGAGGGTAAATATTGGCGTAGCCTTTGAGAGGTGGAGGGAGCTACGGGACCTGAAAGCGTTTAAAACCGATTCCGAGTTGGCAATGTTTCTGCTTGACAGCTTGATTAATATTTGTTTTGTTTTGGGGTTTTTTTTTGGTGGTGGTATTACAGTAAACCTCCGCAGCGCAGGCAATCATCCGTGCACTCACAGCTAATGTTGTCATATGTGGTTAAGTAACGTTAACAATGTTTGACTTCTTATTGACAAATAAACAACTAAATAACAACTTTTAAGCTCAGGTATAGACAACATCTTTTCTAACTGTGCGAAGGTGATATTATGTTTTGTTCTTACTGGTTCGCACTCCATGTTGCTTACACCACTTTGCTGCTTCAAGTCGCGTCAGCTGATTATCTTTGGCAGTTGTTACGCCAATAGCGCAGCCGAAGGAGGGAGGAGGGCATTGGAGGCGGGGCTAGAGTGCATCGGAGAGGGAGGGGGAGTGATGTGAAGCTTGTTTGGGTTAAAATTTTCAAGCAAAGTCTGCTCTCCTCTCTAAATTACCTATGGCAGCTTTAAAGCTGTGGCCTCCATTTAGCCAAAGCTAGTTTTATGGCCATGTGCTGTTCTCTATCTTGGCCCCGAGCTAAGTTTTGCGAAAGGGGAAGCTGTCTGTTTGTCCCTGATCCACTTTGTGTTAATTGTGTTTAATTTTCACATATTATTGTTTTCTAAGATCTGTAGTAATTAGTTGCATGCTTTAGAATAGATGGGAATTATTGACGAAATGCTTTGGCTGTAAGGTTGATCTATTTTCTTAATAAATTCCCCTTAGCTTATAGAGAAGTGGTCTGTGTTTAAATGGTGTATATGTTCAATTATTGTCTACAACGTGTGAATTTACACCTTCAAGAAGAGACTGGATGTCTGGTCTTCTAATACAGAAGTGGTGCCCCTAATATTAATAAATTAAACTTTAATAATTATATTAATATTAAATTATTGATCATAATTATTGATGGTTATGTAAACCAGACAGAAACTCGCTCACAACACAATGGTTAACTTTGCTTCATCTGCTTCTCCTTTTTTTGATCATAGTCAAAGGTTATAAACGTAGCTCAAAGGTTCCCATTAATCATTGTGGGATCCCAGTTCTGCTGCTGGAACCCCCAAGACATCATTCCTATATTAAAACTTTTCCACTACCTCTTTCTTTAAAAACACACTTTTTTTAAACCATATTTTACTGAAATCCGCAGTTTATTTAGAATCTGCTTTTCAAACTTGTTTTCCATGCTTTTAGTCTATGAGACAATCCCTGAAAACACTCTCAGGGCGTATTTTCTTCTTCATCAGCATAATTTATTTCCAAAAGTCAATCGTTCTCCATTCATTCAGGTTGTTGCTGAATGAAATCTGATCCAAGAAACTTCCACTGTTTTCCAAGCTGTGGCCCGCAGGATGTTATCTAAGTGATGAAATGGGGAACACAGAGTTACCAAGGCCTCTGACCCTGGTAACTAATTTGGAAAGTTTATTATTAATTTGTATTTTCATTGCCATTTCCCTTCAGCTGTAGTCGTCAATTTAATTTAGTGCCATCAATGAGTTTGTTAAGATCTGCTGTGAAAAAGTGTTAGGCGTCCTCGCAGCTAAAGTATTGAGTTAAGCCTTATTTTGTTCTACTAAATTATAAAGTGATGCCTACCGGAGCCACAGAAGTACCGGTGCCATCCTCAGAATGTACAAGTCTTCCAGGTTCTGCAGGGCAGTAACAAGACAGCCCCACAGCCAAATCCATCTGTTCTCTGATTGGATATTTAAATTTGTGATTGACAAGATACATTGACAGCAACTCAAGCTTCCCCAAAGTGCTGTACAAGTAAAAAACACAAGCACTAATACTAGCAATCAATAAAAAGAAGGTAAAATACTAAAAATAATATGTAAAAGCTACAAGCATAATGAAAGGATCAAACAAGAAAGTTGTGGTGTCATCTCACTGCATCCTCCCAGTGGTGCATTTTATTGTGTCTCAATCTCAAGTTTGGCAGACACCTGTTTTCAAACAGGGCCTAAAAAAGGCATTAAGAATCCAGGAAGAAAAGAGAAAAAAACGAGACAGTGGGGTGATGCCTGTGCGTCGCTCGCACTCTCCCTCCTATCACGGTCTTATCCTACTTGGTGCTCTCTGCACTGTTACTCTGAAACAGTGCACAGAGCAGCTGTGATCACCGCTCTTGCAGCGGCTGGGAGGGAGAGAAGCAGGATGTTATTGATGAAATTATCTTGATGTTGTAGACAAACCAAAAACCCGTAGCAAAGCATAATTTTACATGCAGTTATTCACTACTGAAGCAACACTTAGTTGCTTTAAACAAAGCATTTGTGCTTAGGGCACCCAAATGGCTTGCAACGACTTGCATTTATTTTTAAATGCTATAACCAAATGCTATTTTTATAGCATTTGTTCTGGAGTCCAGTGGCAGCATGCTTTATATCCCTGCGTCAAACTTTGGATTGCACTTGGTGATGTACTTATGGGCACAAATCAAGTCTGTAATTCTTTGGACTTAAACATCAGACTGTCTAGTTCTGTTACGTTATGTCACCTTGTGAAAAACATTCAGTGAATTTTAGCTTTGTGCATCCACAAATAAGAGTTTGTGTGTGTAAAAAATAATAGTATTTAGTAAAAATAACTACGCAAGTTACAAAATTTGATCTTTTACACAGACAAAGGAAAAAACTTCAAGACTGTTATTAAGTGTGGTTTTCAAATTGCGAGTACAAATTCTGACCGCATATTTCTTCCACTCACCTGATTGGTCAGTATCTTGTCAATCACAAATTTAAATATCCAATCAGAGAACAGATGGATTTGGCTGTGGGGCTGTCTTGTTACTGCCCTGCAGAACCTGGAAGACTTGTACATTCTGAGGATGGCACCGGTACTTCTGTGGCTCCGGTAGGCATCACTTTATAATTTAGTAGAACAAAATAACCACAGAAGTACTGGTACACTCTGATGTACAAGTAAAAAAATAAAGACTTGAATTTGTGCCCATATGTACAGTTTGGATGCAGCAGGAAACACATTCTGTGAAGCTCTCTGCATTATTTGTTGAGCTCATCTGAAGGCCACAGGAGGTTAGGAAATCTGTCTCTACTGACTCTGCAGAAAGATGGTGACCTGTGCACTTTGGGCCTCTGCATCCGCTGATGCAAAGGCGTGACCCTGGGATTTTTCATTACCACTTTTTGGGGTTGCTGTTGTTCCTAATGGTTTCCACTTTGTTCTCATGACCGGACTTATTAAACAGATGGCATCCTATCAAGGTATTCCACTGGAATTCACTGAGCATGCAGATGTTTCTACAAAGATCTGCATGCCTAAGAGCTGGACTTTATACACTTGTGGCCAAGGAAGTGATTGGAACACCTGAATTCAATAGCTTGAACTTTAACATTTAACATGCAAACTAAGGCCTGTAGAGTCGGAGATGATTGCCATTTCATTGAGTATTGCATTGTCTGATGCAGGGCTACATTTGAGAGTCTGTCTCTAAAGATCATCAAGTGTCTTTAATGTTTTCCACTTGTGAATATTCTTTCTCATTGTAGAACTATGCACTGATTTTTTCTTCTTTAGAAATGGCCTAGAAAAGGCACTATTTTAATTTAACATGCTAAATGAAGTCTGTAGTGCCTGTGATTTAACTCTTGGATTTTCCTCTTTTGAAACATCTCTCTCACTGTGGAATGATGGATTTCAGTTTGGATTGTTTGGAGGCGACCTTCATAACCCTTCTCAGATTGATGAGCAGCCACAATTGTTTCATTTAGGTCACTGCTGATGTCCTTCAGCCCTGGCATCGTGTTCACATACACCTGTTGGCTCCAGACCAGCAAACTGAAACAACTCATGCTTTTATAGAGGAGATCACACCTGGAGCCGCACCTGGCTCTTGTGTTCCTTTGTGAAATCTATGGAAGCACTGAAGATATTCTTAGTCCCCCCCCCCCAAAGATGTAACAAGCTTTAAGAATAAATATTTGTTCCACATTCAAAAGTGCTGCAAGAACTTCTGAATCCTGTGAGTTTAAGGAGTAAGGAAGGAATAAATCAAAGCCAGAAGGACGTTGCTTTTGTTTGAAACGTAAAGCACCTCACAGGTTCTTATCAATGACATTCTTTCTCTTTTGCAACTACAAGTTGGGAATTGAATAGTTTTGTAGCCTTCAAAAACATGAATACAGCAACAAGCCCTGCTTCTTCCATTGTCAATCTCTTGTTAATTTGGCTGCTGCCTTTTGGCGCTGATAAATGATGCTACTCACTGCCAAAACGGTCGTGATATGCTGACTTCTTGGCAAATTTGTTAAAAGGCCAGTTTTGCATTGAGACACAGGAGCGGGCCAACAGATTTTCCCCGTCAGATAAGATCCGGTAAAATTACCCTGAAATTAGTGGAAACACAACTTATATGCTGAAAACCAGCGTGAGGGCTTGAAGAGAAATGTTTGATCAATTTTGATGAGAGAGTGAATGATGACTTTGTTTGTAATCCTTAATTCAGTGGTTGGGTAAGAAAGAAGCATGATGAGGCAGAACAAATCCACGGTCTGTGAGGCTGTGATTTTAATCCAGAAACAAGAAACAGGGGTCGAAGGCACCGGCAGAAATGCGATCAGAACAGTCAGGAGCCAGGAAACAGGTTCGGTACACGAACTTGATATCAGACACGACCGCCTAAAGACTAGAGGTTGACGACAGACAAACTAACACTGAGTGAGTGAAGGGCGGGTATTTATATAGGCAGCAGCACAGGTGGCATCAGTCAGCAATCAGTAGACAGCAGAGGTGGAAGACGCAGAGCCGTTGAGCATCATGAAACTTTGCAGGAACAGAGACGATCATGACATATATCATTTTTTTCTTCTAATGCAATGCACATTTTACTGAACATAATAAATATATTTTAAAAACCTTGATTATCAGCAGACTGTACACAATGCTGCAGCACAGCTCTGAAAAACATGAGGACATGACTCACGTTCTCTAACCTTTTCAGTGAGTACCTTTTTGTTTTGAAAACTGATTTTTACATTATTCTGGGAGCTTGGGAGGCGGGGGCTTTACAGTCAAGCTCCTTAGTGAGTTTCTGCTCAGAGGTGTTTTTAGGACTGCAAAACGTTATTGTATTTGCTTGGCTTCGCCAGGCCCAAAAGGTCTTTCAAAAATGTTTGCAGCCTTTCAATTGATTTCACAGTGATAATACAAATATAAGGTCAAGAGTTACCTTAACTCTTTTTATAATAATGGGAAAACAATTAAATACACTCCTGAGGCTTTGCCTCCTCAGCCAATGAATGATTACCTCTTTCTAAAGCCTAGAGAAGCAACTAATGCTGCCTATTAATCTGGGTCAGCTTGTCGAGGTTTTTGGAACGCTGAATAGTACCCAATAAAATTTCCTAAGGTTTGACTAAATATATAAGTTAAAATCTGACAAGACAATAAAATAATCTAAAGTTTAATTAAATATATAAGTTAAACACTGAAAAAAAATTTAATAATAATTTTAACCTTAATAGTACAAATAGTACCCAATTGTAATAATCAGAACTTAAGCAAAAACATTAGCTCAGCGTTGCATCCGATGCATACATCAGTGTCACATTACCCATCAGGAGGAGGAGGAGGAGGAGGAGGAGGGAAGGAAGGCACATGGCAGGTATGCTATTGTTTTTTCATGGGTGTGTGGTATTATGAATGCATATGAGTGTGTTGCAAAAGTTAAGAAAGCATCACAAGACTTTTAGTCAGCAAGTATTTAACAGATACTTGCTGACTACAGATTCACAAATTAGTTCAGAATAATGACTGTGGCTCGGTGGGTAGAATAGTAAACTTGTAATCAGAGGGTTATAGGTTTGAGTCCAGCTTCCACATGTCGATGTGCCACTGGGCAAGCCACTTAACCCCAAGTTCACTACCGATCTGTGTATGAATGGGTGAATGTGGCTCCAGTGTAAAGCACTTTGAGTGGTCAGCATGGCTAGAAAAGCGCTATATAAGTTCAGTCCATTTACCATAATAGCTTTCACTCAGTCTGCTAATTAGCATTAGCTAACAGGGAATGCTAATGACAGAGTCGAACAAGCAACGTAAGCTGTTTTAACGTCATTATTCTAAAACTGGTCAGTGGGGTAAAAACTTTAATTCATTTCAGTAATAACATGTAAATAAATGAGCTATTCTTTAATTAATTGAATTAATAACCAGTAAATTAAATGTATAAAATGTAACTAATATTTTACATTAAATATAATTGTAACAAAGGTGTTTGAATTAATCACAACTTTTCAAGAGTTTTTTTTAGCTGTGAAACTTGGGTAAAATGTACTACAAGGTGGTGGTTAAAATTTACTCAAATAAACTGAGTGCAAATTGTTACACCAATGTTATTGGTTACATTATAACTGTTTGTTTTTACAGTGCATCTTATTCCTCATAGATCATATTATATGTTGAAGATTGTCGATGAAAATTTATGTCATGATAAAGAAGTTCGTTATCTGCTCTGCCACACTGAACAAAAATGCTGAAAACTGTGAGCACCTCAAGGGCACTTATAACCACAATCAGACAAAACTGGCATAAAGTCATGCTCTTAATGGCACAATTATGTTGTTATAAATTGCTTCGCCAGCAACTCTTTCAATTTACAAAGCCGGTTGTTTGGCGACATCTGCTCATTTCCCTCTAATTACAACCAACTTAACCACAGCTCCAGCCCAGTGACTCTACCGAAAACGGCCCTGTCAGGCCAGCCCGGTGAAGTGGAGATACGCGCATGCCAGGAAGGTCCAGTAAAATTACTTTGAAGGTCCAATAGTGGAAACACCTCTAGAGTTTCTTTCTCTTCACGGTCTGCGAGTGAAACAATCCCCAGTAAACAGAACCTGTGTAGATTTATTTTTTCTTTTGAAGGGCTACACGGTGGAGTAGGTGGTAGCACTGTTTGGCTTGCAGCAAGCAAGTCCTCTGTTCGAATCCCATCCTGGGGTCTGAATGGAATCTGCATGTTCTCCCAGTGCATGGGTTTCTTCTCTTCAGGTACTCCTGCTTCCTCTCTTAATCTAAAAACATGACTGTTTAGGTTTATTGTCCTTAGGTGTGAGTGCGTGCATGGCTGATTGTCCTGCGTAGCACTCAGGGGCTGTATACACGACAACGTTTTTCAGCAAAATGGAGGTTTTTCTCTCCGATTCGGCCTCTCGTTTACACGACAACGGGGAAACGGGGGGGCGAAAACGAGTGGAGAGTTTTGAAAACGCTGAGGGATTCATTGTCGTGTAAACGCAAGCCGGAGACTTTTGAAAACGATGACGTCACTGCCAGCCACCTACGGACATGTTGCACTTGCGCACTCCGCCTTTCTACAGAAAAACAACAACAATGGCGGATCCAGGTATGCGGTTACTGCTGATGCAGCTTCTAAAGTTATTTGGTCGCATACAGTACGTGCGTCAAATAATCAGTATGCCTTTATTTGAGCGGAGAACTACAAAAAGAGCGCCATTGTTAGGTATCATGAAATGTTTCTTTTCCGGGTTGTGAGGGGGAAACCTTGGAACACTGCATACACGGGGACCACTGCCATCTAAAGGCCGGGCATATGTACTACATCGTTTTCCATCGCGCGCCCTGTCGTGTAAACGCAGCGCGTTTTCACCCGCGTATTCAAAGAAAAACGGCAACGTTGTCGTGTAAACAGCCCCTCAGTGTGTTTACCTACAGCAAGAAGAAGCCAAATTATTGCCTTATTCCGATTGAAATTTGGAAAGCATGTAGTGATCTTTGTCCGGCTGAAGTCAAACCAACTGGAAAAATCCAACGTGAAAGGGCACAAGTCTTCACCTAGTATCACGGTGGCAAAGACACTTCCTTCAATAATTTGATTTCTGAGAGACGTAAACTGGGATAAAGGCTCCCATTCTGGTTAAGCCATTAGTCCGATTTTTGCCAAAAGCTAGATTTAGATGTGCATGTAAACAGTTTTTCCCATGACTGCTGGAGATGGGCAAGAAAAAGCGGCTATAATAAAGGAATGGAGAGATTTCCTACTCATTGCACACAGATAAAAAAATAGTTCAAATAAAGTATTAAGAGTCCAGATTTCATTAATTACTGACAGTCATGCCAATGATGAGTGTTTTTAAACTTCTGCTCTGAACGGCAAAAGGCAGTGAT
Source organism: Valencia hispanica (assembly GCA_963556495.2). Classification (NCBI taxonomy): domain Eukaryota; kingdom Metazoa; phylum Chordata; class Actinopteri; order Cyprinodontiformes; family Valenciidae; genus Valencia; species Valencia hispanica. The sequence goes on from OY747714.1 coordinate 34,421,399, forward strand.
TTGTGCAGCTCTAGTTTGCAAAGGTAAGTTGCATGCAGCCACAAGCTGCAAAGTGTGACAGTGGTTCTTTGTTTGTGTCCAGTTTCAGGGCTGGATCTCCAAAAAGATTCCCGCGGTGAGATAAAGCTGTTAATGTATGACTTGCTCACTTTCTGAGGTGAACATGTACCATTTATGCCCTGGGGCTGTCCTGCAGAAAGTCTGATTTGGCTCCAGCTCTTCAAAGGAACTGAGAGGTGATCTTTAGTTGCACACTTCCCATTATCTGTGTGGCAGCAATTACTGTTATTAATGGTCAAAATTACCTAATAAAGTTAAGGGGGAAGTTGAAATGATTGCATTTATACTGTCTGCATTTTGTGTGCGTGTATGAGCTCATACTGGGGGCCATGCCAACATGGGAGGGATCGGACCGTCAAGTGGACAGCTCTGTAGCCCGCCTACTGCGCTCCACTCCACTCCACTCCACACCAGGAGCAGCGCGTCAGGGCTGATGCGAGCCAAAGATAGATGGACTGACGAGGGAGGGGGAAAAAATAACCAGAACCGCTGCACAACTAAAATAAAGAAAGAGGAGCTGCTCGGTGGGTGAGAATAAAACTGTGAGAGGGTGAATAAAACGGGAGTGACGCAGCGATCTCACCAGCTCCAGGTCAGTATCCATTCTGGAGACAGTCCGAGACGGACCGTGGAGTGGAAAAAGCTTCGGGGAGCGGAAACAGCTGGAGCTCCTCTCTGTGAGTTAATTCTTCTAAATTTAAAACTTGATCTTTTAAATGTGCCAGCTTTAATAACAGCCAGAGTCTACGGCCGCCCCCGCCCCCCACTCTGTGTGTTTATCTGTTTCTGTTTTTTTTTTTTTTTTTTTTTTTTTAATGCGACATTAGCCCTCACAGCTGCCAATTAGTCACAGGACGCAGGCGCGCGCGCACACAGAAACTAACTGACAGCTCTGTGCGCGAGAACGGCCAAAGCGGATTCCTGTCGCGTGACAGAGCCGGCAGATGTTGCCACGCGCCCTGAGGCTTCAAAAAGCTTCAAACGATAGATAGATAGATAGATAGATAGATAGATAGATAGATAGATAGATAGATAGATAGATAGATAGATAGATAGATAGATAGATAGATAGATAGATAGATAGATAGATAGATAGATAGATAGATAGATAGATAGATAGATAGATAGATAGATAGATAGAAACAGGTAAATACATTTTAATTATAATGTATTCCGACTACAAACAAGCCTTATCATGTTCTGTAATTATATTTAAAAGTTTATGTTTATGTGAGTGAGTGATTTTGTGTGTGTTATTCAAAATAACAGTTTTTATTTATCTATTCTTAAAATTATTATATAAAAATATTTAAACTGGAATTTAAACAGTTATAGAACAGTTTCAGTATTTTTTTATTTTTACAAATATATATATTTTTAAATGGTCAGAGTTATTTATTATGTATTTGTGAATGTTGAGAAATCGTTCCTGAAATTATTATTGTTTTTTAAATTTAAAAATACAATAAATTTTATTTAGTTTATAGTGACAGGTCATTTTCACTGTGAATGTTGTAAATTTCCCCCCAATTTTTTTACAATATTTTTTAAATAAGGAAAAAAATTCTATAACTTGAATGCCTATATTTACTTTCTAAATGTTGCAATTTATTCTGAGATTATTTTTATATGGAAATACAAAAACTATATTTAGTTGTATTTGCAGTCAAATTTTATTATTACTTTTCAAATTAAGTGAAATTCTTTTTCCTTTTATATTGAAACTTAAAATAATATTTATTGTAATAAAAATAGTTGCATTAGTAGTTTTTATGTGAATATAAAAATTTTTTATGTACTTCTATATGCATATATTTTTTAGATTGTTGTAAAAGATTGCTTTATTCAAGCCAGTTTTTATGCTGTGAACTAATGGCTCTCAATGAATTAACATTGGAATTTAAATTTTTAGAGAAATAACTTTTCCAAACATGCATTAGGTTTATTTAACATCCCTGATTTAGGCATGTTAATCACTCTGCTGTCAGTTTATCGCCCCAGCAGTGCCATATTCTTAAACCTAATCTGCTGGCTAATAGCACTCATATTTGTAGTTCAGGGCTCATATTTTGTGCGGCTTTCCACTGGCTTTGAAAGGCTAATCTGTCCCTGATATAAGCGCATTGGTCGGCCTGCCATCTGGGCTGTATTATAGCAGAGAGGAGAGGGCATTTGAATAATTGATATTTAGCTATTTATAGGAGGATTATTCTGTTCATGTTGCACCAGGGGGGACCACTCTATCTATCTATCTATCTATCTATCTATCTATCTATCTATCTATCTATCTATCTATCTATCTATCTATCTATCTATCTATCTATCTATCTATCTATCTATCTATCTATCTATCTATCTATCTATCTATGACTGATGTTTCAGTGTAGGCTGCAGGATGTCCATCTAAAGTGGATTAAAGGTGTTACGGCTGCTGTTCACACTCTCTCCACTTTCTCTTCTCACTCCATTTCACTCCACAAGGACAGTTGACCATTGTTAGCCCTCTCTCAAGCCTCTTTCCCATTTTTTTGGTGGTGAAAGTGTGTGTGACGATAAACACTCTGATCAAACAGAGCTTAACAACCTGCCCAAACAGATAACATAGCGAGGGGGGAGGAAAAGAGAGGATGGCAGAGGAAGGAAAAGGGGGGAAAAGTAGGAGGGAGGTGAAGTTACTAAAACCAGAGATGAAGGCAGGCTCTTTGTGTTTAAAATTCACTATGATACAAGCTTTTTCAGGTGTAATACAAAGGCAGGTTAGGAGAAGAAACCAACATTTGCTACTTGGAATATTTTAGAAAAACACACATGTTGTCGTTTCCTATGTTTATTGGGTTTTGCAATACACATTTTAAGCAGAACAGGAAATATAGAATGAAAACCGGAGGATGACACGAGGCAGAGATCATGAGCCAGATGTTACCCAGTGCCCCACCAGCACATAGCCTGACCCCCACAGGCTGTTAACCCGAGCTGACAGCCTCTTTCTCTCTGTCCTCCATCTGATTTTGGCTACAGCTGCAGTGTGCTCGTACCTCCTGCTTAATCTGATAGAAATCTGCAAATCTGTTGCTTAACTGATTAATAAAACTAATTAGCACATTATATATATATATATATATATATATATATATATATATATATATATATATATATATATATATATATATATATATATATATATATATATATATATATATATATATACAGATTTCCAGATTTCCATCTGATGTATGAATTCTCAAATTATGATTGTGTCTAATGTGGTTATCATGTGTGTTGGTGTAATTAAAAATATTGGTCAACCTGAGAAAATGCGTCTTTCATGAAACATGAAGCCTATAAAGTATCCTTTATTATCCATCCATCCATCCATCCATCCATCCATCCATCCATCCATTTATTTTCTATACCCGTCCATCCTAATGCAGGGTTGTGGGGGCTGGTGCCTATCTCCAGCGGTCAAGGGGCGAGAGGCGGGGTATACCCTGGACAGTTCGCCAGTCCATTGCAGGGTTTCCTTTATTATACACCCTCATTTTTTATCGAGTGTGTGAATTGTATTGAAGACTGTAAAATATATGTTGTGCTAACATGCCAGTGCAGCAGATGTTACTATTTTAGTATTTGTCGTGAAGTTTTACCATGTAAAGAGGAGTCAATATTCATCAGTGCAGATAGAGTGTCTACATAGTGTATGTAGCTCTTTACCTTGCTTCTTGAAGTACTTATATCAGTTTAGTTGCATTAGGGCAGTGTATATAGCTATACGCTCATGCATCAGACTTTTTTCATTTTTCCAAAAGAAACTGTGGGTGTCTTAGCTGTGGATTACATTACTAAAGTGTCAGGTAGGAAGAAATGCTGGAATGTTATTTGCCTAAAGCTGTGTGTAAAGATGTAGATTCACTCGTCATTACCAGAATTTCCAGGGCAAGAGTGAGAAACAGAGCTTTTAGTTTTTCAGACCTGTGTATTCTGGGTTTAGCTTCCTCTCATACGGTGTAGGTACCAGATCTACTTAGGCAGGCAGATCTGCTCGGGGGCCCTGCGCTTGCCGTTAACGGCACACTACTGCAACACCACTAAGACAATCTACATTGGTCCCCATTTTTAACCCTGCCAAGCACAAGTTTAAAAGACATAAATGTTGATAACAGCCCTTTTGGGGATCAACAATAAAACTCATCTTTTCTGGTACACATTTTTCACACATCGGCTTTTGAAAACGTTTAGCAGGTTGTTGTTAACCATATTTAGACTGTTTCCCTCACAATGGAAAACATGCTTTATTCTGTTTATTTTATTTTATTTAGAATATTCAAAAAAAGATGATAAATGTGTAACTACCCATAAAATCAATGTGAGGCTACCAACAAAAAGGCTCTCAAAACTGGCCAGATATGTTTGTATTAAATACTTAAACGCCTTCTGGGACTCAGTCTTCTTTTATTTTTGGAACCCAGAAGTATTTTCTTCCATTACAAATTCATATATTTACTTTTTTTCATGTACTGTTTGTATCTGTTGAATTATTCTGTATACTGCATATGTTCTTATGTTGTATACTTGCTACTTGCTATTTGTTCAATAAAGTTCTCTCTTTTTTAAACTGTGCATTACCTCAACGCCCTAACGCCCAGCCAATCATGTAATATGACGTCACAGGCAGGCGCAGGGCCCCCGAGCAGATCTGGTACCTACAATGGAACACACTCCAAGCTTTCATTAAAAAACTCAGTTTATAAAAGAGCTTTATTTATTTTCCCCGAACTACCTGTTTGTACCTTTTTAACGAGCTTGTGTAGTTTTTATTTATGCCATATTTTGATAGGGGAATTAAGGTTCACCTTGAAAGTGCTTTAAAAGTGTCTGTCCGATGTAAAGCCAGAACAGGTGCCCCATGTACACGGAGGCTATCAGTCCTCGATGCAGCCATGGCTTAATTCACAACCTCAAGACCACTCTGCCCATTTTCTGTCTGACTACTGTCAATAAAGGCCGCCAGTGCCACAAAACACCTAAAAAATTTTTATTTAAATATATAAAAAGTGTCTGTGCAGTTGTTTCACAGATTAGTAAACTAACACTGGTCCTATATGCTCCATTTCTAGTTGCTGTTAAAAGATGACAGCCTTGTGGTTTGCTGGAGTCCCAAAGCTTTGTAGCCTTCTCCAAATGGAGAAATGAATTTTTCATGTTTTGTTGAATTAAATTAAATCAGTGTTGTTTTTTGACATCTTTTAGCCTACTTCATGTTGTCAGACAAGTGCTTTTAAGTAATTCTTGAGTCTACAGATTAAGCAGTAATTGGGCCTCTGTGTGGTGAGTGAAACCTAACTGAAAAAAACATTAAAATGACTGACTTATGCCCCAAAAAAATCCGGTTATCTGAAGGGGGAGTCTTATATTGGGAGGAAAAAAAGGACTTATGTGAACAATTTGTGCATCTAAAGTTAATTTATGTTTAAGTTTACATCTGACCTTCAGTTCAGGGTGTTCTCATTACCTTAGAAGTCCAGACATTAATCGTCATTCCCAACTTAACTATGTTACTTTATTAAGTCAGTAAACCTGTGGAATTTGCTAAATGTTGTGACCAAACTAGCAATGATTAACCATACAAGCCAATACCAAGGTGTGTGAAGATTTTAAATATTCACATAGAGACGCAACGCCTTCATTGACTGTGGGTGACTAATTTAATCAGATGCAAACTAAAGATTTGCTATGTTTGGTATGTTTATGCGCATGGCAGCCATGTTGGATTATGAGTGAGGTAAGGGTTCATAGGAAACCATTGAGAATCTTGGTTGGCTGTTTAAATTTAAATGATTCTGCTGTTGATTGCTCTGACTTAGAACAGCTATTTGGATCCATCCATCCATCCTGAAGGTTCTAAAGATAATCTCTGACAAAGATAAAGTGTTGCATTGTCGTGACAGGGTTTTAAGGAGGACCTAAATGCAGATTAGTGTGCTGAGTGGTAAATACTTTAATGAAGAAAGAACAAAAATAAACTATAAGTAAACAATAAAAACTAACCAAGACTAGGAACAAAATTGCAGTATGGAGGTAACAGAAGGAGCCAGTGGAGAATGATGCCTACAGAGGAGCTTAAATGCTGAGGAAAGGTTGTAGATGACAAAGGAAGCAGATGGGCTAATCAGAGAGAAGTGGAAGCAGCTGGATCATAGGCAGAGGAGAGATAAGAAATAGAAAACACCCGGGAAGGGCATCAGGCACACAAAAGGAAGGAAGATGAAAACAAAACAAAAAAGCAAAGAGAACCAGTGAAAGCAGACCAGAACTCAAGGGGAAATCTGAAACTAATATAAACAAAAAGGAACACTAATTCAAGGAAGTTCAGTCTAAAAGCCCAATGAAATAATGAACCAAGAAGTAAACACATGAGCAAGATATAAATAAATAAACAAGAAAAGTCAAAACAGAAACTTAAATGAAAATGAAAAGTTCAAACACCAATAGGTCATGACATGCATATCTGTATTCTCCCATTAACAGTTTTAAGCTGGTAGAATAAATGAGGTGCCCTTCAGCTAAACTTTTCCTTCTTGTTTAAATTTTGCAGCTCCTCATAAAGATCCAACTGGAAGAGGCTGCAACCTTTGACTGATCAGTGGCCTGTTTTGTTGTGTAGGTAAGTCGAGAATTCATGCCCGGACCACATTACATTGAAATAATGAATGAATTCACCAAATCTCACATTAAAAAAACCTTTTGATACGCTATATTTTCTTTCTCCATGCTCTATTTCAATGAAAGGGCAGTAAATTTAATTGAATGTGACATTGGAATTTGAAAAGACCTCTCTCATTTCTTTTTGTGAAATAATTTCATAAAACATTCTTAATGCTTTTAATTTTTTTTGTCTTCTTTATTGAGTGTTTTGGTAACTTTGACCTGAAGTGTGGAGAGAGGGACCAAACCAAGAAAATACAGCGCCTTGCAAAAATATTTACACCCTGCAAAAGTTTCCACCACAAACTTTATTTTAGTTGTTTTGTGTATTTTAGTGGGATTTTATATGACAGACTAACACTACAAAGGAAACACATTTTTACAAATAAAAGTGCAGCGTGCATTCAGTCCCCTTTCTTCTGATACCTCTAAATAAAATATAGTGCACCCAATTGTCTTCTCAGGATACTTAATTCGTAAATAATCCTATTTACTGTCTTCACCTGTGTGTACTTTAATCTCAGTATGAATCCAACTGTTCTGTGAAGGCCTCAGAGGTTTGTTAAAGAACATTACAGAACAAACATCACGAAGCCCAAGGAACACAGCAGAGAGGTCAAGGATCAAGTTTAAAGCAGGGTTAGATTATAAAGCTTTGGCAGCTCACAGAGCTCTTCGGGAAGAGTACGCCAGAACTGAAAGCCTATCATGAGGCCAGGCAAGGAGATGTTGGATCCCCAAAAGAGCCAAGAAACCCCTGTCGGATACTCTGGATTAGCTGCACAGATTCACGGCTCAGTTTGGAGTATCTGTTGACAGGGCAGCTATTAGTAATGCACTAATGTCGAAGAAGGAGCTCTGGTCAGAACAAACTTCAACTTTTTGACCCACAAGTGACAGAAACTTAACCCTAAACACACCATTCCAAAGGTGAGACATGATGGTGGCAGTATCATGCTATGAGCATACATTTCTTCAGCAAGGACATGGAGGATGGTCAAAGTTGATGGGAAGATGGAGGAGAACCAGTTAGAGACAGCAAAAGGCTTGGGACTGGGGCAGAGGTTCACCTTGTACCGGGACAACCCTAAACATACAGCCAGAGCTACAATGGAATAATTTAGATCAAAGCATAATTGTGTTAAAAAGGCCAAGTCAAAGTCTAGATCTAAATCCGATAGACCAGACTTTTCATTCCTTGAATATTAATGTTCTTAGATGCTCTCCTTTCAGTCAGTCTGTGTAACTCAAGACCTAATAGCAGCAACTAATTCTTCTGTGATGCATGTAATCTGACTTTGATCAATAATATTGATTGCTATTTTATTATTTTAATACTGATTCAATACTAAAAGAACCACATAAAATAGCACACATCTACACACTACAAACGCCATTTTATGTAAATGTATTTCAAGAATGAAATCTTTTTTTATAGCCAACGTGAAATTACAAATAAAGGGTCACTCACCAAGTTTGTTCTTCTTGGAAAAAAATGCAGATCTTTCATCTGGGCAAACTTTTCAGTAACTGTATAATCTTTAATAATCTCTTAAAGTCCTTAAATGATGTTAAAATCCACTGTCTGGTGTCGTCCAACATGTTTTCATCGCCAATTTTCATTCAAGAGGCAACGTGCTGAATTTAGACTTCATCAAAAACCAAAAAAACATTAGCTTTTGTAACTAGTAAGAATATTAGATGGCTGCACACTTCTATCCAACAGAACATAAATGTGATGTGTGCTATTCCGATATTTGAATATGAGTTAGGTTATGCATTTGGCAAAACGGGACGCATCACTTCCTGCTGTGGTTTGATAGCGGGATCTCCACTTCTTCTTCATCAAATAAATTTCTGGCAGATGCCAGATGGCACATCGCTGCTTTTCTCTATCGAGGAAGGTAGTGGAATCTCAGCCCGGGGGCCGTGGCAATTGTGCCCCTTGGCTGTCTACTGAGCGCAGGTTGCGCAGGCGCACTGGGACTTTGGGATTTTCATTACTTAAACAAACGTAAAGGGGCCGGCCGCAATCTCTGCTTTAAGAGGATTTAGCCTACATAGCTTGTAAGTATTCTGGCAAAGACTTAGATAGTTATACACAAATGTTTATAACAGAATCTTCTTAGTAACAGAATTGGTCTTTATATAATATTACTCTGTAAAGAACGACCCTGTTCTACTGTTTAATTCAATCATGCCGCGCATAGAGCTCCACAGCGACATCTGGTGGGGCCAAGCCCTGTCCCAAATGCAGAGACGCCACAGAGAGTAAATCCCAAGTTTGAAGTTTGCAGTTTGCAAATGTATAGAAAAACACTGGTTTTGCCACTTTTTTAGTTTTAGAGCAACAAAAACTGTTTAAAATGTAGTGCAAAAAACTAGCAACATCAATAATTTTTTCTGTCTGTCTCTTTGCAGTGATGGATTCACCTACAGACCTTTTCGAGGACTCCTCCCCACAGATACGCACTTTTACTCCTGGTCTCTCCTCTGCAGACCTCGCTGGAGTGCACACTGCTCCTGCCTTCAGACCCCCAGGCTTCCCCCTCATCCACCATCTCCTCCAGCCAGGGGGAGGACCGAGGAGGATCGGAGGTATTCTAACAGCAAACCAGAGTGTGCACAGACATGTGGAAGGCCGGAGCCTAGAGGAAAAAGTGACTGCCGGTCAATTAGAGCAAGGGATGGAAGGAGCAGAAGAGGGGATGATGGAGGCAGAAGATGACTTGACGGAGGTGAAAAGGAAGTGCAAAGACACTGTGCTCATGGCTGAGTGGAGTCAAGACGTCATGAAAGTGAAAAGGATGAAGCTGGAGTGCAGGCAGAAAGATAAGGAGGTGGAGCAGGGCGGGAGGAGAAGAGAGGGGAGAAGAAGGGAGAGGGAGGAGCTAAAGGAACAGCTCGAGGAGGCCAGGGAGAGACTGCAGGCCCTGCAGGAGAAAGTTTGGAGGGCATTTGGGGAAAAGGCAGAGAAGGAGGAGAAGAAAAGGAAGCACTTAAATGGAAACACATGTGATGGTGATGGAGAGGGAGATGAGGGTATGGTGGATGATGAGGAGGACGTCACAGGAGAGATGTACGATGAGGAGGACATTGATACCGCAGAGATGGAGAAGGAATCTTTGTCCCTTCTCTCTGTTTCCCATTTTGATAACTTCCACAAACGAAAGGAGCAGCTGCAAAAAGACAGAGATAGGATAGAGAGAGGAAGAGGAGGAGACATGGAGGGCATTGTGGAGGGATCAAGATTGTGGCTGGAATGTGGAGGTATGACGAGAGGAGACTGGGGTGGAGGGATTGAACATGAGGATGAGGAGGGAGGACAGAAGTTTGCTCAGGCACTGAAGCTGGAGCTGGGCAGCGCTGTAGCTCGAGTCATTGATAGAGTTCTTCGTCTTTACGTGGAGATGATGGATCAGTCCTCTCTTCCTGCCGCCATCTCTTTTCACCCGTCTGATCAGGGGCATGACGGAGGGAAGGAGAGGGAGGGCTGGATGGGACTTTTGACGAGAGGAAGAGTGGAGGAACCGATGAAGGAGAAGGGGGATGGAGATAGAGAGCAACAGCTTCAGAAGTTAAGAAATGGCAGCAGCCTTCCTCCTGGACCACTGCGTTGCTCTGAACAATCAGATCTGCCAATGCCATTGGCTGTTCACAGGTCACCTGACACACGAAAGACCTTCCCTCTCCTTGGACCTCCTCTCTCCACCAACATCAACTCCTCTCACACAAACCTTCCTCTTCATCACCCCTCTTTGACTCGACCCACTCCTCTTGCCCACCCTCCTCTCCTACCTCCATCTTCACAGCCCAAAGAGACCTCCACCTCTTTCCACCCTTCTTCATCCTCTTCTTCTTCCTCTTCATCCTCCTTCCCTGCACCTCCTCCTCCTCCTCCACCACCCCCGCCTCTCCCTATCCCACTGCTCCACTACTCCATGCAGCAGCTCTTCTCCCGCTCGCTTCATCACCCACAACTCCCACTCGCTCCATCTCGGAAGGACTACCTGAGCTCCGACCCCTTCCTGGAGTTCTCCTCTCACGCCTCCTTCCCCCCGCTCCCTTTCCTTGGACACCTGGACCCATCACTGACTCGTCACGCAGTCAGAGAGAGGGAGAGAGGGGTGAGGGGAGATGGGAGCATCAGAGGAGGTGGAGGGTTGGACGGAGGAGAGCTCTACCTGACCGCTGGGGGGATATCCTTTTTGTCAGAGTGTTGGAGGGAATCACAGAGAGGATTGTTTTTGTTCATGTTTATATTTGTCCTTAACCCCCATTATGTTTACACTCAGGAGGGATTGTCTCCTTGCCATCTGAAGAAGGCCAAGCTCATGTTCTTCTACACACGATACCCCAGCTCTAACACTCTCAAGACCTACTTCCCCGATGTCAAGGTAAGTGTGTCTTATTGATTCATCCATCCATTGTCTCCAGCTATCCAAGACATGGTCACCGAAGGTCCAACATGGAAAGACTCTAGCCTGAGCAAAATTCTCCAGCTTATTCACTGGATCCAAAAAGCTTTCCAGGCCAGAAAGGATATATAGTCCCTCAAATAAGTTCTAGGTTTTGCCTGAGGTCTCCTCCCAGTGGAGGCTCGGCAATTTCTTTACAATGACTACCCGGAAAAATGCTGGCATTACTGCAGGCGAGGCCCCAATCTGTCTATCTATCTCCTGCTCAAGCCTACTATCACTCCTAGAAAAGAGTATACCTCTTTTGGCTTTGGCAGAGAATCATTGCCTCAGACCTAGAGAAGCCACCCTGGCCTCCTCAGACTTAGCTGCAAACCACTCCATTGGACGTTAAAGCTAATGCCTTGAAGACAGAACCAAATAATCAGCAAAAAGCAAAGATTAAACCCTGAGATCCCAAACTAGATACTCTCCTCTCGTCTCCATGACTACACTTTGTGATGTTGTCTATCAACACCACAAACAAAAATAGTGACATGGGGAAGCCCTGGTAGAGTCTACCCTGCACAGGGAACAGGCTCAACTTTATGATAAAAATACAGACACAACTCTTGCTTTGTCCATGCAAGGACTGAATAACTCTTAGATGTATCCCACAGCAACCTCCAAGCCATTGTATGCCCTCTCCAAAAAAAACATATGTTAATAGGACAACCAAGCTCCAACAAGGCAAAGATCTGGTCCACTGTCCCACAGCCAGGACACAAGCAACATTTCTTCCCTAAATCTGACATGGGTTGCTGCCTCCTTTTCAACATGCCAGAGAAATGGAACTAATGTATTCTACTGCTGTCATTCATTTAATCTTATTTTATCATGAGTATGCATAAAATATCAAATGTAACTCATACTATATAAAAAGCCCTAGCATTAATATAATGCATTACTTTAAACTTGCAAAAAACACTTATTGTTGTTAAAAACTTGTCCCTTCTAGTCTATGGTGTAGTTGGTAGCAATGTTACCTTGCAGCAAGACGGTTCTGGGTTTGAATCCCAGTCTAGGGTCTCTCTGCATGCAGTTTGCACATTTTCCCTGTGCATGTGTGGGTTCTTTTCGTGTACTCCGGCTTCCTCCTACAGTTCAAAAACATGTCTGCTAGGGTGATTGGTCTCACTAAATTCTCCTTAGGAGCTGTTTGTTGATTGTCCTGTGTGTCTCTTTTTTGCCTTGTAATGGACTGGATCTATCTCCCCCATGACCTCTTGAGATAGGCAACCCCCCACCAACCCCCCGAGGACCCTGCAAGGAAAAGTAGCTAAAGACAATGGACAGATGAATAGGTTATGAAAGAAAGACAACAAGGTTTCTTTAGCCTACTTATGACCATTTCTATTCTCATACATGGTGTTACCAGTGAAAAACACAGAGTGGCACAGAGTTCCAATAACAAAGCATCACTTTAAGATCAAACAGGGCATTCCTCCAGATCATGTCTCCCAGGTTACAATATATTTGCCTAGATGAGCATCAAAGTTCCCCAACAGGACAATGACCACCTTAGACAGTTAATTATAGTTCAATGTCAGAGGCTTAATTCAAGACCCAGCACAGAAAATATTCAGGGTTAGGGTTAAGTTCCCGAGTGATTAAGGTTCAGGGTAATATAATTAAAACACACTTTTGAACTAGTAGCATTCCTTTTGCTTTCAATTGAAACGTACCTGTCTTCATAAACTCACTTCAAACACTTATGCCTCGTTTCCACTGAGCAATACGGCACTGATTGTTGAGGATCGGTACACTATTGTTTCCATTGTTAAACCATACAACAGACCTGTACTACTACATTCCTAGGCCTCCTTAAGCTGTAGGTCCATAGGACAATAGTACGGTACAATTAGGGTAGAGCTAGTGGCGTCACACAACACAGTCTATTGATTGGGGGACAGAAAAACGTCACTGCTTGCAGCGAGCAAGCGCCGTTGCGCTAGTGTGTCGCCACTTTAAGCTTTTTGAGTTTAGACTGACTGACCGAGCGAGCGAGCGGTCGCTCACTCACTCCCTCACTCACTCACTCACTCACTCACTCACTCACTCACTCACTCACTCACTCACTCACTCACTCACTATTTATCGCCAAAAAGGGGAAATTCACTAGTTTGACCCCGCCTGCCCAGTCAGAGTCCAACTGGGGGTGGAAACTCTCTTCTGAATACCCTGGACAATAAAATAGTGCGCCGAACCGCTCCGATCTGAGCCGTACCGTTCAGTGGAAATGAAGCATTATTAAACAATTGATAGAAAGTGTATGCTATTTTGTAGTTTTGGAGTCCTAATATGATCATTTATGGTGCTGTTTATCTGGAGACATCAGCTAGATTGTAGATAGGTGAGCAAATCTACGTGCAGACCAAGTTAACTAGAATATCCTGATGCAAAATTGAGTTTGTACAAACTGCTATGAAATTATGGAGGTTTTGAACAAGTCTAAAATACATATGCCACATTTATTGGTTTGTTTTGACTGAAAACTTACAGAAAATAACCCCGACCTAACAAACCCACCACTGTTATCCAAGATTAATGGATCTTAAACCCTTTGCTGCTCTATCCTAAAAGAGAATAAGCATTTTACGTTATTTGACCTGTTACAATGTTTTGTTGATCAGATTTTAAGACGGTGCTGCAAATCAAATCTCAGAGTGGTTCCTGCATGCTTACACAATACAAAACCTACTGCTAACCATATTTAATAGAGCTACTAAAGAGTTGTGAAAAGCCGTGCAATGACTGCAGTAGCACAATCTGAGCCTTTTTATCCAGTTGAAAAAGAATTCCCCAATAAGAAATAACGTTTTCTTACAAAATCACTGAATGAATGAACTCAAACTGAAGGCTGGGTTTCTCTAAATTATTACACGTAAGCCAAAGCAATGAGGCGTAATTTATTTTTCACTTATTTAAATAGTCTGCAGAGGGATCAAAGCTATGACCTTGCCATAATTAGTTTTAGTATTAGGCTTCCGGGTTAGCTAGCACAGGTGGTGTCAACTAACCCTGAAGCATAAAGCAGCCACAGACTCAGCTTGTCCAAACTCCATTACCCTCATTGTATAGACTAAAAAGACACATGTTCTGCTTTATTAATAATTTAGAATTAAATTGAAACTGGATATGGTTTTATAGTTTGTGCATCCGATGAGAACTAGGTGCAACCCATGGAATAAAAATATTATAATATTGTAAATACATTTAAAAAAAGCTAATAAGCATCCTTCTCCTGCCTCCTGCTGTCTAGTTTAACCGCTGCGTGACCTCCCAGATGATTAAATGGTTCAGCAACTTCAGGGAGTTCTTCTACATCCAGATGGAGCGATTTGCACGTCAGGCTGTCCGCGACGCTCTCACCCGGTGGGTTACGCTCAGCACTGAATCCAGATTAACAGTTTTATCTCTACAGGAGTCCAGACAATTTCACAGGAATATGTTCATTGATTAATCTTCCTTACACATTTCCATGTACATTCTCTGCATTCTCAGCATTAGATGATAATGCAACTTGAGTGCAATTAGAAGTAACTATAAATAAAGAATAAAAATTATCACCTTTAGTTTGAACTCAGTAGTCGATAATTATTTATTTTTTGAGACATTCTTCATTTATATTTTGTGTTATGATTTGTTCAAGTCAACAAATGTATTACAAACTGATTTTATACAGTTAGTAAATCCAAACAAAATAAACTGAGAATGTTTTTAACCCAGGGATGGTGCAGCTCGTCTGGGCCGAGAGACTCAGCTGCGAGTGAGCCGTGACACTGAGCTCTACCGCATACTGAACATGCACTACAACAAGAGCAACGTCTACCAGGTCAGGACAGTGATGCTATGTGTGTATTACATGGATTCCGTTCTGCTCAGACGTTTACACTGTGCATGAATGTGCATGCACATCATCTTAATTTGGGGATTTGATTATTTATTTGAACCATCCTTTACCAGGCAGAAATGATTATACAAGATTAAACTGCGATTTTCCAAACAAAAAAAGGTGCAGAAGTTAAAATTTATGTCAGATAGGGTCAAGAATAAATGTACGTACATGCTTAAATAGGTACATACATCCCACACTAATATTTGGATAACTGCCCCTTAGCAAGTAGCAGAGAAATCTAAGTTAAGCTTCTGGCAGCCTATTGGATCATTCTTCTTGGTAGAATTGGAGGAGGTCATTTAAATTGGTTGTTTTCTTGGCACATACCCAGCAAATTAAGGTTGAGTTGGGGTCATTCAGGAAGCTTTTTTTTTTTTTTCTTCTATTCTAAAACCATTAGAATGCGTGTTTGGGATTACTGTTGGAACAGCTACTAGTGTTTCAAACAAAGCCGACCTTTCTATGACCTTATCATCAGATCATAAAAACAGGGCTTCAAGACCAGTTTGCACATTGGCAGTGTTGTCAACACAGCTGCTTGCAGTGTGAAAGTTGTGGGTTCAAATCCTGGCTAAGGGTCTAAGGGATTTTGCACATTCTCTCCAGGCATGCATGGATTCTCATATGCCTTGTTTTCACTTAGTGGAACGGCATGGGGGCTGTACAGCGGCACAGTTGGTAGCACTGTTGCCTTGTAGCAAGAAGGTCCTGGGTTTGAATCCTGCATGGAATTTGTATGTTCTCCCTGGGTTCAAGTTTTAAGTTGTTTTTTTTTACATGTTCTAATAGCTGACAGGTAACACAGTCTTATGAAAGAATTGGATAGTTTTGTCTTACAAACATTTTGATGGTGCCTGGCAGTTTGGCCTTCTTTGGGTCCTTTGGGGAAGTCACAGCACTTGTGACTGTTAAGCTTGGTTTATACTTCTGCGTCGCGTCAGTCGCGTAGGTTACGCCGTAACCGCCGTACCCACTGCTGTGTTTATACTTCTGTGTAGGGCTGAAAGCGTCGTTTTGCTGTTTCATTTCCAGACCTGCAGGTGGCAGTAGGCTGGTATCGGTCGGCAAACTCCTCAGTGCGGAGTTTTTCTGATGGCTTGCTTATGTTTGCATCAGTTCCGGCAAGTATTTCCTTAGAACAACGATGGCGGCCGACTTGGTGCAGTGTCTCAACGAGATTGTGGAACCAGATGAACAAATTATCCTTCTTTTGAACACAATGCAAGCAAATGAGAAGACAGAGAGGTAGAAGATGGTACGTGCGTACGTAATCTCACTGACCAATCACAAGGGAGTACTTCCGCGTCTCTGCGTCACGTCGCCGGGCTGCACGTCAGGTCCGAGGAGGTGCACGTTAAGCCTCTGCGGACCTACAAAGAGGCTACGGCGGTTACGGCGTACCCTATGCGAGGGACACGACGCAGAAGTATAAACCGGCCTTAAGTGGTAGCCACTTTGATTTATACATTTACAGTTAATCTGCAGATGCACTAATAAAAAGTTATTTTATGAAAAAGAAACTCCATCCATCCATCCATTTTCTTCCGCTTATCCGGGGTCGGGTCGTGGGGGCAGCAGCTTAAGCAAGGACACCCAAACTTCCCTCTCCCCAGCCACTTGTTCCAGCTCCTCGGGAGGAACCCCAAGGCGCTCCCAGGCCAGCCCAGAAACATAGTCCCTCCAGCGTGCCCTGGGTCTTCCCCTGGGCCTCCTCCCGGTGGGACGTGCCCGAAACACCTCACCAGGGAGGTGTCCAGGAGGCATCCTGACCAGATGCCCGAGCCACCTCAACTGACTCCTCTCGATGGGAAGGAGCAGTGGCTCTACTCTGAACCCCTCCCGGATGACTGAGCTTCTCACCTTATCTCTAAGGGAGAGCCCAGACACCCTATGGAGGAAACTCATTTCAGCCGCTTGTATCCGTGATCTCCTTCTTTCGGTCACCACCCAGAGTTTGTGACCATAGATGAGGCTAGGAACGTAGATTGACCGGTAAATCGAGACCTTCGCCTTTCGGCTCAGCTCTCTCTTCACCAAGACAGACCGGTACAGCGCCCGCATAACTGCAGATGCCCTACCAATCCGTCTATCGATCTCCTGCTCCATTTTTCCCTCATTCGTGAAAAAGAAACTACTTTGAGATTTATGTCCCATTGTATTTCTTGGACTACTCAAGAGAGACTGTCTTACCACTGTCAAAAAAAGTAACTTTTACTCAGAGTAAATTTTAAATGAGCTACTTTTTACTTTTACTTGAGTACAATTGTGGGCTGGTAATTTTACTTGTTCTTGAGTAAAATTTCATCACAGTAGTAGTACTCTTACTTGAGTAGAACATTTTAGTAGTCTTTCCACCTCTGAAATTAGGATATCACACCAATTAAATGAACGATCAACATTTCTGATAAGAAGAATGTGTAAATATCGAGCCAGAATTGTATTAAAGCTTGTTGATGGTTACAAAAAACACAATTTAAGTGGCATTTATCCAAATATTTTTTGAGTTTATGTATATACTTGAGCCTGTATGTATAATGTTGACTGGTGTGAATTTGAAAAATCCACAATAAATTCAAACTTTTGCTATAAATATTTGTTTTGAAAAGTAATTGAAAAATTGGGTTGTATTTTCATTCTACCCTGGAAAAAGAACAGCTCAAATAAATTATTAAAGGCTTAAAACTAATATGGCCTTCATGCTGAGTGGATGTAAACGTCTGTTAACTTTTTCCAGAAAATTGTTATACAGTTAAAACAGTTAAACTAAGAAAGCACATTTTTTTATTCATTCCCACATTTACCACTAGTCGGTGGTAGTGCATTAAATCTACAGCAAAATGACAGGATAAACAGATTCTACCTTCCCAGCTAAAAGTGAATCAGGTTGGCATTTAAAAGTAAAACAAATAACTTTTAAAAACTGCAATTAAAAATATAGTGTCTACATGTTAAAACTGTGAAAGGTGTGTGGTGGGAAAATTCCTATGTAATTAGGATTTAGGTACATATTCTCTGTCTAATGAATCTATCTTGGGCAAGATGACAATGTACTGGGAAGGAAGGTTATGTTCCTGATAGAGATGTGTCAGATCACCGGAGAGACAGACGCAGGGGCAGCAAGATAACTATGGAGAAGTCTGATCTGGGATGTGCTGGTTCATGCTTTACTATTAGACTGGCATGAACCAATTCTCCAGAAGCTGGACATGAAGATTGGAGATGACGTGCTGCAGAGATAAACAGTGATTGCTGAATACTATTTAAACTGTTAGTCAGACAGGTTGGGTAGGGCGATACATGAGTAATCTCTTGCTAATAGTAGAGCCCCGTTTCCAGTAGCCTGTATTTAGTAGTTTGCATTATTCATTGTAGTCTCTTTTGTTAACAGTAGCCTTTATTGCTAATACTAATCTGAATTTAACAGTAGGCTGTATTATAAATAGTTGACTCTATTGCTGATATTGGCCTGTACTGCTAACATTAGTCTGTATTTAATAGTAGTTTGCATAGTAGCCTGTATAGCTAACTGTAGCTTGCGTTGCTATCACTGGCCTATATTGATAGCTAGTTTTTATTGCTAACAGTAGCCTGTAGTTAACAGTAGTTAAAATTGTTATAAGTAGTATCTATTGCTACCAGTCTTCTGTACTTCTAACGGTAGGTGACTGCTAATATTTGCCTGTATTTAACAGTAGCCTGTAGGGATGTGTGTTGGCAAAAATCTGGCGATACCATATGTATCGCGATACAGGGGAGACGATACGATATATCGCGATACTATGAGTAAGACTATATATTGTGATTTTTAAAACTCAATTTAACAGTAAGAAAACTGTCCCAGCATTCTAAACACTCCAACCTGTTTCATACTTTAACACAGTTTTATTACTAGATCTAGTTGATCCACTGGAACAAAGAAGGAGAAAACAGCCACAAACTACCAGTTATACTTTTAATTTTAGTACAAAAATTACTGTCATCATTAATGGTTCCATTCAAATACTTTAAAAAACAAAACGTTATATTTTTGTTTTGAATATCGGGAAGTAAAATATCGCGATATATCGGTGTATCGATATTTTCTTACATCCCTAGTAGCCTGGTTTGCTAATAGTAGAATATATTGCTAAAATGGTTTATATCACAATTAATAAATCATAAAAGATACTTAGTCCTACATAAAGCTCATAAGAAACTACCAATTATTTTACTGCTTGCTCTGAATAATAATGGCTACAAAACTATCCAGTGCCCAACCATTCTTTGTAACGAATAAAGAACAGCAAGCACAAAAACGTTAAAGAACAACCTCCAGGCTCTGATTAAATCCTTCATTGGAGATTTCATTTCCTCAGCTCACTAAACTACAAATTCTTCTAACAATTTAGATCAGGGAAAATATCAACACATTAAGACAAACTGCTTATACTGTATATGCATATTAGAAGCCTATTGCTGTCCTGTGAAAATCTTATTACATTCTTGCTGCTTGCATAAGGAATTTAGGTAATTTGCTGGTCAAAACCTGAAAGTGTGTGATCACAAATTGCCAAGAAGAAAAGAGATCCGCATTGACTTTAGAGAAGCATGTGTTGCTGCCCAACAATCTGGATTATAAAGCCAGTTTTAAACTTTGACTTTGAACCTTTCTGTATAACAAAGTATTCTAGAGTGAAATGTGAGACCAACAGGGTAGTGATCCTAAACACTGAAAATGAAAAGAATTGCAGCGATCCAGTCAAAGTCCAGACCTCAACCCAATTAAAATGCTAAGGTAGGACCTTCCCCGAGCTGTGCAGAAGCACATGTTTGCAAATGACCTGAAACAACATTGTACATTGCTGACAACTTTAAGGTATTGATGGTTGAAATATGTTTTTTCAAGCTATAAAATCAAGTGATGTACTTTTTCAGAATCAACTTTTTCCTTAGTAAATGATGATACTGGAATCTGCTGTGTTTTTGTGCCCTTTAAAGTAACTTTTTTATGAAAAAGTGGGTACTTACTTTTTACAGTAGCTGTTTTTGCACATTAAGGAGCAAATAGTTCATGCAAAAGGAGGGTTTTATCTTGTTAACACACTTTGATGTGTTTGTTTCTGTGTGCAGGTTCCCGAGAGGTTTATTGAGGTGTCAGAAGTGGCTCTGAGAGAGTTTTACTCAGCCATTTGGACTGGGAGAGACAGCGACCCCTGCTGGAAGAAAGGAATATATAAAATCATCTGCAAGCTCGACAGTCCTTTGCCAGATGCCTTCAGGATGCCTGGCTGTCCGGTGGGCTGAGCCGTGTGTTCCTTCTGCACTTGAAAACTAATGCATGCTTGAGTACATTTTTATCAAGGTTTAAATAAACTGTCAAACGGTAAATGATGGGTTTAAAACCATTATTTAGGATATAAACACGTACATCAACACAGGACAGACACTGGACACAGTTCTCAAATAGGAGTCTTGTGACTGCACTTATCTTGTCCATACCGTTGAATTAAAAGCAGGAATGCCTTCTGCAAACATTCCTCTGCAGTCCGGCTGACTCAAAACCACAGCTTTTCTACGTTTCAGGTTTGATCAAACTCTCCTGAAACTGAGGGCTGAAACAACCTTGTATTTTTTATTTTATCACAGATTTATGATGAGTTTCTCTATATGTGTGAGGCAGCATTGTACTGATGAATATTTGATGTACAGTACCTTGAACTTTCTGTCACATTGCAACTACAAACCTCTATGTATTTTATTGGAATTTTATGTGAAAGATGAACAAAAAGTAGTCCACAATTGTGAAGTTGAAGTCAAATGAAAGGGTTTTCAACCATTTTAATTTTTTTTTACAAAAAAAGTGATTTACATTTGTATTCAGCCCATCTAAACCAGTGATTTTCAAATGTCTGCCACCATCCTGGCAGACATTTTAAAGAGCTTTTCAGCTTGCTGTGTTGTGTCCATAAAACGAAACCGAGATGTTCTTATCTACTGGCATTGCATTGCTTTGATTGACTGAAGCTCACTGAAGGTGACTAAGCTACTCCAATCTACCCCGCCTTGCACATAAACGTCAGTAATTCCAGGAGTAAAAAACAGTTTATTTGCACTTTGGACAATTAAAATCTTTCATACTAGCAGTACCTTACACAGTGCTTTCGTGAACGAGTTTCTACAGTGTTGGAAGGTGAAAAATGCATTAAAGAATATCTGGGATTCCTAGTACCACTTAGCCTGGTCACTGAGCATGTCAATCAGCAATTGCTACAGGTTTCTAAACTTGCAACTAGCACAAGGTTAAGTTTAGTTTGGTCACATTCTCAGATCCAAGTTCAACATAACAGCACATCAGTAGCACTACAGGCAGCTCAAACACCATCAGTGGTACCGCTGTTTGAGAGTCATGGTCCAAAACATTGTATCTTTGGTTATATCTTTGGTTTCTGTTCCTGAGGAGGCCCAGGGGGCATCTGATCAGGATGCCCCCTGGGCCTCTTTTTGGAGGTTTTCTCTGAGTGTCCCGCTGTGTGGAGACCCAGAACTCACTGGGGGAACTATATATCCCGTGGTGTGGGAATACCTTTTGAAGGTTAGCACCGGAGAGCAGAGGTTGAGGTAGATATTTTTATTGTCCGTCATTTCGACTGACGGGCTCAAAAAAATCCGGTCATAATATATCTTTACCCATACATTTTTTAAAACAACATATTCAATTTTATTTTTTTTAAATTCATTTTAAATAATATTCATCCCAAACAAGCTGAACAGAGAGCTAAATATAAAAAATGAAATTGAAGGATTGCACTTAAAATAACAGTTCACCTGCTGTGGCTTGAACGCAATTCACATCTTCCTCCTAATCCCCAAGGAACTGAAATGTGCACCCAATCGTGCGTAATCAAATAGTGGGATTGCAGCAGAAGTCATGAGGTTTTTGGATTTCAGCTTCAGATAGATGATATTTTGATGTTGTTCTAGAGGCTGAATCCACCATCCGCTTCAACACTGGAGACTGGAATAAAGCACCACTTCAGCCAAAGTTTTGAAATCAGGGAACATTTCTCCAATTGAAGTGATCAGAAGTCAGAAAGACTCTCTGAAAAAGCTGCTGTCAACCTGCAAGCTATTGCCTCAGTGGGAGGAAACCCCACAGCATACACCGTTGGTTGGACACTGGGCTCTTGGGAGCAACACGCTCCAAAACCTCAGTAACTCTTCAACTCGCTGTCAGCTCCAGGTTACCGAGATGCATTGAGTAAGGTGTCCAGGTCTGAGATAATGTTCAGATGCTCACATGGGAACCTTTTTTGATTGATTTATATACCTGTACGCTGTGCAAAGTGGTCGAAGGTGTGAATACACATCTGTCAAAATGATAGATGGCCTTCACATTTTTCCATCACCATTTTAAAAAAACTGGTCAAATACAGAAAATATATTTAGTTAACGTGAACCCTGCCAGGAAGAGGGATGTCTGGGGTTCCCTCCTGGACCTGTTGCCCCCATGACACAATCTCTAAAAGGTGGAAGACAACGGAAGGGGAATTGGAAGGTGAACCTCTATCCGAGTCTCAAGTCTGTTGCAGCCTTTATCAGGTTTTCTTCCAGGATTTTCCTGCATTTAGCTCCATCAATCTTCCCATGAACTCTGATAAACGTTTAACTATGATCTCCTCTGATCAGAGCACCCTCTTCCACAGGTTTGCTGTGTCGCATGCATGGCTTGGTAATTGGTTGCCCTGGATTTTATTGAGGGATATCAGATTAAAGGATTATTATCACCGCACACCATATTAGACTTTTCAGATTTTTATTTGTAAAAACAAATGAAGATTATTTATCATCATCGTTCAATTTCACAATTAGGCACTCATTTGTGTTGCCCAATCACATACAATTAAATTTCCTGTCTGCAATGTGAGGAAATGTGAAAATATTCTGAGCATATGATTACTTTTACAGGATATATCTTTTAAACAAGCTTTTTTTCTGCACCCATTGAGCAATAAAAATCCAACTTTCTTCCCCTGCAGCTCACATTAACAAAATTATGTTATATTGCTATGAATCAAAGCAAAGCACCTAAACGTTTAACATTTAGGCGCTGTCGTCAGAATGTGCTTTTCTAATTCCTCTCCATCTGAAGCAGCTTTTAATCTTCATAGAAAACAGTTCTTGGTGGACAAATCTTTGATTATTTATGAGAGTTTAGAAATAAAGTTGATTATCCTTCACAGCTTCTTTGCTCAGAGTGTAATTGTTGTACAGCTTTTGTGCATGGTAAATAAAAATGTACTCAACATGGAAAATATGTTAAAACATTGAATTTGATATAGCTGTATATTCATGTGTTGGTGTTTCTTTTATGTACTTTTACTGTGGAAATATTTTATATTCATTTAATGTGAAACTGAAAATATCCAAACATTTGTTTTACAAAGATGGTTTTTTTTTATTTTATCTAGTATATTGTGACTCTTTGATCTAAAAAAAAAGATAGATTTTGTTGGTGTAATTATTTGTGATGTGAATTCAAGTGCTTGTTTCCCAGATTTGTATTTTTTTTCTTTATATTGTACAGAATTTTCTGCAGTCTTTGCTGTAGATCTGTGCCTCATTCAAACTTAAATGAATCTTGATGTCTTATCAGCAAATTAAAGTAATACCAAGCTTATGTCAATAAATGTGTTTATTTAATTGCAACATGAATGGCATCGTATATTTAGTGCCCTCCAAAGTTATTGGTAAAGATATGTGAAAAGTATTAAAAAGGCCCACAGCATCAAGGATCCTCCACCTTGACATTGGGAAAAAGGAGATTTTTCAATTTCTTTGTTTGTTTTAAAATTAATAATGAAATCTTAGTTGACAAAAGCTCTATGCTTTAACTCAGGCAAATAAATTCAAAAATACTTCATTAATGTAAAAAGGAAATTCAATTAATAAAAATATAATTTAATGGTTGTCATGACTATTTGGTGAAACAATAGCTCTATCTGAGGTAGTGTCAATAATTGTGGCACTAAAGAATCTACTAAAGACAAGTCTTTTATATTAGATATTAAATTCACCCAAATGAGTGATTATTTATATCTAAATGTTCCATCCATCCATCCATCCATCCATCCATCCATCATTTTCCACTTAATCCAGTTGCAGGAGCAGCAGCCTAAGCAGAGACCCAGACCCTCTCTCCAGCCACTTGGGTCAGTTCCTCCAGGGGAATCCCTAAGGCGTCCCCAGAACTTCCTCTGGGTCTCCTCCTGGTGGGACGTGCCAGGAACACCTCACCAGGGAGGCAACCAGAAGGCGAATATTCAAAATGTACCCGTTTAGGGGCAAGGTCCCGGCTTTCTCACCTCTGATTGGCTAGCCTGATTGATTTATTACTAATCCTAACATTCGACGACCAGTACCTAACCCTAATCTGATCAATTTATTAATGATAACATTTACGTAGGACCAGTACCTAATCATAATCCGCAGAAGGTGGGACCTTGCCCCTAAACGGGTACATTTCAAATATTTGCGTCCGGGAGGCATCCTGACCAGATACCTGACCATCCTCAACTGGCTCCTCTCGATGTGGAGGAGCAATGGCTCTACTCTGAGCCCCTCCTGGATGACAGAGCTTCTCACCCTATCTCTAAGAGAGAGCCCAGGTAGCCTGCAGAGAAAACTAATTTCAGCCGCTTATACAATCTTGTTCTTTAGGTAACTACCCAGAGCCTGTGATAATAGATGAGGGTAGGAACATAGACTGACTAATAAATTGAGAGCTTTGCCTTTCAGCTTAACTCTTTCCTCACCACAACAGACCGGTACAGCACCCGCATCACTGCAGACGCTGCACCAATCGCCTTCGGCTCAATTTTTCCATCATTCGTGAACAAGACCCCCAGATCCTTGAACTACTCCAATGGGGGCAGGACCGTGTCCCCGACCCCGAGAAGGCAGTCTAACGTTTTCAAGCTCAGGACTATGCTCTCTGACTTGGAAGTGCTTATTCTCATACCAACCACTTCCCACTTGGCTGCGAACTGGTCCAACGAAAGTGAATGAAGCCATCAGGAAAACATCATCTGCAACAAGCAGAGACCCAATCCTGAGGGAACCAAAATGGATCCCTTCAACACCTTGAAGCACCTAGAAATCCTTTCCATAAAACTTATGAACAGAATTGGTCACAACCTTGGTGGAGTCCAACTCTCACCGGAAACAAGCCCGACTTACTGCCGACAATGTGAACCAAGCTCCGACACCAGTCCTACAGGGACCTAACGGCCTGAATCAAGGGATTCGGTACCCTTTACTCCCAAAGTACCCCCACAGGACTCCCTGATGGAAACCGTCAAACGACTTCTACAAGTCCACAAAACACATGTTGAGTGGTTGGGGGAACTCCCCTGAGCATGCTAGGATCCTGCTGAGGGTGTAGAGCTGGTTCTAAAAGTTACATAAATTACTTAAAAGATTTTTTATTTTTCTTTATACACATTGTTTCCAGGGGTGACAATAATTATGGACAGCGCTCCATCTGCCTCCAACATATCTAAAATTTGCTTCAATTTGTTAAGCGAGATCAGCTGCTTATGACCCTTGTCATAAAGCAGCTGATTCTCATTCAGAGGGAACGCGAAACACAAAGGCAAACATTTTCCCAATTTAGGATGAATTAAAGGAATAATCCTTTGGAATGAAGACAATAAACTTATGCACTCGTCTAAAGGATGCAATGCTGAAGATGATTAGGGATTAAAGCGTGATTTAACAATTTAAGAGAATTTCCTATTGGCAGACCATCCGACTCAATAATGCAGCATGTGTGTTCTGTATGTGTACATTTTTTAAGGGTTTGGGATGAGCCTCTGTGCTTTCTGATTGCCTGACCCAATACCTGCAAGTGCTAAATAGATGTATGCAGTATTTAACCTAAGAAAAAAGACCCAGGTTTGAAATCCAAATTTTTTATAAGATAATTTCTGAAAAATCCTAAAAATAACAGACAAAGAAATGATTTAGCTCCAAAAAAAGGATTCCCAAAGGGTGATTAGCTGAAAATGTAACATATGGTAAAGGAGCTACCAAAGAATGATGTGTCTCTCAAGTCCTGAATCAGGTCTTTGCTGGATTTTCTCGAAGATATGACTTTTAGATATTCTTCATCTGCTATGGGTTGCTATTATGGGCTGATACTTTTGTCTGCCACTTTCCTTATTATTAGGCACAAACTGCAAAATATGCTGTCAAAACCTTTAAAAAGCTGAGGGGAAACCCCTGATCAACACTAAAGACAGCCTGGTCTGGTTCAAAACGTTTTATCTATCTTTATGGATATGGCTGTTAAAAGGTATTTAGTGCATTAAGTGAAAGAAACCCATCCTGGTCCAGTGCAAAAATGTAATTAGTTACATTGAAATATCATGAATTAACTGTTAATAATCACAGTTATTTGGGTTAGTCTCACTAGCCACACCCAGGCCTGATTACTGCTGGACCTGCAGAATCAAGAAACAATAAAATAGCACCCGTCTGATAGCATGAAGTAGGCTAAAAGATGTCAAAGATGACAACATGTCTATCAGATGTAGGGACAGATAACAAACAAAATGATTGGCATCCATCAGTCTGGAAAGGGTTCAAATGCCATTTCTAAAGCTGTGGGATGCCATTGAAACACAGATGAAGAAAACCCTGAAAAGTGTTGAACCGACCAGACCAAAATTGCTCCAACAGGGCATCAACAACTCATCTAAACTCAGCAAAAAAAGAAACGTCCTCTGACTTTCAACTGTTTTTACTTTCAGTAAACTTAATGTGTGTAAATATTTGTATGAACACTAAAAGAGTCAACACCATAAGACATAAACTAAAAATGTTTCACAGAAATGTGACTAACAGAAATAGAATAATGTGTCCTTGAATGAAGGGAGGCTCAAAATCAAAAGTACCAGTCAGTATCTGGTGTGGCCACCAGCTGCTTGAAGTATTGCAATGCATCTCCTCCTCATGGACTGGACCAGATTTGTCAGTTCTTGCTGTGAGATGTTACCCCACTCTTCCACCAAGGCACCTGCAAGTTCCTGGACATTTCTGGGGGGAATGGCCCCAGCCCTCACCCTGCGATCCAACAGGTCCCAGACGTGCTCAATGGGATTGAGATCCGGGCTCTTCGCTGGCCATGGAAGAACACTGACATTGCTGTCATGCAGAAACTCACACACAGAACGAGCAACATGGCTGGTGGCATTATCCTGCTGAAGGATCATGTCCGGATGAGCATGCATAAAGGGTACCACATGAGGGAGGAGGATGTCTTCCCTGTACTGCTAGGCATTGAGATTGCCTGCAATGACAACAAGCTCATTCCGATGGTGATGTGATATACTGCCCCACCTCCAAATCTATCCCGCTCCAGGGTACAGGCCTCGGTGTAACGTTCATTCCTTCGACGATAAACACGAATCCGTCCATCACCCCTGGTGAGACAAAACCGTTACTCATCAGTGAAGAGCAATTTTTGCCACTCCTGTCTGGTCCAGCGAAGGTGGGTTTGTGCCCATAGGCGGCGTTGTTGCTGGTGATGTCTGGTACGGACCTGCCTTACAACAGGCCTACAAGCCCTCAGTCCAGCCTCTCTCAGCCTTTTGCGGACTGTCTGAGCACTGATGGAGGGATTGTGTGTTCCTGGTGTGACTCGGGCAGTTGTTGTGGCCATCCTGTACCTGTCACGCAGGTGTGATATTCGGATGTACCGATCCTGTGCAGGTGTTGTAACACGTGGTCTTCCACTGCGAGGATGATCAGCTGTCCTTCCTGTCTTAGGCGTCTCACAGTGCGGACATGGCAATTTATTGCCCTAGCCACATCAGCAGTCCTCATGCCTCCCTGCAGCATGCCTAATGCATGTTCACGCAGATGACCAAGGACCCTGGGCATCTTTCTTTGGGTGTTTTTCACAGTCGGTAGACAAGTCTCTTTAGTGTCCTGCGTTTTTAGAACTGTGACCTTAAATGCCTACTTTCTGTAAGCTGTTATGGTCTTAAAGACCATTCCACAGGTGCATGTTAATTAATTGATTATGTTTAATTGAACGTGCATGGAAAACATTGTTTAAACACTTTACAATGAAGATCTGTAAAGTTATTTGGATTTTTACAACATCATTGTTGAAATACACAGTCCTGACTCAGCAATACAAAACACCTTGATAGTCTCCAAGACTTTTGGGAAAAAGTGGACTGATGAGAAAAAAGTAGAACTTTTTGAAGTGCTGTTATATTTGGTGGAAATTTGGTGTAAAAAGAACACAGCATGTCAGAAATAGCGTGATGGTCTAGGCCTGCCTTGTCACTTCAGGACCTGAATGTCTTGCCATAATTGATAGAACCATGAATTCTGTTCTCCAGCAGAAAATACTAAAAGAGAATGTCTGGTCATCAGTCCTTGACCTTGGCTAAACAGTTAAACAGCAGAAACCAGAAAGCCTACCTCAGAATGGCTCCAAAAAGAAAGGCTTTGGAACGGCCAAGTCAAAGTCTGGACTTAAATGCAATTAAGAGACAGTGGAGAGATCTTAAGCATGAAAACCGTCCAACTTGCCTGGACTAAAACAATTCTGAAAGGAGGGTAGGTTGAAACCCTCCACAGCCATGTACAGTGTCTATAGAAAGTATTCACCATGTTGGATATTTTACCCTTTTATTGTCACGGTGTGACTTTTGTCTTTGTCTGTCTCTGTGTCCTGATTACCCCCAGCTGTTTTGAGTTTCCCCAATTACGTCCCTGTGTATATAAGTTCCTCTGTGCCCTCATGTCTCCGCTGGTTCGTCGTCAGAGTTCGTCACAGTTGTTGTCAGATGTCGTCTCACTCAGGTCTCTTCCACGTCTTGTGTTGTCCCGAGTTTGTTTCTGAGCTTTATTAAAGATGAGCAGAAGGAGCTCAAGCCGACACTCTGCATTTGGGTCCTCCTTTCACCAAAACATGACAGAACGAACCAGCCAATTGGACCCAGCAGAGTGCGAGCATTCGGAGGAGGAATGGATGGAACTTGTCGATTGGTGCGTAAGCCATGGACTGTGTTCAGACTCACCCTATCTAGGTTCCCGGTTGGCCTACTGTCCCCCCGGCGTTGGGCCTCGCAGGTTTGAGTCTGTCCGCCCCTCCACTCCACGATCCTCCAGCTGGCGTCCTAGGACCGCTCCTATCCCTCTCCAGGAGGGTCCGGAGGGCGTCTTCCCTGTTTCCCACAGACCCGCCAAATGCCTAGATGGCTTGCGCTCCCGTGTCGCTCCAACACTTCTCCAGGAGGACTCGTTGGGTGTTTTCCCGGATCCCCACAGGGCTGCCCGTCGTCGAGGAGGCGGCCGATCGCAAGCCGCTCCTATTCCTTTCCAGGGGGGCTCGGTCGACGACCTCCAGGTTCCCCAGCAGTCTGTCCAGCACCACAAGTTTCAGGCCATCCAAGATCCTGACCCTGTTCCTCGGAGCTGCAATCCGGTGGCTAATGTTACCTGCGTTCAGCAGTCTTTCCGGGGTCCGCTCCTGCTGCCTAGTCAGCATGACCAAGCTCCGGCCCCAGCGCCCTGGCAATCTCAAGCTCCGGCCCCAGCGCCCCGGCGATCTCAAGCTCCGGTCCCAGCGGAGGGAAAGGAGGCAGACCTACCTCTTTCCCTTCAGCCAGCTCCTGCAGCAGAGACCAGCGCTGATCCATCTAGCCTAGAAGTGGCTGTTGTGGCAGCAGTTCTGCTGGCAGCCACAGTAGCAGCTTTTCACCCTTCGGCAGAGACTGCTCCTTGTTTTGGGGCTGCAGACTGGTTTCCTGAGCTCGAGCTCCAGCCTTCCGAGTGTGTTCCAGAGCTCCAGCCTTCCGACTGTTTTCCCGATGGACACTCCTCTCATCGTGTCCCAGGCGCCGCCGATCTCCAAGTCTTCCGGTCCCACATCGTCCATGTGGTCCTCGGACGGGTTGCCTCCAGAACTTTGTGCGGTATTCCTGCCGATCCACGGTCAGCCTCCAGAACTTTGTGCCGGATTCCTACCGATCCACGGCCAGCCTCCAGAACTTTGTGCCGGGTTCCCATGGCCCCATGGGCGCCCCCCCTCCCCCGAGCTCTTTTTATAGAGTTGGTTGTGAATTTTTGTTTTTCGGGACATGTTGGAACTCCTTGTGTCTTTTTGGGACTTTATCAGTTTGATTCTGGTCCTCCTCCTTCGTCGTCAGAGTTGTCGTCAGAGTTCGTCAGAGATGTCGGCAGATGTCGGCTCACTCAGGTCTCTTCCACGTCTTGTGTTGTCCCGAGTTTCTGAGCTTTATTAAAGATGAGCAGAAGGAGCTCAAGCCGACACTCTGCATTTGGGTCCTGCTTTCACCAAAACATGACATTTATTGCTTTTACAAAATTAATCATGATCAACAAAATTGGGCTTTTTTGACAAACCATTTTATAATGGCTCCTCTGATGGCGTTTCCTTGCATGGTTCATCTACACTCGGCCCAATGTCCTTTTTTACTTTTTCTTTTAACTGTGTGTGTGCATGGGAGTTGGGTTGGGGAGAGGGGGGTATAACTGTGACCATGCTTTTAAATCTGTGGGGGAGGGAAGGGAAGGTGGTTTTATGTGGGGTCATTTTAATCTGTAAAGCACTTTGTGATGCAACTTCTTGTATGAAAAGCGCTTTATATATAAAGTTTGATTTGATAATAATATCCCTTTTAATGTCAAAGTGAAAACTGATTTCTATAAAATAATGACAATTAAATACAAATATTTAACATAAAATAAGTGACTGCATAAATATTCACCCCCTTCAAGTCAGTATTTTGTAGATGCACCTTAGGCTGCAGTTACAGCATAGAGTCTGTGTGGATAGGTCTAATGAGGCTGCACATATGGACGTTGCAATTTTCCTACATTTTTCCTGCTAAACTGATCCAGCTCAGTCAGGCTGTGTGGGGATCCGCTGTGAACATGAATGAGCAAAAAACAGAGGTTCTTGTCTTTGCAACAAATTGCCCTCTAGGATTTCCCAATATTTTGCTCCATTCATTTTACCTTCTGATGTCACAAGCCTTCCAGGGCCTGCTGCTGCGAAGCATTTCCACAGCATGATCAAGATCAAGACCAAACATTTTGGCAAACTCTAGTCGAGCCTTGATATGAGTATTTTTGTATGTATGCAGAGTCTCTCCCATCTCAACTGCTGAAGATTGAAACTCTTTCACCTTAGTCATAGGAGTCCTGGTGTCCTCTCTCTCTAGTCTCCTTCTTGCACGGTTTCTCACTTTGTGTAGATGGCCTGATCGGCAGATTTACACATGGGCCATATTCCTTGAATTTCTTGATGATTTAACTGAACTCCAGAGGATTTCCAGAGCCTTAGAGATTTTCTTTTAGTCTGGCCCCACGTTGGGCGCCATAAATGTCATGAAAAGATATTTTTAACAAAGATGAATCCGATTCCTTCTTTAGTTTAAGAATTTAATCCAGCTTGGTGATCAACAAGGAGGACAGAATACATAGAGCATTTGCATAAGCTGGCCTGCTGTCCCACGACTGAAAAAACCTATATACTCTATAGTACTCTTCTATCTTCATTCAATGTGTCTTTCTGAGGCGCCAATCTGGTCCCAGTGCGATAGCAAAGAATGAAACAGTCCTTTAAGGATGGAATGTTCACGTAAATATGCACTGTTGTGATTTCATCTTGCACACTTACACTTATCTTTCAAGTCTATTCTGTTTGTTCTCTATAACTAAAGATCCTTCTATTCCTGGTAAACTGTTGCCATATATTACAAAAATGCAGTCCCAAATCAATTATTTCCACTACACCATTTCCTAAATCTTACTTTTCAATAACCTTCCCTGTGATTGCTTTTGAGAGTTCTTTTGTTTTCATGTAGCCAGGACCTCTTATTAACCAGTGAATGGACCTTCTAGAGACAGGTGTCTTTGTACTACAATGACTTAAGACACACTCACTGCACTCAGGTGATCTCCATTCCACTCATTGTGAAACTACTAGCACCAATTGGCTGAACCTCTGTTGAATATGGTCAAACATTTTAAAGGGGTTGAATATTAATGCCATCACTTATTTCGTGTTTTGTATTTTGTAAACCGCTCATTTCTTTTGATCTTTCTGATTCGGATCATTTAATTTGTCCCCGAGCACAAGTGAGCAGTTTAACATGCAAGTACAGACAATTTAAGGTGCAAAAAAACAAAAAAACCAGAGGCAGAACAAAATACAAAGTATATACAAGTTAACATGCCATAAATGTTGTGACGATCCAAAATGTCCATGATGAATGTAAACAGACTGTATAAGTAAAGTGACTAAAATGCAAATGTGAACAGAAGTTACAGGTTACAGAGAATATGTATTTACAAGTTATACAGAGGTAGAATGGGTAATAAATAAAACACCCTGTTACATGCAGCACTGCATGTGTTTTATTTTTCTACCCTTTTCCTCACTCTTGTATGTGAGTGTGGGGGTGGGGGGAGGTTGACTGTACTATGGCTGTCCTCACTAGAACCAGGAAAGTAGAGCACATCACCCCAGTTCTAAAGTCCTTACACTGGCTCCCTGTAGCTCAGAGAATAGACTTCAGAATACTCCTATTAGTTTAGAAATCACTGAATGGCTTAGCACCAAAATATGTTGAAGATCTACTGTCATATACCAACCCACCAGAGCACTCAGGTCCTCTAATTCCAGTCTATTCAACATCCCTAGAATTAGAACCAAACACGGAGAAGCAGCTTTCAGTTTCTATGCTCCTTTAATCTGGAACAAACTTCCAGACAACTGCAAACCTGCTGAAACACTGAGTTCTTTTAATAATCACAATTAAAAATGTATCTGTTTAGAGCTGCCTTTGAGTAATTCTTTGATGTATCTGTGTGTGTTTCTTGCTTTAATGCTGTTTTTACTTTATATGCTTTGTCTGTGTTTTACTGCTATTTTTATTTTACCTCTTAATCATGTAAAGCACATTGAATTACATTGTTGTTGAAAGTGTTCTATACAAATAAAATTGCATTGCCTACAGCTGTATGTGGAGCTTGTGAGAGAGAGAGAGAGAGAGAGAGAGAGAGAGAGAGAGAGAGAGAGAGAGAGAGAGAGAAAAGTTGGCTTTTCTCTTCTGAGTTCTGATCATTGTGATTGATTTGTAAAAGCAATAAAAAGGAAGGGGAGTTGCCTTCATTTCAACCCTCAAGAATATTATGTCCTGGATGACAGAATCTACACCACATAAAAAGCGGGAAACCTTTAAAGGGGTAAATACATATAGGCACTGCAATGGTTGATGGATGCCTGATGAAACTCTAATGAGTGAATGAGGAAGTTTCTGGTGCACAAGATGATTTTGGGCAGCATTAAAACCGTTTCCTATATATAGAAGAAAATGACCTGGTCAGATGACAGAAGTCACAAGGGTTGATTGTGGGGGAGAGAAAGCACCACTTTCAGCCATTTGTGACCATGTCTAACTGCAGTGTCATGCTACTTAAACCTCAAACGGTCAAACTTATGACAAAGTCGGATCACCTGACCCTGCATTTGTTATGCTGAACCTTAAAGCCAACGTAGTTCCCGGTGACCCTGGTCTTTCCCACGGCTTTTAGAAGCAATCTCCAAGCTGGAATCAGCAGGTTATGCGGTGAACATGGATTTGCTAAATGAATTAAGTGTCTAAATGAATTACCTCTGTAGTGTGATGTGAAATGATTTCCTATGCCTCCATGAGGGACTGTACACACTATATGTGCAGCTGAAAAGATGAAACTGGACATCATACGAAACAAAATATCCTGAAGGCTGAGGGCTGTGGAAACTCCAAAGCGAAAGCAGCGTGAAAGCGGGCAAGCAACACCGGATATCAATCATTTGTACCTTCAACATAAAAGCTCGGCACGCCCTAAGGAACTCTACAGGTGAGTTGAGTTGGGCTAAACTTGCCTTGAAACACTTTGAAACTATGATATTCTAACATAGGACAAGGTGTTTGCTTGTAGGAGTTTTATAAGATCTTCTATCTTTAACCCTTAATGACTTTAAACTTGTTGGACAAAGCAAACCAAACTTGCTGCTCCACTGAATGAAGACAGTTTCTGCTAGTTTTGTTCATCTGAGACTTTGTTTTTTTTGCAAATTAGCTCAAACTCTGTCAGATTGGATGGAGAGGGTTGGGGAAAAAAAATCATGTTTCAAGTGTCCATAGATGTCTGGGCCATTGTAGTACATGAATATTTAAACCAGTGGCCAAACTTTTCACATACAAGTACTAAAGTTTTACCTCACTATTAAACTAAACATGGAACATTTTAATGAAAAGAACAAATTAGCTGGATTTTATTTTATATTTTCTTGGTCTAGATAATGTTTTGTCTAACTTTAGTAACAACCAGATGTGTGTGGAGGGTACTCTTTCTTTGAACATGGGTGCTGTATTTAGGTGAGTTTAATAAATGAGTCTGCCAAAGTCTGCCTGTCGTAACATTTACTCTTTTTGTCATTGAAAATATCTTGCGGTTGGATACCAGACAAAAGCATTCCCAGGCCTGATTGAAAGGTTTCTTTGCCCTCACAGAAGGTCTACCTCGTTCCCATACCCAGTTCCGTGCAGTCTTAAGAGCTTTTCTAGCTAGATCCTTTTGTGTTAAGCTCCATCGACTCTGACCAGCCTCATTTAAAAAACTTTAAAAGTCAGAGATGGAGTCTTTACTATATGTTGTTTAGCCTTAAAGATTGGTATAATTGCAGTCATGATGCCAATAGAATGCTTACACTTTATCCTCGTAAATTAATAAAAAAATAAGGACGTGTAATTTAATTTGTTCCCAGAATTAATTCCTTGGCATTATTCCTAAAACCTGGTCGAATCTGGGAAAAGGAGTTTCTGTAGTTAAAAAAATTCATAATTCCTGATTTCTTTACTTTTTTCCCCCACAAGGAACCAGAGTTTCTTATAAGGTTTTCAAGTAATCTTCGTCAATAGTTAGGTTTTTTTTCTGAAGCTATTATAAAGTTGTTCCTTGTTGTTTTTCAGCTCAGTTTATCTGTTGAAGATAGTCCTTGTAAGATCGACACGGCTTCTTTCGTTCTCTACTTTCCTAATTGGATGCCCCCTGGAACCAGTGCAGGTGGTGGGAGACAGGAGGCCAAAATAACATCCGTGATGGACAATGTCTCCCACCCCATGCATGAAGATGTTGCTGAACTGGACCGCTCCTTCAGCAGCACACCGTTGCATCCTAGGGTGCATGAAGGAACGTTATCATAGGTCCTTTTTCTACCTTAGCTAAATACAGCACCCATGTTATATCTACCCTGGATGGATAACATAAATATAACACTACCAACCCAAACGAAATGTGATATTTTTTTTTCCCCACTCCAAATTAGTTGAAAACTTGCCGTATAGGAGTAAATCATCAACTGAGGAAGTGAAGGATGAAGCATCTGTCAGGTTTTTACTGCATTATCTCCGCCCTGTTTGTCAAATACATGGTGTTAAGACAATGCTTAATCTGGGGCAGAAAATCAGAGATGAAGCAGCAAATCTCCAAAGAAAAACATTGATACCCCTTCAGAGAAACAACAACAAATACCACTTTTGATAGCCAGAATGTCTGACAGCTTGGAAGCAGCGTATTAAGTTATTAAGAAGTTAGAAACTTTTGCAAACGTCTGTAAATTATTACCGCTGTCTTCAAAATAGGTAAAATGTTAGAATAAATATTCAGAATTAAAATTACCTCACCTTTGTAGCCCTACGTGGCCTTGAACGTGTTTCTTTGTTTTATGAAGGAACGCCACTACAAATCAAACTTTTATTTTGAAACGCATGCCAGGAAGTGGCGCCTCCTCACCGCAGCCGTCCTGACGCTGTGGTCCCCTGTCCAGAAGTGGGCCGCTGGGTGGATGATGGCGGTGTCGGTGCTGCTGCTGCTGGAGCTGGGTCTGTACGCCAGCTGCTTCGTCTGTGGGATCGTCGCCGCCGCCTCCCTCACCATCGTCCAGGTGAGTTTCACCGTGAGAGCCGAATGTTACCGACTCAAACCAGCACCGCTTTCTTTCTTCCGGGTGAACAAACTTTTTTTTTTCTTCTGCGGAGAGTGCTAAAAAGTTTGCAAAACACAGAACCAAAACAAAAAGCATTGTTTAAGTTAACTAGGCCTACATCAGTATTAGCTATTATTGTTATTAATATTGCAACTACTCTTCTCACACAAGCGGGTGATGTTTTGACACTTTCTCCATTCCTCCATTTGTTGTTGTAATACTTTTCATTTAGTCACATCTGTAATAATTGTAAGTATTCTTCTGATTTCCAGCTTTTAAAGTCTAACAACACTTTTATGTATAACTTTTAGTGAGGGGGATTTCATATTAAATGCGTAGCAAAAAAAAAAAAAAAAAAGTATCTGCATCAGGAAAACACAACCATCCACTCATTAGCCTACGCACCACTTATTATAAATGTGTTGAATGTTATGTTAAGGTTTTACTTTAAAGTATTTTCATGCAGGAAATGCTGGTGGAAATGTGAACATGTGCGCCTGTAATAAGTGAGTCTTGTGACCGAGTCGCTAGTCGCGCCCATCCTCTCGCCTCTATGGAGCGCCAGAGGTGCCAGATATAGACGTGAGAGAAATAGTTTCTTCTGGGAGGAATGTAAAAATGACCTGTCGTGATTACTGTGTGCACATTCATCCCGATTAATAATATTGCGAGAGGAAGGAGTTGACTTCTTTGTTGAATTCTTTTCAATTCAGCTACATTGGAGAGTTTTCGAGGACAAACGACCCGTTTAAGGTGATGCAACAGTATCTTAACTGGATTCAGATCTTTGACTAGGCCAGTTTTTGAGCTGGTGTGCTGCCTGTCCATGTTTTTCACAACCAGCGTGTTTTCAAGGTTTTATGAATCCTATCTGGCAGCAATCGCTCCAGAGTGTCGGGTCAGA
Source organism: Valencia hispanica (assembly GCA_963556495.2). Taxonomy (NCBI): domain Eukaryota; kingdom Metazoa; phylum Chordata; class Actinopteri; order Cyprinodontiformes; family Valenciidae; genus Valencia; species Valencia hispanica. Next base: position 34,458,481 of record OY747714.1, read on the forward strand.
AAACTTGTGATGTTCAGGTGAGAACGGAATAAATCAGACTGAGTCCAAGAATAAAGTCGTTGCACCTTATATTGAAAGCTGACTTAAATCTTGTTGCATGTGCGTGGTTTCTGTAAATAAAGCATAATAATAAAAAACAAATTCTAAAAACTAAATTACATCATAGACAAAGACACAGCAGTGCTGTACATAAATGCAATCTATATTTAAATAAACTGGCATATTACTTCAGACTGTTTTTATGAACTTAAAGTCTGACATTGTGAATTAACATCAAGCACGGAGCTGTGCAGCAAAGACAACTTAACATTGGTTATAATTCAGTACACAAAACATGGAAACAACAAATATAACATGAAATTGAAAGTTTATATTTAGTTCGATCCCATCATGCTAAAAGATCCAAAATCAGAGACTCTCTAATTTGATCCAAGCTATCAAACATGGCAGTTAAATTCAAGTTATATTTACAGTAGGTAAAAAGTTTTTATTTAATCTGAGGAAAGCCATCTGAACGCATCGACTGTATGAATTGCAGCAATATCTCCTGACCTGGCTCGACATCATGGGCGGGTCCGGCCCGCCCAAGACAGATTACCACGCCTTAACTTCTAACCATGCAATGTATTGACTCTGCTCTGGTCTACACTCCATACCAGTCGGTGGCGGTAATGCACCAATTTGTTGTTTGCAGGCCGTTTATAAACACAAAGAAGAAGAAGTGTGTCGTGTTATTGTTAGTCTAACTTGCATGCTAAAGGTAGTTCTGATTAAACGTTATCAGAAATACACACAAGGAAGGGAATTATAGAGGTTGTGAGCGTCAGAGGATCTGGGATTTCGGACATAAGACTCATTGTGGACGAACTATTTTAAAGGAGGACATTACTTGGACTGTTGTTTAGTTGTGGATGTAAAAAGACCGTTTTTGTTCGAGATGGCTCTGTCCTGGGTTTTGAAATGTGGCTTCAAATGGTACGTTTTCATTTATTTGCTTTCTGAGTGGTTTGACAAAAGCGTGTAATGTGTCTACAGTTATGAATGTATCCTTGATGGGCATACATCTTTTTAATCACAAGCAGAGATACGATGGTGTTGAAATTCAGCCCGGGAGCTTGGAAGTGTCTTTATCTCGGATAGGTTGTGGATCAGAATTTTTTTCTCTTTTTTTTATGATTATCTCAGACTTTCTGGCACCGAGGCGACCTATATTTGGAAGCACTGTGAGGTTAGTCTGCCTTCCTTTCAGAGCAGAAGAGAGCTACTGACGTCTGGTAGCAGCTAGCAAACAATATTAAAATAGTTGACAGCAGAATCAAGCGCAACAGCAAGAAGCACTAATCACTCTCAGCTGCACCAGTAGCGCTTACAAAGATCTTCTATAAAGGAAGATGCCTTACTCACGTACACAAGCAGACACATCAGTATTGAAGTACATGACAGTGGCTCAACTGCAGCTGCATCTGGAGTACAAAAACAAACGTTCTGGCCACCGATCTAGAGCAGACCTGCAGGTTCAGGAAAACTCCTGAACCTCCCTCTGACCCCTGAAAGAATCTCAGCTTTCAGATGATATATATGTATATGTACAGCAAAAAGGTGTCAAAAAAAGGCAGATTTGACACAGAAGTATGTGACACACTCAGTGGCGTAGCAAGCTTTTCAAAAGTGTGGGGGATGGATGTGGTTTGTTTGTTAATAATAAAAATGATGAATAAAATGAAAGAAGGGTACTAAAGGTATAACATACAAGATATAAAAAGCTTCCCATTGAAATGAGTAATACTAGAAAAGTATATGAACGCACTCGGAAAACAGAAAATATGTCAAAACTCTATCAAAGTACACAACAGTAGACTTGCTAAAGAATCAGAAATACTTTAATAATTACAAGGGGAAACTATTTTTGCTACAAACTCCAGATATACAAACATCATATATTAAAGTGCCCCTGGCATGAAATTTGCATTTTTTAAGTTTTTTGGTCATATTTAATAGTTTCCCCAGCCTGCCTATGTCCCCTAAGGGGTTAAAATGACTGATTAGTGTTTCCTTTGTTCCCGGGTGTGTCTGCCTACATAGTGAAATTAGCATTCAGAAACGGGCTGTTTTGCAGTTCGGCATATTACCACACTTTTCGGCATATGTCGTCACTCCAGAGTTCCAGCCAATTACCCCCTTCTCTGAACTACACTCTCCAAGTCCCTCCCCCCGCGGCGCGTATTACAACCTAAACAACAAGAGCTACGGTAAAAGGAAAACAACAAACCGACAGCATGGAGTCCAGACCTCATTGACACTGTGCTCCCCACTGTAAAGCTTGTGGATGGACTTTATTTATGCAGGGAATGTACCCGACCGACTCCCGAAGCCTCTGGTCGTTTGTGGCAAACATTTCTCTGATGAATGTTTTATTAACTTGGGACAATACAGCAGTGGATTCGCAGATCGTCTTAAACTTTTACCAGGATCAATACCAACCCTCCGTGAACCAGCAAATATCCCTATACAAGTAAGTATATTTCCGCAATAATGTCCTTCAGCTGTTTTATACCAGTGCTTCCCACACATATAGACGAATCTGTGGCGGTGCGCCACAGATTAAACATCGACCGCCACAGGTCCACACCGCCCCCCCAAAAAAAATCAACACCGATCGTCATATATTGCGTTTCGTTTTTTTCTTTTTTACGCTATTTAAAACACGCAGCATATTCGTTCCCTGCTCTCTCTTCGTCTCTCTGTCACTCACGTCTCTCTCTCACACACACACACACACACCCACACATACACACCCACCCATACACACCCACACATACACACCCACACATACACACCCACACATACACACACACACACACACACACACACACCCATACACACCCACCCATACACACCCACCCATACACACCCACACATACACACCCACCCATACACACACACACACACACACACACAGCCCCTCCCCCTCCGTGCACAGCACATCTGTCTGGATCACCTGTGGAAAACGTCCTCTACCTTTCTGCTTCCTCCTCAGGTGCCTCGCCGTCCGGATCAGATTGAAACGCCATTACATAGTTATAGTAGCCGATAACTGAGCCATTACATCACATTGGGAACCTGGATAACTACAGGCCAATAGCCTACGCTAGTGTTATATCTAAAGTTTTAGAAAAGATATTGCTTGATCGTATGTGTCGCAGTATAACAACACTTAACCAGTTTGGCTTCAAATCCAAGCTGGGAACAAATCTGTGTATCTATGGCCTGAAGGAGGCAGCACAGATGTATCTAAAACAAAATGCCTCTGTGTTAATGGGGTTTATTGATGCATCTAAGGCATTTGACAGGGTTAACCACTTTAAGCTGTTTTGTAAATAAGTAAAAGAGGTGTCTCTGATGGCATAGTAAGAATCTTGGCACACTGGCATTCAAGTCAAATAGGGCAAATACCATCTCTGCCTCCTTTGGTGTCAGTAATGGGGTGCGCCAGGGAGGGATATTGTCACCGGCTCTGTTTAACCTCTACATAGATGAATTGTCCAATCAACTAAAAAAAACTGTAAAACTGGATGTTTGATTGGCAACAATCTGATAAATCATTTTATGTATGCTGATGATCTGGCCATACTTGCCCCTAGCAGTTCTGGCTTTCAGCAGCTGCTGAATGTGTGTTCTGATTATGGACTGAAATATGATGTGAAGTATAGTGTGAAAGAGTGTTGTACTAATTTGTCGGACCAAATAGGATAAAGAACTCTGTTTTCCGGACTTTTATTTGGCTGGAAAAAATATGTGTTTGTAGAACAACTAAATATTTGGGTCACTTCATCACAGATCAGCTCCGTGATAGATTTATATCGGTATGTATGTTCAAGCCAATATTTTGTCCAGGAAATTTCACATGCGTTCAGACTATGTAAAAATGCACCTTTTCAGAACTTACTGTACACCCTTGTATGCTGCTCCTCTGTGGTGTAAATTTAAGAGAGCTAGCATACAGAAGCTTAAAGTTGTCTATAATGATGCATTAAGGATACTGCTCAAGAAGTGAAGGTCAAGTAGCCCCAGTCTTTTATTTTGTAATGCTTATGTCAGCACCTTTCAGGCTTTAATGGGAAATTTGATGTACAGATTTATCCAGCGTCTGAATAACTCTGAGAACAGCCTCGTTTTGATGCTGGTGGATCCCAGTCTTAGTGCAGTGACCAGTCATCTATGTGGAAACACTAATATGTGTCTTTTATAATCTTTTTTTTATTGTATGTTTTGTGTTGTTTTTTTATGGACCCTGAGTCTGACAAATAAAGATGATGAAAACACTTGACATGTCAACAAAACATAAACAGAACATCTTCCCAAACACATATCAAGCTTATATAAAAACTTCAAAAGCATAAACACTCATTCAAAGTACCTGGCATAGGGAGATGTAAAAAAACCATAACCCTTATTTCCCGCCCCCTCAGCACGAGCTGACCGATAAATCTAACACACCCAGAGAGGCGGGACTTAAGGCAGAATAGCCAAACATCAGCCGCTGGTCAGACTCAAAGCCACTGTCATGTTTGAGAGGGAATGGAGAGGAGAGGAGGCAGCCGCATCGAGCGCAGACACAGAGCGGCCAGAGAAACGGAGGAGCGACTGCTGTAGGGCGCCCCCCCCCCCCTCTAAAATAAGTCACTTCCTCCCCTAGCGAAATTGCCCTGGCGCCGGGTCTGCTCCTGAACGAGCATATAGCGACAGTGGCCGGGCTATTGCTTCGATTAATTTGCAGCAATCCTTTATACTAAGCATGCACATGGCAATGGTGGAAAAGAGAAGTCACTTTCAACTGGAGGAACCCTCTGATTTAATCATAGCTTGCCAATGATGTATAATATGTATAAGTACATAGAAAGGGTGTCGCAAAAAAAGGCAGATTTGACCCTGAAGTATGGAATGTACCATAAATGGGGCGTAAAAAGGAGGTTGAATAAAAAGACTGCTCAGGGCAAAAGGGATTTTGCCCTGATGTCCTTACCACCCCCCCTCTGCGTTTCAGCACTGAGGCCACCAAGCTCTGGACCAGTTATAGGCCACGACAGGCTAAATACATTACTGACTACCAAATATTGCATGCAAGCACTCCTATGCAATTGCAATACAGTGAACCCATGGTATTAATTGGGGGGTCAGGGACCACAGCCGCCTGAAAACGTAAAAATCACGAATACTTGAGACTCCATCTAAAACCGCATATAACCGCCTATGTTGAATCTTTTACACTGTTTCATACTTGTAGTTGTGTTGACTTCTGTTTAGGTGTTCAGATATATTCCCTCAGCTTTAACGTAACGTAACACATTTTAAATCAGTCCAGTCCACAGTTTGCTTACCTAAAAGAAATTAAATGTATTTTTCTTTCATGTATTAAACTCTGAGTAAGGTCTCTGTCTTTTTGTCTGTTTCAGGGTAATTTCGGTGGTCTGTGCATGCTGTATGGACGCGTCAGCTACAATGCGACGGCAAACCTCATCGGAGTCCAGGCGCCCACGTCTCCCTCGCTGTGCTACTTCGTGTCGGCCATATCCATCATGGTGGCGGTGGTGTGTTTCTCCCTGTCTCTGTATTGGGTGTACTCTTACTGCATGGAGGGAGAAATGAGAAGGTGAAGAATGGCAGAAATCGTGTCCTGTCTTGTCATTTTATTGTTTACAGCTGCCAAACAATGCCTCAAAGCACAAGACTCAGAAATCAAGCAATCAGAACTAATCTGTTGTTATACCTTTGAACTTTAAGAACTTGATATTAGGTCTCTATCCCGAAGTGTTGAACAAAACAAAATAGACATAACAACAAAGACTGTTTCAGGCGTTACAGGCTGCAGAATCAGTAAGACTGTACAGTATATTATTTGGTAAATACCAGAATATTGAGCAGGATCATTTTTTTAGATAATTTTGTATTTACTCATTTCAAAGTCAGGAATTTACATATGATTACTCTGCCTTAAAATCGTTTAGCAAGCTTCTAATCGGTTTGTTCAAATTATTTGAAGGATAATGTGGCTCATTTTTGGGCCTATTTCAAAGCAATACCTCCTGCTGGGAAAATCATAGGAAATCAGGCAGGATATCATGAAGAGAACTATGGACCTCCACCAGTCTGGTTAATCCTTGGTTGCCATTTCCAGATACGAACTATGTAAATCAACCCCAGACCTCGTAAAGATGCTGCTTAAGCTAGCAAGAGAGTGCCATTATCCACAGACAAAGAAGTCTTGTACAGACATGGGCTGAAAGGCCGCTCAGAAAGGAAGAAGCCATTACTCTAAAAGCAACATCTGGAGTCAGAAATGCACTCAGAAACAAAAACTTGAATTTGTGGAGACACGTCCTGTGGTCTGATGGAACTAAAACTGAAGCATTTGACCATAATGGCCATGATTATATATGATGGAAAAACAGGGAAGCTTGGAAGTCCGAGTACACCATCCCAACTGTGAAGTGGGCTGTTTTCCTCCAGGAGGGACTGGTGCATTTCACAAATTAGATGGCATCATGAAGACCACAAATAATGTCTCAAGACATCAGCCAGGAAGTTGAAGCTTGGGTGCAAATGAGTCTTGCAAATAGGTAATGACTCCAAGTGTGTTAAAAATTGTCTCAAAGGTCCACTAGACAGTTTTCCCGTGCTTCTAGCACCCCCTAGTGTCTATTTTAAATCACTCGTAAAAACAAACAGTTTTCTCCTCCCCCTCGCTGTGCGACCTTGTTCTCAAATCAGCTGACCACAGAAGCACATTAAAAGCAGTCATGTCAACTGAGGTAGCCAAAGTCATCATTTCCTTTCAAATTATGTCAACTAACGCTAACCAGGTTCTCTAGCTCGTCTGTGCAGGGGTGTAAACATGGGTTGCTATAAAGCGTTACCGCTTCTTGTGAGATACGTGACTTTCCGAGACTTTAGGTCACCGGTCCCGAGAGATTCAGGTTGCAAAGGCTGGATTCTCCCCACAAGGAGCGGAGGGGGCTGAGGGACTATTAATTCATCAAAGTCATGATCTCAGTCGCACAGAAAGTTTTTGGGCAGAGTTAAAAAGTGTGGGAGCAAGTTGGCCTACAAACCTGACTCCATTACAGCAGTTCCCTCAGGAGGAATGGGACAAAATTACAGCAAACTATTGTTAGAAGGATACTCAAATTATTTCTCATCATTCTGGCATCTAGCAAACAGAAATAATTGTGGTAACCCAAACTTAGCAAAAATGAGAAAACTTTAGATTAATGAGATGTCATAAAATGACAAAAAATGTCTTTTTTTTATTAAAGTTTGTGTAAATATCTGGTTTCAACTGCAGTTAAAGGCTCAGATGTATTGTCCTAGTCTATTCCTTTCCATTCCTTGCGTTGTTCTTCACCCTCATCCTGCTTCTCCTGTCATCTTTCAGGGAGCGCATGTGGATGAACCTGATGATCATTGTGAGCGGCATCTTTGTGTTCTTCCTGCTCATCACGGGCTGCATGCTGAAGATTGGGCGCGACTCGCTCTGCGACTCCATCATCCAAAACGTTCCCAATGTCACCAGGTGGTGCAGACACACATTCACCTCACTTTTTCTTTCACTGATCAGCAGAATGCAGCTTTATAACACGCGGGCGTGTTCAGACATGTGATTACTTAACGGCAAGCTTTTCCTGAGAAGCCACTAATAAAAACAAAGGTCATTTCAGGTTTTATTTTCTACTCTGTCGGATGTATTATCACGGGAAGCTCCATCTTCTTTTTCTGTTAATCATTTATTTATTACTATTAAATATCCTTAACATAATAATAAAAAAAAAACAATGACCTATTGGAATGTGGTTGGTTTGATTTAGCTTTTTTTTTTTACTGCTTTGGAACAAGTTATTAGCTCTGGTGCTATAAAAAAAGCTTTTTGCTTTAAAAATACTTTCTTTATCCAAACGGGAAATTAAATGTTGTTTTAACTCAGATCTGGTCTCCACAAAGAGTCATTTTGGATGGTGATGCTGTGGGCAGGAAAGATCTCCAGTAGCAGTCAGTCTTGCAACGAATCTGAAGAAGCCTCTGACTGAAGACTGTCGCTGTATAACAGTCTCATGACTCATAAGACGCAAACAGCTTTATATTCGGTTAGCAAAGACAATATTTTGCATTTACATATGCTGGGTGGCACCATGAGTGATTGGCAGCACTGCTAATCCACTTCATTTGCTTTTGCCACTCCTCTTTAATTCTCTATCTAGCTGTATGGTTAGAAAGCCGAGCACGTTGCAGGGTTTTCCCATAGAAAAAAAGGGTTCAAGGTCACACCACAGTACAGTGGCTTGCAAAAGTATTTGGCCCCCTTGAACTTTTCCACATTTTGTCACATTACAGCCACAAAAAGGAATAAATTTTATTGGAATTCCACGTGAAAGACCAAAACAAAGAAGTGTACACGTGAGAAGTGGAACGAAAATCCTACATGATTCCAAACATTTTTTTACAAATAAATAACTGAAAAGTGGGGTGTGCGTAATTATTCAGCCCCCTTTGGTCTGAGTGCAGTCAGTTGCCCATAGACATTGGCTGATGAGTGCTAATGACTAAATAGAGTGCACCTGTGTGTAATCTAATGTCAGTACAAATACAGCTGCCCTGTGACGGCCTCGGAGGTTGTCTAAGAGAATGTTGGGAGCAACAACACCATGAAGTCCAAAGAACACACCAGACAGGTCAGGGATAAAGTTATTGAGAAATTTAAAGCAGGCTTAGGCTACAAAAATATTTCCCAAGCCTTGAACATCCCACAGAGCACTGTTCAAGCGATCATTCAGAAATGGAAGGAGTATGGCACAACTGTAAACCTACCAAGACAAGGCCGTCCACCTAAACTCACAGGCCGAACAAGGAGAGCGCTGATCAGAAATGCAGCCAAGAGGCCCATGGTGACTCTGGACGAGCTGCAGAGATCTACAGCTCAGGTGGGGGAATCTGTCCATAGGACAACTATTAGTGGTGCACTGCGCAAAGTTGGCCTTTATGGAAGAGTGGCAAGAAGAAAGCCATTGTTAAAAGAAAACCAAAAGAAGTCCCGTTTGCAGTTTGCCACAAGCCATGTGGGGGACACAGCAAACATGTGGAAGAAGGTGCTCTGGTCAGATGAGACCAAAATGGAACTTTTTGGCCAAAATGCAAAACGCTATGTGTGGCGGAAAACTAACACTGCACATCACTCTGAACACACCATCCCCACTGTCAATTATGGTGGTGGCAGCATCATGCTCTGGGGGCGCTTCTCTTCAGCAAGGACAGGGAAGCTGGTCAGACTTGATGGGAAGATGGATGGAGCCAAATACAGGGCAATCTTGGAAGAAAACCTCTTGGAGTCTGCAAAAGACTTGAGACTGGGGTGGAGGTTAACCTTCCAGCAGGACAACGACCCTAAACATAAAGCCAGGGCAACAATGGAATGGTTTAAAACAAAACATATCCATGTGTTAGAATGGCCCAGTCAAAGTCCAGATCTAAATCCAATTGAGAATCTGTGGCAAGATTTGAAAACTACTGTTCACAAACGCTGTCCATCTAATCTGACTGAGCTGGAGCTGTTTTGCAAAGAAGAATGGGCAAGAATTTCAGTCTCTAGATGTGTAAAGCTGGTAGAGACATACCCTAAAAGACTGGCAGCTGTAATTGCAGCAAAAGGTGGTTCTGCAAAGTATTGACTCAGGGGGCTGAATAATTACGCACACCCCACTTTTCACGTATTTATTTGTAAAAAAAAATTGGAATCATATATGATTTTCATTCCACTTCTCACGTGTACACCACTTTGTATTGGTCGTTCACGTGGAATTCCAATAAAATTGATTCATGTTTGTGGCTGTAATGTGACAAAATGTGGAAAGTTTAAGGGGGCCGAAAACTTTAGCAAGCCACTGTATCTCAATCGAATTTAAGATCGGACTTTGACTTGAACACCCCATAGCCTTCATTGTGTTATTCTGAGCCAATCATAGGTGGACTTGCTTGTGCTGCTGCATAACCAAGGTGGACTCGAGGTTAAAGCTGCTATACCGAATCTGCAGAACAAGCTAACTTAAAACATAAACAAAGTCACAGAACTCTCACCCCTCCCGTCGGCGATCATCCCATGGCCACGGCCGCTGATTTGGGAACGCGCATTGCCACAGTAAACGAGAGAGTGCAAAACACCAGTTTGGTCATCAGTCTTTTGTTTTCCGCGACTATAAATGGCCTTTTTGTATTCTGGGACTCTGGTAGGTTGTCCTAAAGTTCAAGTGGTAGCAGCCGGTGTAGTTACCAGATCTGCTTGGGGGCCCTGCGCTTGCCAATAATGCGCTCCGTTTTTAACCCTGCCAAGCACTATATGGTGAAATGTAAAAGAGACATAAATGTTAACAACAGCTTCTCTGGGGATCATCAAGAAGATTTGACACATCTTTTCTAGTACTGCTTTTTCACAAATGAGCTTTGGAAAGAGTTTAGCAGGTTCTTATTAACCGTATTTTGACTGAGTTCCCCTTACGATGGAAAAATGTTTTTTTTTAGAATACCCAAAAAAGATCATAAATGTTTACCTATACATAAAATCAATATACATAAAATCAATATCAGACTATCAAAGAAGAGGCTCTCAAAACAATTCATATACGTAAATTTTTGCATGTACAGTGTTTATAAAACACCCCTGGCTGTTTGTATCTGTTGAATTCTTCTGTATACTTCATTTGTTCATGTGTTGTATACTTGCTATTTTTTCAATAAAGTTCTTTAAAGAAAAACTGGACACTACGTCAACATGCTAACATGATCCAGCTGATCATGTAGTGTAATGTCAGCGGCCAGCCAATCATGTAATACGACGTTATTGGCAGTGCAGGGCAGCGTTAGGACAAGCCGTCCAGGTCCTGAAGCAGCAAAGCAGCTCCAGACTTGCAGACGACCACCACCAGCTTGGACTGTTGTTAAGATGCAAGTTTTACACCTGATTCCGCGTTTGTCTCGGTGCTCCGCAGAATATTCTCCCTAAAGTCTTGGTTATCATCAAGATGTTTCTGGTCAGCTGTGGTTTTCTCCTTGGCTCTCTCCCATGGATTCTTTTTTTTTTTCTCTCTTTCTTGTTGTTGAATCATGAATTCTGACCCTAAAGCTGCAGTCCGGAGAATATATTTATGTATCAAAGTTTTATAAATCTTTAAAATGATAGTGGGGTTCAATACTATGATAAAAGGCTCCACAACACTTGCTATTTTTCTTAATTCCACCTTCCTCCCGTAGACCACTATGCATTTCACACTGAGCGCCGACTTTTTTTAGCCAATAGAATTCGAGTTTCCACATTGTCGGCTGTCAATCAACTTGCATGCGGATCGAGCAAACATGTGAACATGGGGCCGTGCACACAGACCTCTCCATGTCTTCCCGTTTACAGTCGCCATATTGTGAGAGAACATCAGTCATGTAGAAGTTGCTCACCTCCGAAATGTCCATAGCAAAAAAAAAATCGAGTGGTGCTCAATGGCGTTTGCTACTTACTTCTTTGACTCGCTGTTTCGCCTCAGGTGATGCGCATGTAAACTGCTGCGGTAGGGCTAGAGGGAGAGGAGGGGGGAGTGTTTTGGGAGGGGCCTTGGTACTTCGGATTCAAAACATCTCTCCCTCAAATACTCCGGACTGCAGCTTTAACTAAAGCCTGCAGCGCTTTAGATGCTGTTCTGAGTTGTTTTGTGACCTCCTGGATGAGTCCTCAATGAGCTTAAGGAGTAATGCTTCTTACTGTGGTTCACTGGAGTCCCAAAGACTTTAAAATGTGAACCTCATTACGTATATTGATATCTTTTCCCCTACTTCGTGCTGTCAGACAGGTTCTATTTAATAGATTTGTTGATTCTGGGTGTCAGGCAATAATCAGACCTGGGTGTAGATCATTAAATTGATGTTGGCCCTCCAAAAATTTGTTTGTTAATTTGTGATCCAACAAGACCAGAAATTACTTATTCTCATAGTGGCAGGTTGGTTTTGGATAGCTTTTTTTTCTTAATGGATGAAATCATCATTTGAAAACTCACTTTTTTTGTTTTCTCAGGTTATGTTTGTCTGATGATCTGTGTGCCAAGAAAAGCGCACTGCACTTATCCCCTGGAAAAAAAGCAATGTGCAAAGCTGAAAACACAAACCGAAATAATGCAGATAAATGTAATATTTGATGAGGATGTCAAAATAAATTTGAAAGCCAAGATTGTCTGAAATTGAGCATAAAAGATGAGTTGCAAATGATTTCCTTTAGCTCATAACTCAGTTTTTCTCTTTGTAAGATGTGACCAAGTTCAGAGCAAAAAATGGGTCAGTCCACTTCAAGGAGACAGGATCTACACCAATCTTCACAAATCGGAGGTTTGTATCTTACCACATTCTGACCTTCAGCTGTATTTAATCAGTGAAACGAGCAGATTCCTTCGTGTCCTCCAGAAAATTACAGAAACCAAAAATTCAAAGCTGTAAAGTTTCCTGTTTTGTCTCGTGTTCCTTCTCCTCAGACGGCGGTCTGGGTCAACTTCTTCTTCTGGCTAATCATCGGGGCGCTGGTGATCGTCCAGAGGCGTCAGAGTTCGGGGGCTAAGCTTGTTCCCACGCCGGCCGGAGCCCTCTTCGGCGAGGCGGGGGCGACCGCTGGAGAGACGGAGCCGTTCTTCAACCGCCCCCCACGGCCGCAGTAAGGTGGCAGAAACAAAGCGACGGGTGGGAAAACTGGAGATGTTTATGTTGTATAATATTCACTTCAGGTCTTTCTATAATCAGCAATGTACTTAAGTGAAGGTAGTCACAGCTTGTCCTTTCAGCCTTACAAATCCAAAGATTTGAGCATGTAACTAAAGCTGATTCAGTTTGGTTTTTTGGGGGGGGGTTTTCACCTCGTTGAATCAGAAAGTGTTTCAGCTTATCTTCGTTTATTCAGCCAGCAACTGGGAAATGCCTATCGCTGCAAAATATTTTTCAAATCTTTACCTTTAATATTGTAAAATCCTGTAATTTTGTGAACCAGATCTTTTTCTGCAACACTGAAGTAACTTATTAAGTTATTTGTCTGATCCGGACCTCATGTCCTGATGTTAGTCAGAAGTGCTTTTTATTTACTCATAACTACTATTAAATATTAATAAAAGCTGTGAAGCTTCAAATGTGAATTTGTTTGCTTTGTTACTACTTGGTGTTTTTTGTGTTGAATCTGTAAGAGAAACCCCAATTTGATTTTGAAATATTGGTAAATGTCTCCCTCTGCTGGCCCAAATTAAATTGTCATTCTACTGGAACACAGTTTCTTGTTTCTTTAATATAAACATTTTGGTTTTACTGAAGTATGATTAAATTTTTTAACCGGTGGAGATATATGTGCTGCACTATAATTTAAGGTTTTACCTTAGCCATCCATACTTACTAGGGGTGTAGCGGTACATGCATTTGTATTCTGATTTTTCGGTACTGCCCTGAAGGTTCGGTACCCACGTGTGCTGAACGAATGCTGCAGTTTTCTACCTGAACACATACACAATGTTTATGTGCAGAACTCAGAGCGCAGTTCAACGATCCGCAGCGCAACTTTAAAAAGTGACAGCCCAAAAAATAAAGGACTCCCAGCTATCACTAAACACTATGTGGGAACATTATTGGTTTCTCATGCAGCTACAATAGAAAAAGAAAGATAGACCGAACCAGAACTTTGTCAGCGAACGCGTCTTTGAACAGCAATAAGGTCCATAACACGCTCTGCACTGAACTGAATGACTCAACTGAGACAATGTCAAGCTGAATGCAAACATCACTGATACTAGAGAAAAACCAGCTGACGTCCACATGGCTACCAGTAGCATCAAATCAGCCCAAACTCCTGATTTTGGATAAAATGCAAGGCAGCAGAATCAATGTTGATGAGAAGGGTTTTTCCCCCCCAACAGTTGCCCATGCTGCATTCAGGTACAGTTGGGAAACTGTCAAAATATCAAAACAACTCCAAGGTGGTTTAAACATGTTTTACTCTTAAATCTTTTTTTATTATTTAAACATTAACACTGACTGTTTTCAAGTTGCTATATTGTTTCCTACACTGGCTATGCTTGTACTAGTTTTTTTTTTAGTTTTTTTAAGTCCAATCAAATCTCCATTTTTATTTATTTATAGAACATATCAAAATCTAAATAATTTCAGGAATTTAAAGGAATAAATTCAGGGGAAAATGTTGACAGTTTGATGGTAATCAAAGTAAAAACAGATTTGTATTTATTTATCTTAAATTAAAGTGGACCTCAGTCTCAGAAAATCTGTGATCTACCTACAAACCTGACCCAGTTACAGCAGCTCTGTCAGGAGGAATGGGCCTAAGTTACAGCAAGCTATTGTTAGGAAATGCAAAATGTTTAAACCAAGTCTTAAACCAAGAGCAATTCTACTAAATACTAGGGAAATATATGTAAACTTCTTGAATAGAAGAACGTAATAAAGATAGTGTTCATAAAATAATGTCGGTAATCCTCACTGACCTAAAACATGAATGTTTGGTCTGTTTCATGTCCAAGAGCAAGAAAAATATATTTTTAAAGTACATGCAAATGTTTGGTTTATACAAAAATGTGCTCAATGTTATTTAAATCATTCTCACAATTTCTTTCCGCAGAGTAATTTATGTTTTATTGTTTGAGGCAGTGGTTGAAATGTGGCTATTCAGGCATAGATTGGTTAGTAGACTACTGATTAGTAACAAGGCAGGTGAAAATAGACCAGGAGGAGAGCTTACACGTGCCTCCTACTCTCCTTCGCCTAATGGTCTTATCTCTGAGGATTACCTGACCTCACTTGGAGCCTGAGGTAGAAGGCGACGCCTGTTGAGGAGAGCCTCAAAAGACTGCCTGGACGTCGGAGACGGACACTAAAATATCTGCCTTCACCTGACCCGCAGCAGCAAAACTCAGCTTAAAAAGGATTTCTGAAGTCTACGTCCATTCGTTTTTAGATGTGCAGGAATTAAATCTGCGAGGAGCGAAAGTCCAGGGACTATCAAACACTGGATAACAGTGATACGGACCAAGAAGTCCAGTCTCAGAAGAAGACCACAAGGCTGGACATCAATCTGACCCTGGAGTCGATGGTGAGATGTGGTCCGTTCTATTGCTGAAAGTGGGGGTTAGAAAAATAAGCAGGTAAATTAAATAAAGAGATGAGGAGAAGGCGGCAAACACGGAGCACTGAGATAAGCCAGGATGAATCTCTGTAATCTACTTCACACAGCACAGAAATGTTTTTTGATTTTTAAACCTGCTCATCTGTGGATGACCTGCTGTCCACTGCAAATTCCCCACAACTTCTATGCGCTTGGATGATCTGCAGCCGTTTGTCCCTCTCGTCTCTGCAGGCAAGGCCATATCTAACATTGGCGGACACCGAGGTCTAGACCTCTGTAATTTTCTGCTGTATATTTAATGAAAAAATAAATAGAAATCAAAAGAAAGCTTTCGAACTGTCTGCAGTTATCTGTGGTCCACCGGGTTACGGTAGAGGCTCTACAACAACGTGAGGCAGCCAAACTAAATGTCCATGACCACCAATAAGAGCGCATCTTGATTTGTTTGCCAACCTCCTATTAACAGGAGAAGAAGACTGTTGATGACTTAAACATAACAGAACTGTTATACCTGTTAAGCTTAGTCGTTACTGCCTGTTGACGACGTAGTTTGATTTGTTTGTGCTGTGTGGGGTTGCCACCCGTCCTGTAAAATATGAAAATGTCTTGGCATGGAAATGTTGCGTCCTGTATTCAACAAAGTCTAGTAAGTTCACGCTGATCTTCTACAGGTTTACTTTATTTAAGATGATAGAAAAAGGCTGCAGCAAACAAATTGCAGATTTTGGAAGGAGAATGGGGTG
Organism: Valencia hispanica; assembly: GCA_963556495.2. Lineage (NCBI taxonomy): Eukaryota > Metazoa > Chordata > Actinopteri > Cyprinodontiformes > Valenciidae > Valencia > Valencia hispanica. The sequence continues at coordinate 34,474,411 of OY747714.1, forward strand.
AAAAGCAGCGGTGTAGCCACAAATTCCCTTTCAGGCGGGCCTAACAAAAAAATGGGTGGGCCATATAAATATTATTGAAAATGAGTTTATTTGTAAGTTCTGCTGTTGCTTCAATATTTATATGTCTGTATACAACAGAAACCCACAGCAAGTTTTAAACAAACAGCATAGAACAAAGAACCCTTCATTTAGACTACAAAATATAAACAATATGGCCACTGTCAGATAACCAATGCTTTTTGATTTTTCTAATTATTTGATTCCCTGAAAGGTTATTATTAAGGCAGCTTACCCTGTAGACAGTAAAAGATTTAGAACCTGTTAATCATGGTGCCTCATCGAGTCATTATTGCTAACCAGAGGTAGCAAAGGAAGTTAAACAGGGTGGGATCATCTAGGCTCTGTGAGCTCAGTGATTGGTCAGCTTTTCCTATTATTTCCCATTACGACAAACGTAGTAGCAACGTGTTTTAATAACAGCTCCCTAAATTAAAAGTTTAAAAAAATCAATGTACATTTATTTTGTGTCCCGTTTAATTGTTTCTAATGGAACTGTACTTTATTGGATTAGTCTGAACTGTTAAGTATGGATCCTAATATTTTCAGTAAAAAAATTCATTTCAAAACTACAATCTTAGACTTGGTTACACAAAGGAATCTCACTGCTAGCCCTAGCTTGTCTGCAGAGTTTGCAAGGCATGTTATTTAAAAACAGCCAATGGTGGCAAGCCTCGCAAAGATGTAAATGTCACCTCCAATTTTGTTCTTTCATTTTACGATGACTTTAAGTGATATCGCTCAAAAATAAAACTTAATTTTATATATTTATTTTTTTCTAATGTGTTTTAAGACAGCCATTTATTTGGCTGGGCCCTGATCCAAAGTGGGCCTGGGGGGGCCTATGCCCACCCATAGCCACCTCCCTGGTGAAAAGGCAGAGGGGCGATGGAGGTGTTTGAGATGATATAGGTGAGAAAGAAAACATTGACAGCTACTGTCCACCGATTTTAGGACAGAGACGAGACCTTTGTCCCTAAAAATTAATTTAAAAAACAGACTAGTATTATAAAATTCACCGCAATCCACAGAAGGATTTTAGCTATCACACCTATGGCATTTATGCCATACTTATGCATACAATGAGCAAATAAGTATTTGATACACTTTTTATGTAATTTCAATGAGTCTTCATGGATGAATCCGGGTTCCCCTGATGTTTCAGATTATGTCACTTCCATGAATTTACTCACCCGTGCACGCAAACAAACACAGGTCATACACACCTACAAGTTTAACTTAAGTTTCAAATAAAGTATTACATTTAAATTCAGTTTTGGTCTCTACTTTGTAATCAATGAGCATGGGATAATTTTAAAACTCTGGATACGGCCTTGTCTGCAGGAAATGTCCAGCGACCAGTGCGACTCGGTGGTCGTGAGCGTGGAGTCCCTCCTGAGCGACGCCAAGAGGATGCAGCAGCAGTGCAGGGAGCGCAGCGAGCAGCTCTCATTGGCCGCCACGCAGCTGAGGGTGGAGTCGTCCGCCCTGAGGGAGCAGTGTGAAGCCACCCAGCTCGACATGGCCCGGATCCGCCGGCAGCTGGATGAGCTCCTGGACACCAAAGCGGCCTTTGAGGCCAGGGAGAGGCAGGCGCGTAAACTCAGCAAGCAGCTGTGAGGAGTCTGAAGGAGGTTCCAGCAGGAGAGGGAGCTGACCTGTGGACGGTGTCAAGAGAGGGTCGGAAAGGAAGTATGTGATGGGTGGAGTCATTTTCAACAATCTCACCACTATTATTTATCATAGAAGTTCTCCTTTAACTATTTTCTTAGTCACTCAGAGGCATGATGAACCATTAAAATGAAGATATTTATCTCTGTTCATGCCGTTTTCTGGTTAATTTTCAACTTTTGCAATACATGAAATGTGTAAAAATCGGAATTGTCTTCATTTCAAATAAACGTCGTGCAACCTCAGAGTCCCACCTCATTTATTTTCAGCAGTTCAATCCATTTAACTGCTGAAAATAACAATTTTTCTTTGGTGTTTTTTTTTTTTTACTGCACCTAAATTTTTAAGAACACTCAGTTTAGAGGCTGGTAGAGATGTGTATGGGCAAAAATCTGATGATGCGATATATGTCACGATACAGGGGGTGTGATACGATATATTGTGATTCTCTGAGTAAGACTATATGTGATTTTTAAAACTTAATTTAACTGTAGACAAAGTGTAACAACATTCTTAACACTCCAATCTGTTTTATACTTTAACACATCCAGTTTTATTACTAGATCTAGTGGATCCACTGGAATGAATAAGGTGAAAACAGCCACAAACTACCGGTCCTACTTTTGATTTTACTTCAAAAATTACTGTCATCAATGGTTCCATTCAAATTCTAAAAATAAATAAAAAAGTCGATGCTTTTGAATATCGATACAATATCATGACATAAAATATCGCAATACATCGGCGTATCAATATTTTCTTACATCCCTAGAGGCTGGCAAGGATTTGTTTTTTAATTAAAAAATGTAAAAATATGAGAGGCCCGTTTAGAAACTAAGGGCAAACAGAATAAACTCACTGTTCCAAAGATAATAATGCACCAGAATTGATGTTATCAATTATTGACCTCATCCCACATTTTTTTGTTTCTCTTTTTCATGTGAGAAAATCAGGACTTGTAATGATAAATACAAAAACACATTTGTAAAAAATCATTAAAAAATCTTTGGACAAATGTCTGTTTAGAGTTGGAGTAGCATATAGTCCATGTATATTAGGATGAAAGGTGTAGAATTCAATTGTACATCAAAAGGAAATAGTAAGTTACTTTTGAGATATCTTGTTTTATCTCCATAATAAATGATCTACTGATCATCTTGCAATGAAAGTTAAACTATAAAAGTAGTGAAACAATGATCAAAACATAGGTTTCACTGCCACTACCTAAATCCAGACAGTGATATGGAATTTATTTTAATAACTTTTATCTAAATAGTTTTTCCAATATGTTGTTTATTTTTTTACTTTGTTCATTTAACATAATTCTATAATTTTATTTTTTGAGTAAATAATGATTTTTTCTTTACATTTAGTTTTAATTTTATTTATGGAAATTTTTAATTGTGAATTTCTTTCTTAAAATTTTGGGCTTTTTATTATTTAAATTGTATGTATAATTATAAAACAATTACTATTTTCTTATATTTTTCATATTTTCTTTTTATCTATAATTTATTTTTCTTTAAATCTTATTTCTTTATTACAATTTCTTAATAATTTTGTTTTGGTGTAATTTTTTATTTTTCTCATTTTGTTTTTATCTGTAGTTTTATTTTTCCTTCAATTTTCGTTTTTTAAATTTTTTATAAATAAATCATTTCTTTTTATGTGTAATTTTTTACATTTCTCTTTACATTTTTTAAATTTTTATTATTGATCTATTTTTTATGTGTAAATTAAACTAAAGTCAGTCTTTAGCTATCCCACAAGCTCTTTGGTTTTCTTTTAGCGATGACTTTTTGTTTCCTCTCATAAACAAAAAGCAAAAAAGCCGGTGTCATAAAAGATTACAATTTTAATCACCATTATAAATCATTCTATAAATACACGGTTCTCATTTTATTAAGAACATATCTTAAATAGCAACAGATAACAAACAAGCAGTCAGGGGGGTTTGCAGCAGAGGGGGTTAAAAACTTTTTCAAACAAAAACAGTGTGCAGTGTGAATTGCTGCGTTTCAGTCAAACACACGAAGTGTCAGAGGAAGAAACTGGGAATGTGAGTGCCTCAGTTTGGTTTGGTGTCTGCAGCTCCGATCTCCACATCATCACCGCTCTGAAAGACATCGTGGGGAAGAGGTAGAAGTAAAACACTTGCTAGATGGCGAGTTTGTGCCGTTTTCATGCAGCTGAAGTAAACTTACTCTCAACTTTCTTTTTTAGTGGGGAGAGGGCCGCTTTAGCCTGGAACACACAGAAACAGTTTATAAGGTCTTAAACTCCTTGGTAAACACCTCATATTTCATGGACAAACACGTAATAATGTCAACAGTTTCCTAGTTGTGGCTCTTTTCTGGTCAAGATTTGGGTTTAATTCTCACCTGCCATCAAAATCTAATGCGTACCACGTCTTGCAAAAGTATTTAGACCCCTTGAATGTCACCATTTATTAAGATCTTATGTGACAGACCAACACAAAGAAGCACGTTGGTTTCTAACCTTCTTGATGGCGGTCCAGTCTTCGAGGATGTCAATGTCTCTCAACATGTAGACAATAAATGGCCCTGAAACATGAATGCAGAGGTTTTTAACTGACCTGAACGTGTTCGTTTACTGGACGCTCGTCACATTTGCTTTTCTCACCTGAAACTAGAGAAACTTTCTTCTTCCTCTCAGAGCGACCGAGCAGATTCTTCCTTTTACACTTCTTGCCTCTCAGCTCATCACTCCACTCTGCAACAAAGAGAAGCTACAGGGTAAAAACGTCTCTCGTGAGCCGACAGAGCAGCAGAACACACGTCAAAGTAGAAGCAGGGTTTCTGCACAGGCAAGGAAGGAAGGAAGGAAGGAAGGAAGGAAGGAAGGAAGGAAGGAAGGAAGGAAGGAAGGAAGGAAGGAAGGAAGGAAGGAAGGAAGGAAGGAAGGAAGGAAGGAAGGAAGGAAGGAAGGAAGGAAGGAAGGAAGGAAAAAAGATAATGAAGCAAAAAAAGGAAGAACAGATTATAAGGAAGGAAGGAAAGTAAGTAAGTAAGTCAGGAAGGACAGAAGTGTGCAAGGAAAGGAAGAACAAAGATTATAAGGAAGGAAGGAAAGTAAGGAAGGAAGGATGGACAGGAGTGTGCAAGGAAAGGAAAAACAAAGATTATAAGGAAGGAAGGAAAGTAAGTAAGGAAGGAAGGACAGAAGTATGCAAGGAAACGAAGAACAAAGATTATAAGGTAGGAAGAGTGCAAGGAAGGAAGGAAGGACAAAAGAGTGTAAGGAAGGACAAAAGAGTGTAAGGAAGGAAGGAAGGAAGGAAGGAAGGAAGGAAGGAAGGAAGACCTAATGTCTGGAAACGCTGAAATCAAAGAGCAGATGTATCCAGCCCGTGTAGGAACCCTGAGGAAGTGACGGCCATATGAACATGATATCATGTCTATAAAACTGTTTCCATGGTAACTGTTTACCTGAGGTGAGGTCTATGTTCTGTCTGTCCTCCTCTAGTCTGCGTATCTTTTCCAGAAGCTCCGCCTTCATGGCATCAAACAGCAAGGAGCGCTCACTCTGCAGCACACAGACCAACCAACCTTTACCACGAGGGTCTCATATTATATTAAAAGAGGATTAATCGATTGCTAAAATATCCGCTGGTTTTGACGACATGAGGGCGAATCACCTCCAGGTGTTGCCTCGCCCCTTGGAGTTCACATTCGTGCTTGTGTTTGATCACCTGCAGACACAGCTCCTTGTACACCCCTGCAGAGACAACCAGAGACACGTCAGAGACAAGAGGGTGAGAAACCAGTAGCATTGTGAGCGCTACAGTCTGGATCGTTGGGTAGTCTCTGCTTCTCTACATCAATGGGCCCTGATGAGGACGCCTCACATAGAACTACATCTACCTTGTTGTGTCTGAGTTTGATCATCTACGTTAACAACTGCACCTTTAATACAAACAGTAACCATATTCATTCTCAACCCTTCTGTTTAATCCAAGGGTCAAACTCCACCGGGCATAAGTGAGGCCAACGAAAGAGTGATAAAAACATTGCAGTTCCCCCCTCATCCGCTAGGGGCTGGCTCCAGAAAGGAGCAAGTTCCCATTGACTCCCATGTTAAAAAGGCCAACTTCACAGCAAAAATAAACAAGTTTACAGCCTGATAAAAAAAAAAACATTTTAGGTTTAATAGGTCAAGTGGTGTAGCAGATTTGCTCAACCGTGGTTTTCTGGCTTAAAGTGCCCGCTAACCTCCGTTAGCTTCGGTGGATATCCATCATGATATCCATCCACCCACCCACAAAGGTTCTTATGAATGGATGGACAGACGGACGGGATGGGGTGTATGGGTTTCTCGGCACGGAGGAGGTCTATTTACCGGCCACTTGCGTTCGTATCTGCATGCTGTTCTGTAGTGCGGCCAGTGGTTCTCTGTATTCTCCTGCCTTCCCAGTCAGCACCTCGTCCAGCTTCACCTTCACCTGGTTCAGCCGCTCCCGAAACAACCTGCAAACCACACAATGAGGTCAGCCCTGTTGGTCCTCCTCAGCTCATTGAGATTGTTTGGGAACACAACATTGGGACGGGTTCTCCGATCCAACAGGACTGTGTTGCTTTGTGTAGGACAGGCTATGTGGGAATACATCCCAGTTAGTAAGCAGCTTATATCTGCAGTTATTGCTATTTACAGCACAGAGATGCATCAATAAACTTTTTTTTTTTTGACCAATACCGATTTCTATTTTGGGAATCTTTAAGATGGGACCTCAGTTGGCCACACATCATGTTAAGAGACCAGCGATGTGTGACTTGAACAGAAATATAAATTAATCACTTCTCTTTGAGCTCCTGAAATTGCTTCTCCAGATCCATCATCTCGTCTAGACATTCTCCTCTCCTCCGCTCGCAGTCCTCATCATCCATCTCTTCAAAGAGAGACATGAGACAGACACATTTCAACTTTGTCCAGCGCTGGTTTCATGCACACATTTTTTGCCCCAAGGATTTTCTACCTGAACTCTCCTCTTCCTCTTCCTCCTCCTCCTCCTCTTCTTCTTCTTCTTCTTCTACCTCCTCACTCTCCTCCATGTCACTGTCCCTCTCCTCCAAGCTCTCCTCCATTGTCTCTTCTCCACCACCGCCCCCCGTTCTTTCATCGTCCTTCGGTTCCTCCACCTCTCCGTTGGCTTCAGGGAGCTGTGACTCTCCGTCTGCCTCCATCTCCTCCTCCGGCTCCCTCTCAGCGGGTTGGGTAGGCATGGCGGGCTACAAACAGAAGGTAAAGTTGAATATTTTCACCATATTATGAAATCGTAAAGTAAGCAAAAGACATGGCCTAAAAGTGTCAGTCTACAGAGGTATTTTTTGATTGACTCTGTTGTATTAGAAGGCAAAAACAAATCTGGTTTCAATATCAGAAAAAAACATTTTAACATCCAGACACATCATCCTAAATAGCACTGGTTTAATTTCCAAACAGCATGGCAGACCCAAACTGCATCCATGGTTCCATGTGAAACTCTCCTCTCTGTCCCTGTCCATAGGGATTATTAGTCTATGTCACTCCCTGCTCTGCTGTGCGTGTCGTCTACAGAAAGAGGCGCGATTATTTCTTGTAATGTTGGTCGCTTTGATAAAAAAAAAAAAAAAACGTCCATTCCATTGATTTGCCAATTCCAAGGCAAACAAAAGACATCTTTGGTTGCAAGAGATCAGAAGAACCGATTGGAATGAGAAGATGTTTAAAAATGCAACAATCTGCAGCGACAACATGAAAACAATCAGGTCCGCCTTGCTAACAAACAAGCTAACATAGCTAACCAACACTGCAGTTGCAAGATAACTGCAAATAGCAGTGGGAACCAGGAAGTGATGTAAAGGTTTGGTGTTGATGAACAAACAATCCCTCTATTATTCAGATAAATTCAATTCAAAAATACTTTGACCCCAGAGAGAAATTAGGTGTTGTTGTAGCTCATACTATTTAATTCTTCATGGAGTTTTTGTAGATTCTGATGGTTGTGGGCAGGAAGGATCTCCTGTAGCAGTCTGTGTTGCAGCGAATCTGAGGGAGCCTCTGACTGAAGGCACTCTGTTGTTGTAGGATAATCCCATGAAAAGGATGCTCAGGGTTGTCCAATATTAATAAGAAACGATCAGCTTTACGTTCAGAAAATGTTAACCAGTTAGTTTGCCTTAGCAACTGGCTAAAAGATGAAAAAAGGTTATAAGGGCCACGTGTAAATGTGATAGTGGAGTTCAAAACAAAAAGGTCCATCCATCTCTCCTGTATTTTCTTAAAATAAAAAAACAACGGCATCCAGTTTTGTCCTTTATTTACACAGATAACTGCAGTCATATTTAGGAATGTTAATTAATCGTGAGTAATCCACAGATACCCTGTGATTAATTAGAATAACATTTTTAATATTTTGAAAGCCATTTCATATATATACTAAGAATGAAGGGCAGATTGTGGGATATTGAGCAGCCTTATGGTTTTTGCCGTCTGTGTAAAGTAAGCTACAAAAACATCGCCTTTAACCGGGAATTAATATTTTATTCCACAAAATAAATACAGGGAAGTATTTCACTATAGGCCAACTTTTAAACATCACTCCTTCCTTAAACCCCTGTGACAAAATAATAATATATAAAAAAACTTAACATTTGTTTCAAATTTCCTTCAAAATTTGTCTAAACAGTTGCCAAGAGAGCTTTTATTTTGGTAAGAACCGGATGTCAATCGTTACAATCGGACTACCTTGACTTTCGGTGGCTCCCGTGATGTCATTGAGTAAAGCAGGGTAAGCGACAACGTTTAGACTCAATTGAACAGCTGTATTCCGCTTGATTTGAGTTGAATGTACTTCTTACTGATGAACCACGGCAGGGAGAAGTGAAAACTATCAACTCGTATTTTTTCAGGAAGCAGCCCTGAAACGGCCGGTGAAGTCAAGTGCAACACTAGCTAACCACGGAGACAACGCGCTGCGAGGGAAACGCTGTTCGTCGCATTTACAGTCATCCAAACATGTTTCACGACTGGTGTTTTATATAGACAGATGAGAGGGTTAATGCAAGGCAGTGTAATCCGCGGGGGGAAGCCATTGAACGACGCAGAGAAACACCGGGAGCATCTTTTTTAGACTGATCTACACTCGGATCAACAAACACCGTTCTTCTCCTCCCTGTGAGAGCAGCCGGTGGGGGTTTTTAATCCGATCCCCGCCCGCTGCATCTGACGGGGCGGACCGGGGAAACACGAAGCTCACCTCGACTCGTTGTTGAGGTGCAGAAACTTTCAGGTTCGCTTTACTTGTTCGTTTCCATTGTGAAAAAGTACTTCCTCTTCGTCTGGCTCCGCTTCTGTTCGACACTTTGCCGGACTCAGCGAGCCCGTCGGCTCAGCCAATCAGGATTGAGAGCTCCGGTGAAAGTGTCCAATAAGAAAGCCCATCCCGCAAATGGGCCGACCAATCAAACTTCAAAAATAGTTCTGGCAAACCAATCATAACATGTTACTGTTTTAATGGTAATTTTAAGACAATAATAAAATGGGTTTTTATGAACATTTAAGTTAATTATGTAATTTCAAAAATAAATTTAAGAATACTTTATTTAATCCCAGACGGGAATTAAATGTTTAAATTCATATTATCCAAGGTTCTCCAAAGAGTAGTAGATGCTAATGGCTGTGGACAGGAAGGATCTCTGGCTCATGAAGAGGATGCTCAGGATCGTCTGTAATTTCTTTTGATTTTATGAAGAATCCTTCTTTGCATCATCATCTCCAGATGTTCCACAGTCGTCCGTCCCCAGAACAGAACCAGAACCTTCTTTATCAGGTTGTTGAGCCTTTTTAAGTCCCTGGCTCTGATGCTGCTACCCCAACAGATGAAGAGATTACACTCTCCACAACAAACTTGTAGAAGATCTCCAGCATCTTGCTGCAAACCTTGAAGGACCTAAGCTTCATCACGAAGTACAGTCTGCTCTGTCCCTTCTTGTAGACGGCTTCACTGTTGCGCCTCTAGTCCAGTCTGTTGTCCAGGTGAACTCCGAGGTATTTATACTCCTCAACCGCCTCCACTTCTTGTGCGATGGGAATTACCCTGTTTCTCTCTTTTTGTTTTGTTCACATTTAAGATATGACGATTGTTCCCACACCGTGTCGCTATTTGGACCTTCCAAAGTGGCTCCTGAAAAATTCAGCTAAAAAGGATGAAGAACCAACTATTATTTTTAAATATAGATATTACAACAAATGCAGGTTTTAGTACCCCCCCCCTCTGGAACCTCCACTCAGAGTAATTTTACTGAATCAAAACATGTTTCATCCAAAAATTCACCAGAAAAGGACACAAACCTACAGTTCATGATAAAGTGAGACCTCTAATGTTCTTTTTTTTTTTTAGCTGATGAGCAATTTGGAGATCAATTATAGTAAACACTTTATGATGTCACTGGAGCCCTGTTCTAACACAGATACATTATCTACTGTAAGAATTAATTTACTTATTGAATTATAATTTCATCATGCTCAAAATCTTAATTGGAAAAGTGTTTCTTCTGCTTTAAATTTATTTTGTAATTATATTAATGTGTTTTAATTCTTTGATTGTACTCTTTAAAAAACCCGAATTTGCAGATAACGTGATATTTTTGTGTCTAATGAAATTATTTTAAATAATCAGTAGCCTACCAATAGAACTGATCTGATGTTCTGATCATTTACTCAGTACTTGAGTAGCCTTTTCACGTATTTTTAATCTTAAGTAAATTCTTGGATGGCTACTTTATACTTTTACTCTAGTGCTACTCTTACTTAACTAAAATTTTGGGTAGGCTACTCTACCCATCTCTAATCGCGACATAAAAACATTCCGGAATATTTCAAGAGAATCGAGCGCAGCCAGAGAGACTTTTCTGCGGCTGATTTGGCGATTCAAGAATGGAGAAAACATCTTACTTAGCCCACGGACTGTGGAACATATTTTGGTTTTGTACAGCAATCTCCGTATCAAACAAATGGCAGAGGTTGGGAATGAAATGGAAATAAATATTTGGAATGTTCATCATGTTAGAAAAAATTCCGCTAAAAATTAATCACTTTTAATTAAGTATTGCTTTGCCTGGAAATCTTTTAACCCACATGCAGAATGAAAAAAGGAAAGTCCAATTAAATATTTAGGCTACAACATGAGTTCTCTGCTGCTCTGCAGGCTGATGACTGGTAGAGATGTGCGAATGTGTGCAGCGGCAGTACCACGCACAAAGATCTTCTATGAAGTAAGATGCCTCACTCACGCACATAAACAGACACACAGCAGGAACACGACAGTGGCTCAACCGCGGCCCTAGATCAGACCAGCCATTGGGGAAAAAACCCAACCCAAGGCCCTACTAGATGTTTGTCAGGTCAGTCCACTGGGGGGAGGGGGGCTTATTTTGGCCCATTAAACAGTATTTTTATTTTATTTATTTAAGCCCTTAACCCTTTTTACTACGTCCCATTGGCAGGGGAGTTACATACTTCTGGGTCAAATCTGCCTTATTTGCGATACTCTGTACATATATATATATATATATATTATATATCATTTGAAAGCTCAGATTCTTGTGATTTCAATGATGTATGCCAATCAAGGATTTAATCGTAATTGTTGACACACTTTTCAAACCACTCAGAAAGCACGGTAATGTGCAACTCTCCGTTTGAAGCCACATATTGACAGAACAGAGCCATCTCGTACAAAAAGGGTCTTTTTATGTCTCTGTAATTTCCTTCCTGGTGTGTATTTCTCACAAAGTTTTCATCATAACTACAGTTAGCATGCTCATATTAGCCTCAAAATAACACAACAGCACCTTCTTTTTGTGGTTTTTATTGGTGGAAACCCACAAATTGGTTTATTACCGCCACTGACTAGTATGGATTATGGGCTATAATGTCACACAAGATCCCACTTGCCTCTCTAAAACCGTTGATGTATTAGGATCGCCCCTGCTTGTGCTAGCTTTGCTTGTTTTTAATGGAGCCAAGCTCCAATGTCCATTTTAGCATCGGCTCTCACTGTGGTTCACTGGATATAAAACCCTTAGAACTGGCTTTGTGACAAGTTCAGACTGACAGATGCCATGACTTTTGATTCTCATTTGATCTTGAATCGTTTTAGATCATGGCCTGTGCTGCTTTTCTAAAAACCTTTAACCGGCTTCGTGTGGACAGCCTACTTCATATTTTTCAACAGGTTGGAGTCTGGCAGTAATCAATTTGCTTCATGATCCTATAGGAAGTCTATCAAAAGGCTTTTACTTTTCCAAAGCACTGTAAATTCAGCTGCTAAATGTTTTGCATTTCCGGTCAGGAATGAAATTTGTAGATCCTTGAGGTCAGTCTTGTGATGACTTGATGCTAAAATGAATTGAATTAAAAGCAGGAAAAAAACAACAACCCAATTTCAAATGTTTTTATTAAAGTTGCATAAAAGAGTAACAAAATCGGGCAAAAAACAAAACCTGTAGTTGATATTGCTACATTTGTTTGTTTAATCGTCAAAAAACAAAGCAAAACACCTCCACCATTCCGAATGGTTTAGCTCTTGTATTTAGCCTCAATGATAATCACTATACTTTTTTTTTTTTTTGCAATTTTTCCCCAATAGTAAAAAAGACAACAGACTTATCAATAACAATCTAAGAGAATATATATATATATATATATATATATATAAACCTGAAATTAGAAACAAAAATCCACTCAGCTATTGATTGAATTTGCCTAAAACAATCTGACCAATCAAAGAAACCACAAACAGCTGAGTCTGGAAACGCCACAGATAAAGGCAAAAGCAACCGCACCAGAAAAATGCGCCTGAATGGATTATTTTTTTTATTTGTTTGTTCAACGAAGTGTTATTTCAAGGCTTGGCATCAAGAGGTGTGATGATAAAAACAGACCAGTCTTCCACGGGTTTGAGTTAAGAACATAGTTTACCTAAACAGAATCGCTTTATAAAGGCCTAAGTATTAAACACTTCCTTCTAAGAAAAAAAAGAAAACATTTCAAAACAAGGAGCGATACGAGATCAGAGATTCTCCACATGAAGCAGAGTGTCTTCCAAAAGTATTCACTCGCATATAAATTTTCACATTTATTGAAGCTAAAACCAGAAACCTGCTGGTATTTCATTGGTGTTTAATCTGAAAGACCAAAACAAAGCAGTAAATAATTGCAAAGTGGAAAGAAAATCATTAAGGGATTTACAAATAAAATCAGAAGTGTCGTATGCATTTGTGTTTGGCCCTCAGTTACCCCAAAATAAAATCCCACGCATCTCAGAGGTCCGTTCAATCCATCCGAAAATGGAAAGACACAACTGCAAACCTATCAAGACATGGCCGTCCACCTCAACTAACAGGCCACGAAAGAAGCAAATTCATAAAAGAAGCAGCCAAGTGGCCCATGGAAACTCTGGAGGGTCTGCAGAGATTCGCAGCTCAGGTGGGAGAATCTGTTGACAAGAAAGCTATCAGTGGTGCGCTCCACAAACCAGGTCTCTATCGGGAGGAAAGCCATAAGAAGTCCAGCTTGCAACAACCCATGTAGGACGACGAAGAAGAAGACACAAACTGAAGTTTTTGTATGACATACAAAACGAAACTAACACTGCACATAAGCCTGAATTCTACAGGGAAACATGGTGATGACAGCATCATGCTGTGGGCATGCTCATCTTCCTGAGAATCTGTGATAAGACTGATGTTCACAGATGCTCCATCCGATCTGACGGAACTTGAGCTGTTTCCGTTTCTACATGAGCAAAGCTGGTAGGAACATAACGCTGAAAGACTGGAATTGGAGTAAAAAGTAGTTCTGCAAAGCAGATTTTATTTTAAAAAACATGTCTTCCTTCCAGCTCATAATTATGCAATGCTTTGTTTTGATATTTCACCTAAAATCCCAATAAGATATAGTGAAGTATCTGGTTGTAAAGTAACAAAATGTGAAAAATTTCAAGGCGTATTAATACTTTTGCAAGGCAGCATAGATCTGCCCGGTCAGAAAGAAAAACTGAAGTACTCCTCCTGTTTTTGTTGTTTGTTGTTGTTTTTTGGTTTGTGTAACATAAATTATACCTAAGGCAACATTTGTTTTTCATAAAAAAAATAAAAGAAATAAAATGGGAGTAAAGGAAGGAAAACGGTAAAGAGGTGGATGAAATGGAGGAAGGAGAGAAATGAGAAAGCAGCAGTCTGAAAATGGGCCGTAGTTGAGAGAAAGGCAGACGGTAAAAGGTCGGTGACATCAGGTGCAGACGGATTGCACCACATGTTGATGCTGCTGCTGGCCAGCGGGCGGCGGTCCCTGATCTGACTGGTCGGGGGGCGATCAGAAACGGATGGCTTATTCTTTGAGATGATCGGCAGGTGCGATTTGAAGAGCTGCAGCTGTGGACCGGTTGTCGGTCGGAGATAAAACCGACACCTGTCACAGAGGCAGGTGTGTGGAGGGAGGAGAAACGAAACAAAAAAGAAAACGCAAACAGGATTTAAGAGGATTAAAGATGTACTCCCTCCTATTTCTGGACATCTTATTGGTGAGTCTAGTGACACGACAGGCTGAGGAGGGAGCCTGGAGGAGTGGCTGCTCTGTTCAGAGCAACGTGAAGCAAATAACAGAGGGAGAGATGTCAGGTCAGGGTGGTGTGATTTATAAAAAAAGGCAGCTTTTTACAGGGTTCCCCTTGACTACGACTGTCAGAGTGTGTGTGTGTGTGTGACAACAAGAAATAAAAACAGGAACCAGTCCCATACCAAAAAACCAGACAAATCTGTCCTACGTAACAGCAGAATATACAGGCCCAAAAACACTCCATACTATGACAGATGTTGCTGTACATTATGTAGCAACACACCAATAGCAACACAGACGTACTTGTGTATGTGCAGGCTGGATTGAGGAACAAAAATTCACATTCAGCCTAATAAGAAGAAAAACCCACTTCTGATCTAGCTTTACAAAAAAAAAAAAATTTATTTGAAGGTCTAAAACTGGCCTTGCAGCCAAACGGCTAACCAGTGAGTCTTTCTAAAGGTTCAATCACTGGTTCCAAGCATCAAAGTTTCCTCTTCGCTGCACTAAAGATAGATTTACACGACGCTTTGTGGTCAGACGTTCAGATTTTCTTCCCCCAGAAATGACAAAGTGCTGGTTTTATTTAAAAGGGCATATATCACCATATGTTAGAGCCAGAAAACCTTAAAAATCTATTTTTTTTAAACAAAAAGACTCTTTTGAGTCACGCCTACTAAAACAGGAAGGCACTACCATATGTGGATGATGATGTTGAGTTGGGTCAAAATTTTATCTAACAATTGGTTTATTCATCACCTATTATTGTAAACGGTTTATGTTTTTTCACTTTCTGTAGTTACAAGGCTTAATGCATAATTAGAGCTCTGAAAGTTGGACTTTTGTGTGTAGCCTAACAATATAATGCAGACAGTTCTTTACTGGGATTTAAACTTGTGATCTTATGCAGACTGCTTTTCATGATGGAGTCTTTGTTAATTAAAAGTTTTATGGCTCTGTGTTGTATAATAAGGTGAATCAGGACAGAACTCAGCTAAAGAATGTAAACAGAAAGGACAGGTTTATGAAGCCGGACCAGGAAGAGAATCAGAGAGGAAGTGCTAACTTTCCCATTTCAGCGGGTGGTGCGAGACCCGTCCGAGATTAGTCCAGACAAAGGAGAAATCCAAGAAGGCGGACCGAAATCTGAGACCCAGGAAAGGGTGTTGGAGACACCCCAACAACTAGCCAATCAGATTGTTCCATGCTGCATTTATAACATTGTATACTGCTAAAACAGGCATCTTTGGGACTGCAACAAGGTGTCTCCAAATTCAAAGATCAATCGCTGTAAAATACATGGAGATTCTGCTTTAATAATTACGTTTTTCAATTTTATAATTTTCTCTTGACTCCTTTTTCCATTCAAATAATCAAACCTAATAGTAGCGTCTGGAAATCTCTCATGATAATCAGAATGGATAATTTTCCCTTTTTGACCCAGGGTCATCCAACAACTGGAATTTGGATTTAAAGGGGAGGGGTGCAACCAGACGATACATATTCGAGGAGGTAAGACAGTTCATACTGCGGCTAAAAGTATTCGCTTAAGCAGAGAGTCAACAGGCAGACCGAGGTGACTGTAAGCCTTAAGTTGATCAGGTAAAAAGATGCGTCACGGTTTGTTTTTCTGTTTCTGAGCCAAACTGAGGAGAACGTTTGACTGCAGATGCTGTCCGAGTATCTCAGCCACAACATGTAGGGCATAAACTGTAAGTTTTTTAGGGCCAAATGACATATTGTTGGCAAAAACTAACTATAGATGCATTTTGAACAATGCGACTGATGGGGTCCTTAGAATAACGTTTTGACAGCTACGTTACCGTCGTGCATGCAGACTTGCACAATCCCTGCATGACTCCCTGTTATGAAGTATCCAGGTGGTGCAGCTGTTTTAAGAAACGTTGGTAAGAACTGAAGTAGTGAACAAAACCGCTAAACTGAAAGCTGCCCTAATTTTACTGTTTTAAAATGACAGAGTTTTACCAGCAATTCTCCACGGCGGTGAATTACAGGAGGACTTTTAAATCTCTCCAATGTTTGCTAGATCTCCAAGCTAATGCTCTCGAATATTTCTCCTGATTTAATTCTCCTCGCTGAAAAAAAAAACCCCAAACATATTTTTTACCTTGCAAACCCAAAATTGAGCCTTTAGATTTTAACATCACCGCTTCATTTTCTTGGGTATTCACTGTGTAATAGCCTGATGCTTGAGTTTGATGGTCCAGAAGTAACCTCATCACTCTTCAGCAACTTTCAGCTGCTTTTTTTTTTTTTTACACATATTTCTCAATTTTAGACATGAAATGAATGTAACTACTGTGACCTATGAGCCTGAACACAGGGTAAGTTGTAGAAATAATGATATATGCCCTTTAAAAGACTCCAAAAAAGTCTCTATGCAGCACTCCCTGTGTTTTAGGTGGCAAAAACAGAACCCCACAAGATTATTAACCGAGTTAAGGTAAAGTGATGATCTCCATGCCCTCAAACAGAACCAGGAATGGAAAATAAATCTCTAAATGGTGGCGGGGACAATTATAAACAAGTTAAAATATTCACATAATCTCGCTGGTGGAGAGATCCATCTACATCCTCCTTCATCCCCAGTTTTCACTCCATTTCTTGTGGCGGTGGGCTTGTGTTTTACATGTTCTTCTTCTCACTCCAAGCCGCCCCGCTTTAAAGTAATTATGGGACTCTGTTCCTCCTCAGACAGCTGGGAAAGTGGGATGAGGAGGAAGAGAAAGATTAGGAAGAGAAAAGCCAGCAGTGGCAGAAGAGGAAACCATAGGGAAGGAGAGTGCCTGGACAGCAACACACGAGCAGCCTTCCATCATTTCTGCTGATGAAAGAAGTCCAAAACCATCAAGGTACACCCAAAAAAAGAAGAGAAAATTCAGATGGTCTAACTATGAGCAGAAACAAGCTGTAACATTTCATGACCTTCGATGGAAGAAGAAGACATTAAATTAAAAACATGGGGCGTGGAAGGAAGACAAGACATGAGGGCTGGAGAGGACGGGAATACGTGTGGGGAAAAAGGAGGAAACGCCATCATTTCTTCTGAGGAGTAGAGAGCTTCTGCATTCCTCTGATCTTGTCCAGCAGCTCTGAGACGAAGTCCTGCAGCAGGACAAGGAGAACGGGATCACAACGTGCATACTTAAAATGTAAATGGAGAGAAAACAGAGGACACAGACAAACTAATTTACCTCAGTGGGTTTAAAACAGTCGACCAGTAAGTCCTGTAACACAATGAAGCATTGCATGAATGGAAAGTTAGTTTTCCTTTTTCTTTCAATCGTATAAATCTACAAGTTTTCCCCTCACCTTGACCCTGGCTGCTCGCTCGACGTCACTGGGCATGTCCAGCAGTTCGTCCACATCGATCTCCAGCTCTGGGATGGCCTCCTCCTACAGCAATGAAAGAAAAGAAAAAATTAAATATGGAGACAGCGATGAGCAACAAACTCTTCTCTAAAAGCTTTCTGATTGATGCCCACTTTTAAACACTAGAGGGCAGCGAACATCCACTGCACACCTGAGAAAAAAAAAAAAAAAAGAGTAGACACAAAGAGGTTGGCATGTGGCCAGCTCTTCTGAATGTTTAGAAGAAAAACCACCAGTTTAGATGTTTTATTAGTCCTTGTGAACATTTCTGATGCAGACAGCGTAGCTTGACGTGGAGCATTAACGGGCATCAAATGTGCAAAACATTAAAAAGTAAGACATACTGTAAGCAGATATGGAGATGAATTATGTCAATGTGTCTTAATTTACTTCCTATATATAGAGCTCTATCAGAGGGCCACAGATATTGCATCATGATCTAAAACAACTACTTAAAGAATTAATTATATGAGCCAAAACAACACTTAATTTCCCTCTGGGATCAATAAACTATTTTTGAATTTTCAATTTAATATAGAAATAATTATTAATAAATGGCCCCATCTGTCAGCAGCACAATACATGTTTGCAATAACCAGCCTGCATAGTTAAAGGCAGTTTAGTACCTTCTATTAAATCATATAATCTGTTTTTATAATAGTTTTATTTTTAAATCAGTTTTGTTACCCAGTTTTACTTTAATAGATCTGAGATCAAATGAGGTGGCTCGCCAACAACTGAAGGTATTTACAACCGAAAGCAGCTAATTAGGATCCTGAACTAATCCTGAACCCCAAATCCCAGAGGAGTGGAAAAGGAGGCTCCATGGATGCAGAGAGAGAAGGAGGACGTTCAAACCATCTCTTCCATCCAGCATTATGGGCAAAGATCATACATTGACTCCAACGTCTCTCTGGCCGGCTTTCTAACCACACGGTCAGACAGAGATTTAAAGAGGAGCGGCAGAAGCAAATGGAGCGGATTAGCAGTGTTTACCAACATCATGGTTGATGATGGTGTCATTTTACTGTGGAAAATCGTCTCTGCTGCCTGGACACTGAGCTGTTAGCATGTCATGACAGTCATGAAACTGTCATACAGTAACAGTATTCAGTCAGAAGCTAATTAATTTTCGTTGCAAGACTGACTGCTACAGGAGATCCTTTGATCCCACAGCATCACCATCCACAACGAGTCATTGAAGATTCTTGGATGATATGAGTTACGACACCATTTAATTTCCCTTTGGAAGAAATAAAGTATTTTTGAATGCATTACGGGAAAGATAAAGTGATAAGCAGTTAATTACCTTGGGATCAATAGTTAAAAATGTAGAGATAAACCAATCAGTCAGTTCATTTCCCTTTGATCAGCTCTGAAGAGTGATCGGAAGTTCAAATATGGAAGAAAAAAATTCATTACCTTTCCAACAATTGGATCAAAACTGCAAAATCTTTGTTTTATTCTGTAAACACTTCAACAAACATGATGCTTGATTCACTTTGTTCAGAATTTTCCATCCTCGGGAGTTCTGTGCGATTTAACCTGAGTGTACAAAAAAGACACAACCCGGAAAAGACACAACCCGGAAAAGCCACAACGTAACGGCAAAAAGAAACAACGCAATGACAAAAGCCGAAACTGAAGTTATGATAAACTTGCTAGAATAATTTCCGTTTCAACACAACTTTTATTGTGGCTTTTGCATTTTGTGGCCCTTCTGGGCCACTGTAGGTTATAGATTTGCAAGACTTGAAAGCATGACATGTATTGCTTTCAAGCAGTCCCTTTGCGAATATTGTATACACTAGTATTGCGATGTCATATACTGTGCGACTCTATGTTGTAGTACTCTGAGCTAGATAGATCCTGTTGATGATCCTTGTAATCTTAGTTTTCTCAGATTTATAGTTATGAAGTGAAACAAAATCTGACCCAGTCTGCCAAAGAAGATCAGAACCAGTTTATCACCTTACCAGACATTCCCACCCACTTTTCAACGAGTGCTTGAATTCAGTTAATTCTACATGAATCGCCTTACAGGCGGGAAAATGAAATCTAAAATGTCGGCAGCAGTGAGTGCACCTTTGTGTGCTTTCATTGTCATAATCAGTCTTCCTGTTTGTCCATCCTTTTGAAGCCACACACACATGCTGGCTCACTGCGCTTTCTGTCAAAGTGATACAACACAAAAGCCCTAATTTCCTCCTCTTTTCCAGCTCGATTGCTACCCTACACTCATGATGTTCTCCAGGAATCTCGCCGTCGCTCGGGGTCCTCCCCCTCGGTTAGAGTTGCCCACACCAGCTGTCTCTGCACCTGCCCAAGTACACCCGCCCGCCGTCCGCCTATCTCACCACACAAAGACGAAATCCAGAACCAGCCGAGAGCGAGGCGCAGGATGCCGAGTGTGCACGTTCAAGTGTCAGATTAACCGAGCTGTCTGGGTTCCCCCCCCCCCCGTCTTCTTTCCAGCAAAAACTCACACAGTTCTTCTTCAACGTGAGGATTAAGGAATTATAAAATGAGCTAAATAAGTCTGTGCTGGAGAGAGTGTGTGTGTTTAATCCTGTGCAAGGCGGCCTGGGTGTGTGAGATAGAGACTGAAAGTGACAGCCGGACCTAGTGTCAGCAAAGCACTGCATACAGACTTAATGTAAGTACTGAAGTAGGCAGTAACACACAAAAAACATCATCGGAAAGAGAAAAACACACATCACTAATGCACCAACCCTCAGCTACTGTAGCTTAAGTGTGACACAAAGAAAGATCTGCCCAACACGTGGTCACCATGCGCGTCTAGATGCTACAAAGGAACAAAAAAGTGAGCCAAACAGAAAAAGGATACCCAACAAGCCAATGGACATGCTACAAGACTCTGCCTTTTATCTGTATAAATCATCAAGAATCACATGGTTAAAGTCGTGTTCTGGCTAGTTAAAAGATTATATATGATGTGTAAAGCAGCCAGTTACTAGGCAGTGATTTAACAGGCGGTGTTAATCTGTGTGGCGAAGGGGGAAGGGACCGCCGAGAGGAAGGAAGGAAGGTAAGAGGTTAAGGAGCACGCAGAGAAGAGTCTGCAGCTGAGCGGAGCTCTCTGAAAGAGCGAGGACGGGCAGGGGAAGGAGGCGAGAGAGGGACATGATGGGGGGGGGGAAGGCCGGAAGACAGGCTTCAGAGAGGAGACACAAAGAAAGCTGGGAATCAAGAGGGAGGATTTCCAAAACAATCCTCCAGACTGACTGACTGCAAGTCAGGAGGGAGGGAGGCAGCGTACTGCTGTCTGTAGATGTGGTCTGGTGTAGACGCTGGCTGCGAGGTACGGCATGGCCTTCAGGGGTTTGCGATGTGGATCGATTCAGAGACGAGCCAAGAATGAAGATAAAAAGATCTGCTTTATCCTGAAATACCTGCAGGAGATCCTGGTAGTTGTAGAACCAAGCTTTGATGGCGGACAGAAACTCTGAGGCCAAAACGGCTTCATTTCAATATTTATTTTGTTTTGTTTAGGCAATTTGCAAGGTTCCTTCAGTGATTCATTCTGGTTGGATAAAAGCCAATTTAATTAATTTGTTTCCCCACAAACAGCAGAATCCGACACTATAGGAACTAATTTCTTCAACAAATCCCTGTATTTACCTCCTTCTTTGATATGTTGAACATATTTGCCCAGACAAAGACTGGCTGCTCCCACAAAACTTCTTTTTGACCAAGAACAAGTTGAAATGTATTTTTTAAATGTTGCACAGATTAATTCTTACTAAAAAGTCCTCAGTGACTCAACGGCGACATTATAATGTCTTTTTGTGACATGAACCACGAGGAAGCAAAGCTGCATCTATTTTGGCATTGCTTCAGAGCCCAGTTTTACTCAGAGCTGCAGAAATGCGCTGTTTGGTTACACCTAGCATGACGGAAAACTACACTTCTAAGTTTATGTGATGTTCCTGTTCAGTATTGTATCAAAACTAGGGCTGAAATGGTACACAGAAACTATGGCTCCTTACGTATTTGGGGTTTTAAAGTCACAACAAGTAATTTTGATCCCCAATTATTCATAAAGATTACTCACTAATGCACAGAATTTATTATATAGGGCTCTATGAAAACCTAAAGTAAAGAAAAACTTCCACAGATCCTCCTCTTATTTTGTTTGTGCACTTTCTAGTCTCAGTGAGGGTAATTGTAATAAATAATCAGTTAGCGTAATAAAAAAAACTACGAAACCATATTTTCATTAAAAGCAATACAACAAGCTTTTGAAAAGCGTAAGAAATGCATAAATAAATTGGTAGAAATATAAAAGATGTTGCAGTCATGCCTTCTTTACAGTGTTTAAACACTGTTGGACAGTCTCCCAGTCCATGCTGAACTGGAGCGCTACTTCAGTGGTAGACTACTGCCTCCTAGGTGAAATACAGAGCGTCATTGTAGGTCCTTCCTCCCAGCAGCTGCGTCTCGAGCGTCAAACAGGATTTACGCCTCCAGTAATGAGTTAAGTCTGAATCCTCTGCTTTTTTCTTTCTTTCTTTTTTTTAAAGAGACGGCTGCACCAAGACTTTCTTCTCTAATCTGCTGTACTTTTTCCTCAGATTTGCATGTGTCTATTTCTCCGCTGGCACATGGTAGAAGGCGAGGCGAGGTCTGCAGCTCTAAATGGATGAAATGTTGGAGAACGCGTGCAGCTTCAAGACACATTCGGGTAAAATCTTAATACAGAGCTGAGTCCATTCAAGTCTTCATCCAAGTCCGGATCCTGACAATGATGCGCCATTAGGAGACCCTCTAAATTGTCTCTGGACTTTAAATCTAACTATACTCTTTCTGACAAGCTGCACGATTCACCAGACCGCCATGACACCAGTCAGGATTGTACTTTAATTATTAACTATTAAACACCTCATTATCGATACCAGTATGGTTACCATGCCTGCTACAGACACTGCATGAAACACCAGTCTGATACGCTTGCAAATTCAAATCCTTGGCAGTTTCACTTGTGGATTAAATTGACAAATTCCTTCAGGGTGCTTAACCTATTCAGTCAGCGAGCTTTAACATGAAACGCTGCTGCATCCAGGATAACGCTTGATCCGTCGGGACCGTTAAGTCACTCATATTCTAATAACTGCATTAATGCACATCTGGATAATCCTGTTATGTCCTAATATTTGTCCAATGAGCTCAATTGGCCTGTCAAAGCAAGAGAAAGATGGGAGAACATCCACTTCATTCAGCAGATAACTTGAGATCAAACATCCGTTCACTGAAAACTAACCAGTCCTTTTAGTAACCAATAAAAAAAGTAATGCTGATAACTGAGCAACCTGTTCATTCCCAGTATTAACTGTGACCCCTTATGTAGCTTTATATAAAGAGCAAACCTGTAAGTAGGTCAGATATGGCCACCTACAAGGACTACGCTTTCTGTTTCTGACTCGTTTGAAAGGATCTGTGTCGACACAGAGAGAAACCACTTTGTTGTGTTGAACATGTATAAAATATAGAAAAAAACAGATTGAGGTTAAAGAAGAGCTGTAAAAAAAGGATGATGAATAGCCACTTTTGCTATTCTGCTGCCTCAGTAACAAACTAGGATAAAAATAGCCCAGCTAAATGCCCGTTGTGCAACAAAACACAAAACATTGGCTGTGTATGATTCGGGGAAAGAAAGCTGGAAGCAAAGAGAAGTATGGGCTGGAAGAGGCAGGAAAGGGTCCGAGTGCCGCAAAATTTCACTTCAATTACCTAGAGTGGGTATTTGAAATTACATTTTCGAACTTCTCTGAACTAAAAAAAAAAACAAAAACAGCTTATTGCTCTCCTTTAAATGTACAAACAGGAGATTCAGAAGAGGGAGGTTTTGAATAGAGGATTGACTTCTAAACCATTAATCTATTTTGAGATGAGACAGAGCAGCGCTGATTATTCAGGCGGCATGTCAGCGCGGCCCATTAAAACTTCGGCCCAGAGCTGTTTGGCTTGGCACAATAAAGCAGGTACATGTTATGCGTGGATGGACGCGGGCAGATAAACACACACAAACACTCTGCCGCCAGTGTGTGCGGATATGTGGCTGATTCATAGTTATTTGACTTTATTTCTGCAACTGCTAAGCTGCTTATGATGATTATGAAATATCTTAAAACTCTGAATTGTGCAAGACGGACAATTTTCAGGCTAAAGCGAAGAAAAAAATCAAACTGTGCAGTGATTATGACTGGGCTATACCAAAAACAAGCCGGTACAAAACATCCTTGGCCTCCTGTGTCGCATGCATGAAGAGCAGCTTATTGAGCCAACAAAGATGTGTGAACCAGGGCTGGGCGATATAGAAAAATTATTGATAAATATCACAAAACGTAAAAAATATATTTTAAGTGCCTCCCCGGTCATTTTGTTATTCTTCAATGAACTAATTTTAACTAAGACTTAAATTAATTCATTTTTCAAACACCTCTTTTTATCATGAATAAGTTTGTAAGACAGAAACAAATCAAGAGACCTGAGTAAAATCAGTAAATATAAAGAAAAGTCATATTATTAACCATTATATTATATATATTTTAATTGTTAGTAATTAAAATTAAAGGCTTATCTTGATGCATTTTAATCCTTTAAACATTTTATGACACGTTATAATATTAATGGCTGTCAATAAAGGGGCAGTAGCCGGAGTTTTGAGAAATAATCGTTTTCTGTGATGAAAACAGGGTTTTCTGTGTAAATGAGAGGCCAAACCGCAGGGAAACATCTGCGTCTTTCCTTCGTGTAAACGGGGCCTTATTCTAATTCATTTCAGCCGGCTGGCCTATCCAACCCTTTGGTGTTTTTCGCTTCTGAGGACCGTGGGCAGAACCGAGGGGGACATTTTAAAAGCCACAGGTGTTGTTAGAGGCGTGACCTGGATAAGTTTCCTGTCTCTCTGTAACGGATTCGCAGCGAGCCAGGAGATGGGAGTCCTGCTTAAGACAACTGATCATACTGTTTTATTTGGTTTATTATTGCTACGTTTAGTGTTTTAGTGCATCGAGGATCGCTTCAAAACGGGATGCAACCTTTACCTGAGTCACTGAAACATTTATCCGGAACAACTTCCTCCGCTGCTCCCTTGCTGTGACATCTGACCGACGTGAAGTTACGGCGATGGTTCGCTTAGGGACTATCAAAAAATTATGTTTCAGCTCAAATCATTTCATTCTTTTTGTGGTTTGAAAGGAGAGAGGGGTGGCTGACAGAGCTGCCTATCAGCGGTAATGATTTGTTTGGAGTAAGTAATAATTGTTGTATTAGGCTATGGAACTTTTTTATCGACCCCTTTTTTTCTATCGCACCACATGTCTATCGATCGATATATATTGCTATCGAATTATTGCCCAGCCCTAGTGTGAACATGGATATTGTTTTCTTCACAGTACAGAAAATTAATCAGGAACCTGTTGAGGCATTTATAAGGCAACAGCTAAAACATGTTTGTTGCTGAATGGACAGGCAAGTAATGGAAATCATGATTTATGTAGTGTGGAAAAAAAGATTTACGTTCGTCTCGCAAAGCCAGACTCTTAATTTGGTCTTGCTCATTAGTCGACCAGATTTTCTGGAGGTCTTTCTTTGCCTTTTCACTCGTTTTCTGCTCAACCTTGAAGAAAAAAGGACAAATGAGGAATAAAAGAAGTTTCAGATCTACAAAAACTGTTTACAGCAGAAGAACAATATCTGAGTGATGCATCATCTCTCAGTTGTTTTCAGAACGTAACAGTTTGAGCCTCGCCTTGTTGGTGGTACAAAACTATTTTCTGTCAATCAGTGTTATCTTTAACACTCGGCTGGCAGAGTGGGCGCAGCATGCAACGAGGCTATAGTCCCCAACACGGCGGTCCTGGGTTCAATTTCTGGTCCATTTGCTCCATGTCCTCCCCCTTCTCTCTCCAACCTCTGCTCTGTCAAAATATTGTTTAATAAAGGCCACCAGTGCCACAAACATCATCAAAAAAAAAGTTATGATATTGTAGTCTTGCAAAGATCTGACCTGATGATTTTGGCCATTCTGATTTGACTCCTAGAAATACAACTATTAATAAATACAGGTGAGGGATCAGACAAAGCGCAGCCTAAAGACCACTGATGAAGAGTAAAACCAATGGACTCAGCGTTCCCTCGCCCGTACATGGATCACCAGTAGCCTGGGCCAGAGGTGGGGCTCTCCCTTCAGCTGGGTTCATTCATGCCACACAGTGTGAGCTCCGCCGAGCTCTAGAGGTGTGTCACACTGAACGGCCCAAGATCTCAGTGGGTCAAACTGCACGACTTCTCGCTATCTCTCCCATGGTGCATTCTCATTGGTCAATGACAGAATTTCTGACACTGCCTAAAGACTGCAGAGGGCTGGTTTTGGTCATATCAGTACTTAATTAGCTGACGACCACAGAGCTGCAAATCGCACGAACCGTTTTTTCAGGATTCTTTTCATGACAAAAGAAAAGGTCTGGGACGGCTGAAATCGCACAGTGTGATCCCAGCTTTAGAGATACGGTGAGAAGCTCGGTCATCTGGGATGGGCTCAGAGTACAGCTGCTGCTCCTCCAGGTCAGTTGAGGTGACTCGGGCATCTGGTCAGGACGCCTCCCTGGTGAGGTGTCCCACGCACGTCCCACCAGGAGGAGACCCAGAGGAAGACCCAGGACGCGCTGGAGGGACTATGTTACTCGGCTAGCATGGAAACGCCTTGGGATTCTCCCGAGGAGCTGGCCCAAATGGCTGGGGAGAGGGAAGTCTGGTCTCTCTGCTTATGCTGCTGCCCCCGCGACCCGATCCCGGATAAGCGGAAGAAAATGGCTGGATGGAGGGAGCTCAGCTAGCATTACACAAAGCAGTCTCAAAAGAATAAAATAGAACAAACTTTGTTTTTCTCCATTAGGCCTTCCTGTTGGGACACAAACGTTTGGCCTGTACTGTATATACGACATCATGCAGAAGCACGCTTCTCTTAGCCACTCTTCAAAATTAGAAAGCCAAGAACACATATTCAAGTAAAGGAGATCTGTACTTTACATAAGATAGATCTGTACATAAGTTAAGAAATAGCTATGAGAAAATAACAAATAGGGCTGGACAATATAGAAAAAGAGCTTATGTTCATTTTATGCTATTCTTTAATTAACTAAATTTAGTACACACAAAAACTGAATTCAATTCCGACCTCTATCTAAACACATTTTTTTTACCATAATTGAAAGTTTGTAAAAAAAAAATAAAAACAAATCAAGTTAAGAGGCCTGAGTTTTGTCTGCAAATACTAACAAAGAAAAGACTAATGGTATTAACCATTATGGTACTGATTAAAAATATTTCAATTACCGCATTGGCCCAAATATAGGACGAGGTTTTTTATCATTGAAAGTAATGTAAAAATGTAGGATCGTCTTATAATCGGGGT
This sequence comes from Valencia hispanica, assembly GCA_963556495.2. Classification (NCBI taxonomy): domain Eukaryota; kingdom Metazoa; phylum Chordata; class Actinopteri; order Cyprinodontiformes; family Valenciidae; genus Valencia; species Valencia hispanica. The sequence goes on from OY747714.1 coordinate 34,501,589, forward strand.
CTAACGATTGACACATGCTGATAGTTGTCTGGCGTCGTTATACGCTGTTGGAAGAATAAAACTGTGTCAACATTAGAATGTCTGCGTCTATTGTCAAAGAATGGCTGACATGTTAAAGTAATTACGTCATAATTGATGTAGTAAGGAATGTAATTTAATACATGATTAAATAAATGTGCATTTGATACTATGATATTGGCCTCAAAAATTCAATTAACTGTAGCTCCTTCTAAAGGTACATTATGTCATTTTTCGAAGATTAGTCTTAGAAAGAGGGGGGTCGTCTTATAATCAGGGTTGTTCTATATTCGGGTCTATACGGTATGTTCATTTAAGTTGTAGGCTCATTTTGATGCTTTTTAATTTCTTTTAAATATTTTATGACACTTATTATATTAATGATTCAGACATTTGGTTTAGTTTGTGTGCAAAAACCGGGTCAATAAAGCTAATTCTAATTCAGCACAACTATTGAAGCTAACAAGCCACACACTGATGGCTGAGTGTAGATAGCGCCATAAACACTGGAGTCGGGTCCAGAGATTGTGTGTTGAAGCCAGCAGGTCTCCCGTTTGTATATTTGAAAGTGTTTTTGCTTCTGGGGCCGTGATTGAGTTACCGGGTGGACATCTTTAAAGGCGTGGGTGTTGTTAGCAGCACGGTGCAAGTGTCTCTGGGCAACCGTGGCATCAGCAGGTGACACTGGTCCACAACAGGCCGGGGGAAGGGGTCCTACTTGGGTCCCGCCACGAGAACATTGCTGACCGTATATTTCCTGTGTATTATTTTGTTCATTTTTGTTACATTTAGTGTTGACGTGCATCTCGTATCGGTTCAAAAATAACTGTTAGTAGGACTGTAGCAATAAGCTACCCGATAGGCTAAGATGGAAAAGGGAAACTTTTCTTTATTGAACTTCTTACCGACCCTCTTTTTTTCTATCGCACCACACGTCCATCAATGGATATGCAGTACTGTGCACGAGTTTTTGGCAGGTGTGGAAAAAAATGCTGTAAACGAAGAATGCTTTCAGAAATATAAATAATGATTGTTTATTTGTATCAATTTACAAAATGCAAAGTGAGCAAACAATAGAAAAATCTAATCAATATTTCGTGCTACTATCTTTTGCCTATAAACCAGCATAAACTCTAATAGGTACACTTGCACAAAGTCAGGGATTTTGTATAATTATAGTCAGGTGTATGATCAACCAATTATACCAAACAGGTGCTAATGATCATCAGTGTCACATGTAGGTTGAAACAGTCATTAACTGAAACAGAAACAGCTGTGTAGGAGGCTTAAAACTGGGCGAGGAACAGCCAAACTCTGCTACCAAGGTGAGGTTGTGGAAGATAGTTTCATGTCATGGCAAGATTGAGCGCAGCAACAAGACACAAGGTAGTTATACTGCATCAGCAAGGTCTCTCCCCGACAAAGATTTCAAAGCAGACTGGGGTTTCAACCTGTGCTGTTCAAGCTCTCTAGAAGAAGCCCAAAGAAACGAGCAACATTGAGGATTGTAGACGCAGTGGTCGGCCAAGGAAACTTAGTGCAGCAGATGAAAGATATATTAAGCTCATTACCCTTTGAAATCAGAAGATGTCGAGCAGTGCCATCAGCTCAGAACTGGCAGAAACCAGTGGGACCTAGGTACACCCATCAACTATCTGGAGAAGTCTGGCCAGAAGTGTCTTCATGTAAGAGTTGCAGCCAAAAAGCCATACCTCCGACGTGGAAACAAGGCCAAGCGACTCAAGTATGAATGAAAACATAGAAACTGGGGAGCAGAAAAATGGCAACAGGTGCTCTGGACTGATGAGTCAAAATTTGACATATTTGGCTGTAGCAGAATACAGTTTGTTCATCGAAAGGGCTGGAGAATGATACAATAATGAGTGTCTGCAGGCAACAGTGAAGCATGGTGGAGGTTCCGTGAACGTTTGGGGCTGCATTTCTGCAAATGGAGTTGGAGATTTGGTCAGGATTATTATTATTATCAATGCTGAGAAATACAGGTAGTAGGGATGTAAGAAAATATCGATACACCGATACATGGGGATATTTTATTTCCCGATTTTGTATCGATATAAAAAAAAAAATTTTTTTTTATTTTTTTTAGGATTTGAATGGAACCATTAATGATGACAGTAATTTCTGTAGTAAAATTAAAAGCATGACTGGTAGTTTGTGGCTGTTTTCACCTTCTTGGTTCCAGTGGTTTAACTAGATCTAGTAATAAAACTGGATGTGTTAAAGTATGAAACAGGTTGGGGCGTTTAGAATGCTGTGACAGTTTTCCTTATGTTAAATTGAGTTTTAAAAATCACAATATATCGTCTCACTCATAGTATCGCGATATATCATATTGCCTTCCCTGTATCGCGATACATATCGTATCGCCAGATTTTTACCGATAGACATCCCTAACAGGTAGATACTTATCCATCATGCAATACCATCAGGGAATCGTATGATTGGCCCCAAATTCATTCTGCAGCAGGACAACGACCCCAAACACACAGCCAAAGTAATCTTTAGCGTAAAGAAGAACAAGAAGTCCTGGAAGTGATGGTATGGCCCCCACAGAGCCCTGATCTCAACATCATCAAGTGTGTCTGGGATTACATGAAGACACAGACGGATGTGAGGAAGCCCACATCCACAGAAAATCTGTGGTTAGTTCCCCAAGATGTTTGGAACAACCTACCAGCGGAGTTCCTTCAACAACTGTGTGCAAGTGTACCTAGAAGAATTGATGCTTTTTACATAGCAAAGGGTGGTCCCACCAAATATTGATTTGATTTAGAGTTTTGTTCATTCACAGCTTTTAGTTGGTTGACTGATTAAAATAAATTAACACTTCCATATTTGAAAGTATTATTTAACAGCATTTTCACACCTGCCTAAAACTTTTGCACAGCACTTCATATTGTTATTGAATTATCGTCCAGTCCCAATAACAACTCATCAAAACCTCCTGATATCTACTCTCAGATTAATAATTAGAAATGTTTTAAAACAACTGAAACGTGATGAGGAGCCAAGTTTATCGTGCTACCATCCATAGTAGGAAGGAAGGTAGAGGTAAGAACAGCTTACTTGAATGATTTTGTATGCATCTTTACAAGGGCTGCCAATAATTGCAGAGGCTTCTGAATCTGGTATTTTTCAAAGACTCAAACCAGAAAGCAAAAACCTTCCTCCAAACACGGGCAGATAGACCGAGGAAGCAGCCAAAGTCCAAAGAAAAACTTTGAGAGACCTTCATAAAGCCCTAAAAAGTCTTAATCAAGACTATTTGAAAACATTAAAATAAAAACATGGATAATTTAATGGAAATTATAAAGAAAGAAAGCCGCATCTCAAGGTGGTAATTCATAACAGCCTTTGGTAATTTGGTCTACAATCACATGATTAATGAACACAAACACAATGAGGTCAGAAAAAGAAAGAGCTGAAAACTGCAGAGATCTGTCCAACATCTCATCTTGAATTATCTTTGGCCTTTCCCCTTTAGCTGTCATGTCCAGATTTTCCCTTGTAACTCATTGCATTCTCGCTGCATGCATGAAAGTGCTGATGAGAGGCGGAGAGAGATAAGAGGAAGACACGGGGAGGTCAACAGGGGTGCAGGGATTAGGGATGCATTCTGTCAGTCGTCGCCTGCTGCTTTCCATCCCTCATATCGCTTTCTGTCACACACACTTCGTCAGGAATCTGCAGGGCTTAGTGCAACAACCACGTTCCTGTCTGCCTTCCTTTAAGGATCGCCTCTCTACAGGCTGAAATTGAAACTTTAATCTTGGTCTCTTTAACGCTGAAGGGGTTAAAGCATGAGCAACTACTCCCTGTCTGGGAACGGGACCTTGGAAGATAAGTGGAGGAGTGAAATGACATTGTTGTGTTTGGCTGCATATGATAAGCATCTCAAGAGGGTAGTCGTACTTGTATGCTTCTGTGTATAGGTAATTAATCTAAGTGGTGCCTGGCATCACACGGAGCCTTCAGCCATAAGCCATAGTGATCAATAGCCAATTCAATATACTTAATCCAGTCCAACATCTTGTGTTTGAGGCGCACCTTTGGTTTGTGTGTGTTGCTAATCTTCATCTTCGCTGCCCGTCTAATCAGCTGGATGTACTTCCTCACAGGAAGACTATGATGTCCTGTTTTGAATCATATGAAAAACAGGCATAAAGAGCAGCAGGCCGAGCAGAAGTACTGGAGTGGCCTCTTTAACTAGCTTACAGCACAAACAGAAGCTGGAAAACAGCATTTCCTTCATTAAGTCAGTCCTAATTCCCTTCTTCTTTCTTACCCTTTTAGATTGAGTGCTATGTTTGTTGTTCGTTAACCAAACACAAAGCAAACAAAGCTTTTAATGATATAAGTTAGGACATAAACAGGTCAAGTACTGTCATTAACACCTCCTCTGAGTGTGTTCCTCTATACGGACGTTGTGGCCTGTGCAGGTGTCACACACCTGATAAAATCCAAACCACTTCATCATGTGAAGATGTGAAGTAAAAATAAACAGATTAACTCAGAGGCTGGTGATGGGACTGGGCATGGCTCCAAATCTAAGTCACTATACTTTATACAGTATATCGCAGATACAAGAGACTTATGCAAGTTGGGGCAATAGCAGGGGATCAACAAAAATAAGAACTTTACAATGGACAAAATGTCCTCTTGTGAACTGTTTGCGTATCTTGGTACCATGTTCATTACAGAAGATGGATAGGTGGATTGAGGCCTCATCTATAGTAATGCAGGCAAAGAAAAGGCTGAGCCAAATACTGAAGCTCTTGATTGACCGATCTGTCTATGGCCCGACTCTTATCTATGGTCATACGAATCCTGACAAATAGATGAAGATTCTAGAAACGAGCAGCCAAAATTAGCTTCTTCTGTAGGGTGTCAGGTGAAGAACTTTGTCATCCAAGGAGATTTTGGATAGGGATTCACAGATATGAAAATTTGGGGCAATATGGGTATCATTATTGATGTTATGGCCGATAATCGATATTTACATTACTATCACTATCACATGATCTAACAAACTCCACATGGCCAACCCCTTTCCGAAGCACAAATGGCAACAAGACGGAAAGAAACATTGGTTGTTAAAATCGTCCCGATTTTCCTCAGTGGACCTATATCAGTGTCAAAAGGTTACCAACATCGGCAGATACCAATGTCAATGCCGAAATATTGTGCATCGCTAATTTCACAATAAAGCCACTGCTGCTCCACATTAACAGGACTCAACTGAAGAGGTTTGGGGATCTGATCCCAAATCGCTACTGAACTCCTCCCTTTGGAGGTTTTCCAGTCATGTCCCTTTAATATGAGAGCTGGGGGAAGACCAAGAACCCACAGGAAAGGACTATATACCCTTCTGACATTGGAATGCCTTTGGGTTCTAAGGCCAGAATGAATAGGAAGCTGCCACTGAGTAGAGGGGGTTTTGGATTTCCATACCTGCTGCATTCTAAGGATCTAGAGCAGGATTGCCCAAGATCCACTATCCTGCATCTTTTAGATGTTTACCTTCTCCAACACACCTGAATCAAATGAATGACTTACTACCAGGCTTCTGGAGAGCTAGCTGACTGTTGGTGAGTGATCCTTCTAAATGTTGTAGAATAGTAGCTCTCGAGAACCGGACTTGGCCACCCCTGATCTCGATATTGGCGAATGACTGTCCTGTGTTTAAAGACCTACACCATCTTTGCTAGAAAGTTTGGTAACAAGTTGCTGGGACAGCTCCAGACCCAGTGCTGTGTTGAAAAAAGTAAATTCTATGATTCTAAATTGATTCATATAAAAATTCTTAAAAATCGATTCATACGTCCAAAAATCGATTTAATCACTTAACATCGTTTGCCCTTTTTACAGCTAAAATAGAAAGGAAAAGTCCAGATGGGCATTTTAAGGGTTAGGTCTGAAAGGGTTAGTTAGTTAATACAGTTTCCTCCAGTGAACTGTAACCCCATCCAGTGTTGCATCATTGAATTACAGTCATGTAGTTAAGGTAAGAGCTCAAAAAAGTTTTGTATAGCACTGACCCATATTAATATAGAATTGGAACAGATTGGATTGGATCAGATTATGATCGGTTCTAACTTATAAGAATCGGAATAGAATTGATTCTTGAAATTTGAATCGATACCCAGCTCTAGCCAGAACCTTTTAATGTTCTAGTATGAGACTGACCATATTGGTGTCACTGCCTAGCTTCAGGAGCTACAGAGTAGGTTTAACAAAAAATATATAGTTTTGTATAGGCTGAAGTGAAGGGATGCAAGAACACAACCTTGTGGTGCTCTATTTCTGATTCAGTTTAGCTATCAAACATGTGATTGCATTGCCACCCAGGGACGTCCTCTAACAGAAACCCCGATTTCCCTCAAGTATGACAGGTTTTAAGACGTTTAGTTAGAGATTTGTATACAGTGTATTTTTCTGTGTAACGTAACTCCAAATTATTTGTTGGAATTTCACCTTCTCATAGAATTTTCTGTAGAGCATATCTAAAATCTTTGAAAGAAAATGCATCTTGAGAAGCTGAAATGCCAAGCCATTGCTACTTGACACACTATTTGCTAGCGTTTGCAAATCAGCCAATTCAGGAGCCCCATTTATTTTCCTTGGTGCTGAATGGCTGTCTCCCAAGAGCATAGACAAGGAAGACTGTAGATTTTAGCTTCTGTGGTAGTGCCAAGACGGTTTCCATTGTGTGTATTGATGCATATTAAGGTATATTTGGTGTTTGAACTATTAAAATAGGCAGTTATACGCATCTTAGACAGTGTGTAGCATACAAAGTAAGATCAAATTGACAACACCACATAACAGACCTCTTTCCTTTTTATGCAAACTGGAGTTGATCAAGAAAGGGGTCTTAGAATAGTTAACTGGACAAGCATTGAAAATACAGACTTTTATAACAACAGAGATTATATGACTTGAACTTCCAAAAATATCTCCTAGATTGGAAACCTGAAATGATAGACAATAATGAAGGCATGGAGCAGATTTCTAGAAATATGTTGAAAATATTTGTGAAAACGACTAAAGATCACAACAATCCTGGATATAAAAATGAGGTCTAGAACTGATGTTTCATTTTTTCTCCCCATGGGACTCAATAATGGCTAACCTTTCAAACTGTAGCCATGCAGGACTTGGAAAGATTGAGTAGGAGCAAAGGATGTAGACTGGAGGTGAGAGACTGAACACTTTGTCCTTTGAGCTGTCAAAGTTACAATAAAACACATTCAGGTCACTAGCGAATTGGTTCTTATTGAGGGGGAGCGGGATTTTCTCACTTTGTTTTTTGTCTCTTAAGACTTTTCCCAGCTAAAACAGGGTCAACTTTTTATTTTTTCCACATATTGTTTACATTCTTGCTTTACTTTGCCCCTATCCTTTGTCTGGTAAACACCACAGGTTTCACTGCTATCACTTGTGTTTTTGCTGGAATTACAACACGTACAAGAAGTTAATGTCAGCTGTCTGTTCCCTCTTTGAGAATCCAGTTTTCAGGATAAAAGCAGCCTCAAAGTTCAATAAGGGAACAGACTCATTTCTGCACCAGTGGTTGTTTATAAGTGATATATAAATGTGGTCTGGTGCTGAGTTAGTCATTTCAGAGTTTTCGTAAGAGAAAGCCAAACAGGGTGCAAGTAATGTAAGCAAAGGTTCACATGAACACTGATATAATCAGGGTGCAGGCACTGAAGACATGCTGTACTTGTGCAATCATTAACTGACTAAAGTAATGATACAGCAATAAAAATAGAGATTTACTTAAAAACACCATGATAGAAAGATATTTTACTCAGGAAAAAAAAATCCTGTATAAAGCCGGAGTCATTGATAAGAGATTAACTGGTTTATCTGGTAACGGCTACAGGGAATCCTGACCTCCATGTGCTGATGTACGGTTATTGGTTTTCAGGCATTTAGTTACCCTGGTGTTTGAAAGAGTTGCTATTTTTTGTCAAAACGCTGTCTCAGAAAAATTCAACAAAGACACCCAATCTTTCTCAAACACACACATTGCACAAAAATGTCAATTTGTAGGCAAAACATTTAAAACGTAGGCTGTAACCCAACCCTGACCTGCCCCCACAAGCTGCACCATGCCTGATCTCTGTATAGCTTGTTTGGGCTTGTCGAGCAGGCCGCTGGTTTTCTATGTGTTTACAGGAGATCTCTGTGCGGCAGCTTCTCTGCTAAGATGCTGTGCTGGTCCCTCTGGGAGGCAACAGCCAGCCTTAGGTAAACTGGTACTGCTTTGGCAACCGTGCAGCGCTGCCAGGGCTGGAGCCCTGCTGATGTGTAATAGCTTCCAACAAGTGCATGAAAGCACATTGGTTTAAATTCAGTTTTCATAAAGCTTTGAGCCAACTTTGAGACATCAATTTTAGGTGATGTTTGTTTGGTAAATGGTAAATGGCCATTACTTGTATAGCACTTTATTTAGTCCTTGAGGACTCCAAAGTGCTTCACACTACATTCAGTCATTCACCCATTCACGCACTGGTGATGCCCTGGGGTACACTGAGAGAAGCGAGGCTGCCGAACACTGGCGCCACCGGGCCCTCTGACCACCACCAGTAGGCAGAAGTGTCTTCCACAACGACTGAGACGGACGGAGCGGGGGCTCAAACAAGCAACCCTCCGGTTACAAGACAAACTCCTCACTCCTGAGCCACAGTCGCCGCCAACAATCCAACATAATTTGCTGCTGAAAACCTTTGAAATTTCCTTCAGATGCTATTTCTAACAAAGATTTCATTGCAAGTTCAGTTTGCATGCTAAAATGTTTTAAAGCATTTTGGGTAAAAATTGCAGGAAATTTAAGAGGTTATGGTATATTTGACATTCGAAGTATTAAAATAGGCAGTTATAAGCATTTTAGAGGGTGTTTCAAGTATTCACGGATTTTAGCCATTTGTGGGTGGTTTCGTTTCCACAGCATCTTTTTAAATGCCACACTCGTACTGAAAACAGCTCATTTGAACTCGTCTCTCAGTAACCACATTCACCGCGAAGAGTTTTGTTGTTAGCGCGATCTGGAAAGTGAGGCTTGTGAGATTCTACTCATTGATCAGGGTCTCGGTCGTTTCGCTCAACAGCAGATTTCTTGGTGCATCTCATGTTAAAATGTAACAAGGGATTTTAATTAGCCTTTTTTTTCTTGCAATTTACAAACATTAGGCTAATTGATCTTTTCTTAGCTGACTTAACCATCATAACGTGACAATATAGAAGTTATATTCAAACTGCAGGCAAAGCAGATTCAGAGATTGAGAGTTTTTGCATTGCTACATGTAGAGTACAGGAACTGATATGTGTCTCCGGATGACTTCCAGTGATAGCAACAGACCCATTTGCTGACAAGCAGAGGTACCTTTCAGCTTTAGCTGTGCAGAAATCCCCCTCTGTAGTGCCACCAGCCAATATGTGTCACATCCTCTTGTTGATGTCTTCAACAATGCTCTGCCAGCCGTAGTATTGATCATCGTTCAGCATGGCTTCGGCACTCAGATTAATTGACCTGCCCGTGCTATTTACCATCCAGACTCACATGAATAGTGGCGTCTGACATGATTTGAAGTAGGAAAGAAATAAAAGTCTGAACAAGCCTAAACAGTCAAAAGTCTGATTCGTTAAGCAGTGCTCCACTAAACCAAAGCATTGGGAAAAAGATCAAGTTTAAGAAACAAGGTGAAACGTTTCCAGAGCTGACAGAGTTTTTGCTGTTCAAGTGATGTTTCTTGACTAAATGTCTAAAGAAGAACAAACTGAATAAAGACATCAGTTTATAAATTCACAGACCAACACCGAGTTTTGCATAATTGTGACGTTTTTGGCCGTATGTTTCTATCAGGTTTGCACATCCATAGACTAGAAATTCTACCAAAATTGTTTTTGAAAAACCCTAATTTTGAAGTTGTGCAACAAATTCTTAATGGGTATTTGAATCTTTTGTGACGTCAATGTTCATGTTTTCTTGCATTGGATCATGGGATTGGGTGGCAAGAAGCAGTGTATTTTACCTATAATTTAATTGTTTTGCATGCTTTGAGGAGGATTTAGCAAAGCAGATGGTTTATTCTTGCTGTGTGGTCGATTGTAAGGCCCATTGGGGGCCAAATAAAAAGTTTTTTTTCGAATTCCCTCCGAAAAGGACAGCGAAAAACGAAAGTTGGCTGCAGAGGGTAAACCCGCACGCTCCAAAGAAAGCCTGGATTCCTGCAGCAATTGACAAAGTTTGTGAGGCTCATTTTGTTCATAGTAAGTCCATGTGACAACATCTTTGTTATTTGGAGAGGTTTTTAAAATCATTCAAGTTTGTACATTTTAAAATCGTCTACGTTATATTGTTTTTTGTGTTCTGATTCAGGTGTCCCAAACCGCGATCCACAGCGACCTGACTATGCACACTGCTGTACAAACAGCAGTTGTACATCCTATCCTGACAGCTGCTTCTACTTTAAACATTATACCTACTACATGACTGCATGTTTATCCAAGACTGGATTTTAAAAAAAGAAGAATTGTGTAAGCTGTGATATTCAGTCTTTCACCAGAGACCAGATTAATTCTCAAGTCACGGTACAACTGCAACAACAGCCACTACATTTCCAAAAATAAATAAATAAGGACACTGACCAATGAAAACATACCCTGCTTTGCAGTCACAGTGAGGAATTCACCGTTCTCTTTGGCAATCACCCACGGGTGATGTGAATCACGCTGTGACTCTGCTTTCCCAGGTCTGACCTCTGCTTTTATCGTTGGCATCCAGACTTTTGAAAGCCTTTAATTTTTCATGAGTGAAGGGTCCAGGGTTTTCCATTAAATAAGAATAAATGTCTCCCCAGCAGATTTGTGGCCAAGACACTGGTGAATCGGACCAACGTTTTTTTCCAGATCTCATATGGGCTTTGAATAACTGCGATTTTTTTCGGCAATACAGATTTGAAGCTTCTCTCTAAACCTCTTTCATTCTTCAGACATTAAAGTGCGTAAATATGGGGGATTTCACCAGCTAACTCTCTTGAAAGTGTTTGTTGTGTCTTTATAGCCCGCCATTTATGTGTTTGTTTTCTTGCCGCCACCCAACCACTCACGGATGCACACAATGATGTCAACAAAGATTCTCCTATTGGATTTAGGTCTGGACTTGGACTGGGTCATTCTACTACATGAATATGCATTGATCTAAACATTCCAGTGTAGCTCTGGTTGTATGTTTAGGGTTGTTGTCCTGCTGGAAGGTGAACACCTGCCACTTTTTTAAGTATTTAGCAGTCTTTAAGTGGTTTCTATCCAGAATTGCAAGCTTTACTGTCTCTGCAGATGAAAACCATCCCCACAGCATGATTCAAGGCGATGTGCATTGTTAGTTTTCTGTCACACAGATTTGTGGGGTGCCTATTAGCTGTTGACATATTCTGCAAGCTGAGCTCCAGCAGTTACCAGAAGCTTCTTGGCTGCGTCTGATTCGTGCTCTCCTAACCAGCTTGTTCGTTTAAGTAGACTGCCACCGTCCTGGTAGTTCTGTGTGTTTACCGTACTCTATTTTCAGATGATGGACTGAACAAGGATCAGTGAGATGTTCCAAACTTGAGATAATGTTTTATATCCAAACCATGCTTTAAACTTCTCCACGTCTTCCTCCCTGACTTGTCTGCTGTGGTCCTTCGTCTTCATGATGCTGTTTGTTCGCTAATGTTCTCCAACACACCTGAGGCCTTCAGAGAGCAGCTTGATTCATGCTGAGATTAAATTACACACATGTGGACTCTATTTACTAATAAGAGGACTTTTTGAAGGCAATTGGTAGTAAGAAATTTTAAAACAATATACTATTTCCATCTGCTTCAAAATAATTAACCACTTTTTGCTGGCTTATGACTAACTCCCATTTAAAAACATGGAGGTCTGTGACTGTAAGGTGACAAAATCTGAAAAGGTTCAACGGGTATGAAAACTTTTGCAAAACACTTTATGTTAAGGTACGTAAAGTAAATATAACTTTAGACCTTCAACTTTTGAATGCATTGTAGGTTAGATAAACATCACACATCTCTCTCTCTTATCAGTTGGCTACTGTTACAAAATCCCTCTGATGGAAAAGGTGAGCCAGACACCTTATATTTCCCGTTGAATACGTCCAGCAGAGGAGTGGAGAGGAAACACAAATGATCCCTAATAATACAGTTTACTGAAAAACTGCCAAACAACAAAGAGTAGAAGACAGAGGATGGAGGCCCAGGCACTTGTGGAAACATCTCCTCTCTCCAGACCAGAGGAGACAATGCCACTAGAACTGGACGGAAGGAAGAGATTACCTTCAGATTAGAGTACGACTGCATACAAACGAGGATTACTGCAGATTATCATTATGTCACTCTTGGCAAGAACTACAAACAACAAGGAGCTTAACTTGTTCATTTAGCCTCATCGTTCTCTAAAAGCTTCCTTTTATTCTGAGTGTTTGCCAGGGGAGGAGACAATGAGGGAGTTGGTCCTGCTTCTGTTTAAAGTTATGCCCATCAGTCCACTGTTACACCAAGAATATCTTTACTCCCTTTGCACCTTTTTAGTCATTATTGCTGAGATTTAATCCTTGTGGCCCATTCCCTGCACACAAAGAATCTTTAGAAACTTAGAAACTTTAGTTTAGAAAGGAGCCACTTTTCACCTTCTGTCCGGGGCGTCCTCTCCGAGCTGCAGCGCAGAAGATGTCAGCTCAAGTGTAGCTTTACGGACGAATCGCAAAAGAAACTTCCTTCATATCGTCCCGGTCGCGACTAATGTGTGGCGGAGTTCAACATGTATAAAGCTGGCAGATTTGTTTCTGTGTATGACAGGTGCTAATCATTATATTGGTCACACTGACACAAAAACTATGAAAAGGCAGATAAAGGTCAGAGTTCATGTATTAAGCTAACTGATAAAGTGACCAAAGACTGGAGTATACACTTTAGGTGTCTTTGGAAAAATGCTCCTTTTTATTTTTATTACTTTGAATGGAAAATTACTACTTATTTTCTCAGAATATCATTTAGATTTTGGGTAACTTTTGTCCTGTATGACTTAAAAGTTGAGCTATTATTGTTAGTTTATTTATTTATTTTTAGATTAATTATTTCTATTTAGATTTTAAGGTCAATTCAGTAATGGTTAACTTGTAAAAGCCAATCTTAAGTTTATTTAATTATTCTTTCTAACCATATAGAGCAGGAATACTTTAAATATGTTAAATCAAAAGTCTTCTTTAAGTAAACAGAATATGATTGACGTGTTTAAAGATTGGGCCATGTGTCCTCTTTTATGGAAATCAAAATATGGTCACCCTATATTACACTTCTATTGCCAACACACATTTCCTTTAGCTTTCATTGAAAATATGACCTTGATTGATTATGAAACATATTTTGGTCATGTGTTGGTTGTATTTGTGGTTTGACATGAACAAAAGACAGGACATAAATTTGTTTAGATATTTCAATAAATGGAAACTGAATGGATCTAAAAGTAGAAAGTGGCCATGGAAGGAATGAAGCAAATAAACCTAAATGGGGAAAAAAAATGCAACAAAAATAATAGCTTTATAATCGAAACGTAGCGACCGAATTGTAATCTAATCTAATCATGAGGCACCCAAGATGGAACACCCTTACAGAAAGGGTGATAGAAAATATTTTTTTTAACTGGCTTTTATTTCATTCATTTGTAATTTCTTGTAATTGATTCGATTCCTAAAATATAATATCTTATTTTTAATCCATACTGCCCCGCTCTAACCTCCTTTAACTTTTCCAAAACAGTTGTATAAATTCCGATGACCCGTTCAACTTTTGACAATAAATTTTTAAAACAAATATAACCTTCTAATATCTTAAATTAGTACAAGGGAATGGTAAATATTGACAAAAACAGTGATTTTTAGATTGGGATATATATATATCGTTATTGACTGATATGGAAAATACTATCGTGATATGATTTTTTTCCGCCGAGCCCTAAATGTCCAATGTGACACGGAAAGGATACTCGACTTCGGAGTTGCTCCGCTCGCACTTTGTTGTTCGCCGTTCTTGTTTTCTTCTTGTGTTTACTGCTAACCTTGTGTGGATGCTTCATGCACCTGTTCCATACTCCATGTTTAGCGCCACTTACAGGTCTGGGGGACTAAAAACAGGTCTTGAGGACCGGGCCTTAAACAGAATCCTCAGGGCAGCTTCATTCGAATACATCCAACATTTTATACCATGACCGCCAAACACCATACCCACCTGCTTTTTGGGGTTAATGTTTTATATATCACAGAGTCCATAGTCTTCCCACATGTTAATGTGGCTGTTTAATGATGACGTAACAAATCTTTTTAGAAAGTGCTCTCATGTACTATAAAATTGGCTTGCAGCAAGAAGAACAAAGTCAGAGACTGAATAAAGCCATAACCTGAAAAGCTCGACTGAAGTCGGCTGTGATGTGCCTCCTGGGACTGAAGCTCTTCTCTCCTGAGTGGATCGGTCTCACCCCACTGGAGATGAGCGCAGCTCAGACACGACTCTGGACTTATGATCCTTGCCTGCAGCTGGCGGCTTCAGGAACAGATCTGGGATGCTTTATTGTTTTCAGACAGTTAAAAGCAGAGAGGCCAATAAACACTGGCAACAAAAGCTGGCTCATCTGTCATCTATAAGTACTTTAAACAGACAACACCCTGGAGCCACTTACAGTAATAATACATGCCTGCGTACCACACTCCATCACCACTATACTCTGTTTGAAAAGCCTTGCATAACGGCTGGAGAAAATGCCACTTATAGTTTTAAATGATTAATAATTAACCAATTACAGACAGAAGTTCACTGACTGTGTTAAACTGTACACTGACAATCTTTCAGCATAATGAGCCAGAAAAACGAGGGGTTTCTCAACATTCATTATGTTCATGAATGAAAAGACATTAAGAGCTTCAACAGTGACTGTAATAACTGATAATAAGTGGCAGAAAGGATCTAATCAATAGCAGTCTTTCTCAGGTCAACGAACACTTGATCACTTATTCTCCATGATCTGTAAGCCAACCTACAGTGTCATACCCCTTAAACTTTTCCACATGCCCACTTCAGTACACTGGAACCAATATAACAGTGCGTCTGTGAACATTGGTGCTCACAGATTTCCCCCTAGATAGGTCTGGACTTTGACTGGGCCGTTCTGACACATGACCCCAGTCCTCAAGGGCCGGTATGCTTCAGCTTTTACAAGTACCCCTGCTCCATGATAGCCTTTTAGTTAGATAGTTTTCAGCATGTCAAGTTCTGCAGGTCGGCTTGGTAATGAACCGCCACTTGATTAAGGAGTGTTAAACCAAAGCAAGGCAAGGAACATTTATTTGTATAGCACACTTTCAGCAACAAGACAATTCAAGGTGCTTTGGGTGATTAGGGGCGGGACATAAAAGCAGCAATAAAACAAAACAGAAAACACAACATCAAAAACAAATAACCTTAAAACATATTACTGTTATATTCCATCTATTATTAAAAAAATAATCAAAGCCAGCTCTAAACAGGTTGGGATTTAAAAGAACTCAGTGTTTCAGCAGCTTTGCAGCTTTCCCCAGATAAGGGGAGCATAGAAACTGAAAGCTGCTTCTCCATGTTTGGTTCTATGGGAATTAGAGGACCTCAGTGGTCTGGGGGGTTGGCAACAATCTTCAACATACTTTGGTCTTTTATAAACTAGTAAAATTATTTTGAAGTCTATTCTCTGAGCTACAGGGAGCCAGTGTAAGGACTTTAGAACTGGGGTGATGTGCTCTACTTTCCTGGTTCTAGTGAGGAACACGAGCAGCAGCGTTCTGGATCAGCTACAGCTGTCTGATTGACTTTTTAGGCAGACCTGTGAAGACGCTGTTGAAGTAATCAATCCAACTAAAGATAAACGCATTGATGAGTTTTTGAGGTCCTGTTGCGTCAGTCCTTTAATCCTAGAAATGTTCTTCAGCTGATAGAAGGCTGACCTTGTTATTGCCTTTATGTGACCCTGGAGGTTCAGGTCTGAGTCCATTATTACACCTAGATTTCGGGCCTGATCAGTAGTTTCTAGCTGTATTAACTGAAGCTGTGTGCTGAATATTGATAGTTCCTCTTAAGGTCCAAAGAGAATTACTTCACCAGATAAAGATCAAAAATGTATACCAGCCCTTAAGGACAGACTTTGTACACCACTAATCTAACCTACACTACTGTAGCTCTGGAGGTATGTAGCTCTAGGGGCATTGGTCCAAAGTGAGCTGAAGGCTCTTCTCAGATATTTATTTATAAAAACCTAAAAGACATTTCTCCCACCTCATATTTTTAACTATTTTGTTTGTCCACTACTTTCATCACAAAATCCCAATAAAACACGTTGAAGATCGTGGCTGTAACTTGACAAATTTTGAATGCGTTTAAATAGGCACTCTTAGTTTAAATCTTAGAAATAGAACTGTTTGTTTTTTTTACACCCTTTACACTCTAAAGTCTGCTATATGACAGTGGCTTGAATGGGTAGTTTAGTTGCAGCTGAAATGTAATACAGAAGTGTCAACATGGTGGAGAGGCGTCAGACGATCGGTTTGTAGAAGACACCTTGGCTGACGACTGTCAGGAAAGCACATGTCAAATCCCCTGACAAACAAGACCAAAGAAGGTTCTATGAAACTCACAGTCTTACTGTATGCCCAACCACTATTTATGAGGTTTAATCTGCGATTTCTACCTTAAAAAGGGGGATAATATGAGCCCCCCCCCCCAAAAAAGACTCTTAGTTTAAAGCATTTATGTTAGTTTAAGAAAACGCTGTGTGGCAGATTTTATCTCGCTAGTTGAGGTTGTTGACTCATCAATCAGCAGAATAGGGTGGTATCTACACGGTGGTGAGTTTTATGTTTTATTGGTGCAACCCAGACGAAGGTGGAAACAGTACTAAAATATTCTACGGAAGTAAAAGTAAAAAAAAGCTTATTTAAAATGTACTCAGAGTAAAAGTTACTTGCAAGAAAGACCATGGGACATAAATCTCAAAGAAGTTATTTTTAATTAAAAAGAACCTTTTTTTTAAGTGCAATTGCAGATTACCTCACACAAGGACAGACAGAATACAGCCCAATTTTTTAACTATCCTAACTATTGAACGCAACGGAGAGCGCACGTCTGTGATTGGTCAGCCCAACATCAGCCCCAGATCATTTCACCAGACTGGTGCTCTATAGTCGATGTCATTAGTAGTCAAACCAGCTTTTGCCACTAAATGCTTTATATTGCAAGGCCACTTTATCTAATATGGTCTTTTGGTGATTTTGAACACCAGGAGGTGTAGAGAGCAACAAAACAGACCGCTATTTGTTTGTTTACATGTGTTTTTAGAGGATTCAATGAGCTGCACTTCTAGTAAAAACACACCAACGGAGAAGAATGAAAAGAAAATGTCTCCGTCAAAACGCGTGCTAGTGAGGACACCATGATCGGTCTTACCCCACTGGACCTCCAAACTTGCTTACGGAGAAGTATAAACTAGGCTCAATGCAAGAAAATGGTTCTTGTTTGTGTAGCAAAGAGTTATGAAAACAAGCTGAAGACAAACAACACGATGTTTCATAGAAATCCATCTAATGTGGAACGAAGAAGACAACAGCTCGATGCCCTGGGAATTCCTCCAACGACACCCAAGAAGAAAATTTATCAATATCTGGTTTGCTAGGAGCATTTCACACCAAAGGAATACGAAAAAAATATATACAACATTCTACCAGAAAGATGCTACAGATACTGAACGAAGTGCATCATCAACAGTCGTAAGTAATGTTATAAAATTACTCAAATTCCTGGGGAGTTGCTGAGCTATTATGAATTACTATAATTGTGACGTCTGGCTGACTTTGTCACCACCAGGTTTACTGTATAATATTTACAACATTTCACCCTAATGACTGTAAATGGCGGGTTTTGTAGAGTAAATCACTTTTAGGTGTATTTTGCAGGCGCTGCATCATGTCCTTTAGCCTTGCAGCGGCAGCTTACAGCGGCGCTTTGTCATAATGTAGTTCCAAGTCTAAATCGGCTCCTGCAATTTCTTCATGTTACTTATTATTTTCATTTGCAATCAAATTGATTATTGAGATCACAAGGAATAATTGGGATCATTAGTTAGTAACATTCCTGACTTTTGCACACGAAATGCTAGCTGTTACCATTCATTGTTTATGCTAAGCTACAACTAAAGAACTGCTGCCAGATTACGTGAATGACTGGACTGGTTACAAAATGTTTTTTCTCACTTTTCTAACTCTGGGGAAGATGGCACCAGACTAAATTTCACATAGGGGTGGAATATCTCTTTAAATAACTTCGTTCTGATTGGACGTTTTTCTGCAAGATTTACCAGAGCAATTACTGAAATAATTCAGTTGGGAATATCTGAATTATCCCTTTAACTTGCTTTAAAGGAGGGGTGGCATGTAAAATCCACTTTTTAAAGCTTTTCATCACATTGTTATGTCATTTCCTCCTTAAAAACATGCCTAAAGTGTTTCTTAGGTTAATTTATGTATGTTTGAGTAATATTTATAAACTCTCGCGGCTGCCATGTTGAGCACTGAACGCCAGGGTCCTCCTAGTAACGCCCTAACCTCCCAGCAACGCCCCTAAATTATGATTATCGCCCTCCCTCCCCCGCTTTCAGAGCACTAAAGCAGAGCGTCGTCAGCAGCAATCAGGTAGCACCTGTGGAAAGTAGTACCTCTTGAACGAGCCGCTGAACGCGCTCCGGTTCATCCAATATTTCACTTTCAGGGTCAGAGACGGGATCAAATGCATATGTTTGTACCATGTCCTGCTTGGCCATAGTAAACCGAAAGATATGCCTGTCTTCTAAAAGTCCGGCGCACTGATGCTACAGTACTGAAATGCTTCGTCCCCATGCGACTGGAGAATGTTGTGATGATGTTGACGGCAGCGTGTTGAAGGGGGCATGTCCGAGACTCTTAAAGAGACATGCAGCTAATTTCAAGGCGTTCAGTGCAGATATGCTGTGAGTGCAAAATTTCAAATAGGTAGTATACATCATTTATTGAACTTACAGATCTATTTCAGGTAAAATTAATGCTGTACTGGACCTCAGAATTACTCTTTCTGCATAAGAAGAATGTGCCACCCTCCCTTTAAATTCAAGTTTGCTGTGTGATATTACAGCCACGGCAGTAAATAATACATATCAAAAATCCCCAGAAAGGCAGTTCAAAGTGAGGTAATGCAACATATTTAGCAGAAAGTCTTGCAATAAATAGGGTAAAAAACCGTGACACTTTCCATAAAAAAGTCAACAATAGAAGAGGAAACACAGCTCACTGAAGTGCATCACTTCATGTTTCAGCTAATAGCACTGTGGTCATCCTTTCCTGTGCGAAAGAACACGGTCTCTGGATGCAAACTGTAATGCCATTGTACCCATCTGTCTATTTGTTGCGCTCATAATTATAATCTTGGTTTGCATTTTGAATCTGTTGGATTTCAAATATCAGAAAATTAGAGAAGCGATAGTCTGTAGCCCAGAGAGCATCAGATTTTGTGCAATATTCCTTTTTAAAGGGTGCGCTTAAAGGGTTGAATACCAATCAGTGTTGCCCTGTTTCACATGAGGGTGACTACAAAGAGAGGTTGTTGCACAGCAGGACTGAAAGACTCCACTGTGTCTGTGGAAACACACACACACACACACACACAGTTGGATGCACACACATGTTGCACTAGCTTACATGTGGTCCTACATGTTGAACACACAGTTGTCTTTCTGTTTGTCTTTGGAGGGGGGATGACTCAGCAGAATACACGCAGCCATATTAGAGAGGCTGAAAACGGCCAAGGATGTTGTGAGTGAAGCAGACCGAGCCTGAAGGAAGTTCAGAACGACAAATAAGTGGAGAAGAGTTTAAAGAAAGGAGAAGTTGAATCACCGGGATGAATGTTTAAGCTTTCAGTCACAGGATGTGTGAGGTGTGTATATGTGTGTGTGAGGAAGGACAAACGGTTCATTAAAATACCAACGTCATCAACGTAGTCTACTCTCCACACACAGTCGACCTAGCTTATTGAAGCTAACGCGCACATGTGAAACCACCGCTGTGGCTTCTGTAACTATATCTGCTGAGACGTTCTACAGCTTTAGGCTCGCCTTTCTACATAATAATCTGTGAATACTGCCCACAATTAGGTTGGGGGCTACTGTAAAAAGAAACTTCTTTCCTACCATCACAAACATGAACGTGGGGAGTTTGTGAAACTCTACAGGTACTTTGACTAAAACCATGTGCTTTGGTCAAATAGGACTAACATTGAGCTTTTCCTTAACAACACTACCATCTGAAAGCGGTAAAGGATCCACAGTCTGGGTAGGAGCATCTGTCGGCAGGACATCTAATCGTTGGAAAAAAGGCAAGAAGAAAGCCATAAGAAGCTTTATATGCGGTTTAGGGGACGAGGCGAACAGTTGAATCAAGGTGCTTTGGTCACACCTTGAACACATCATCCTAGAGCTGGACGATATAGCCTCAAATCTATATTGCAATACAATCTAAAGAATGTGCCGTTAACGATATTTATTGCAATATATTCTCTTCTTTTCTTTATACATGTCAAATGAATGTTTATGAACATTCTCACTTTCCAGATACATAGCAGCAGGACAACTTAAAATAAGCTTATAATGCCATTTAAAGGACATTTATTGTGCAAAATGCATTTTAAAATTATTCAAATCTTCTTTCCAAAAAAATGCAACAAAAATATTCTCACAACATAAATAAAGATTTATATATTTTAAATAAATTAAAAAGCTAAATGTTATGAAAACACAATTGTTTTCCTGGTTACTTATTTATAAATTTAATATTGCACAAAAATGAACCTGCACATATTTGAATTAAAAACCCTTCAAGTTGAACAGGTTTCTTCTCCGTTAAATGGAAAACAACAAATTTTAAACTTGCAATATATAGTGTAAAGACGAACACTGAACATCAGTATTTATCCTCCTTGATGACAGCTTGATGACATCATCAAAATGGTCCCTGGTCCCAACCCAGTTATTATTGCTTCTGTTTATCGTCCACCTAAACATAAGAAAATGATCCTTTTCACTTTTAAGGCCATTCATCATCTTGCCCCTCCGTATCTGTCTGACATCATCTAAATTGCTGTTCCCTCGGATCGTCTTCGTCTCTTCATCTCACTGCCCCTTCGTTTCGCCTCGTCTCTATGGGAGCCAGAGCATTTAGTTTCTCTGCCCCCAAACTGTGGAACTCTCTCCCACCCGACCTTCGAAACACTGACTCCCTTCTTTTGTTTGAATCCAATCTTAAGACTCACCAGTTCAAACTTCCTTTTAATCAATAATCCACTCTTAGCCTGTTCTTAATTGTTTTAATGATTATTTTGTTGGTTTGTATTTCTAATTTATTCCTCTCTTCCACTGTACTTTTGTAAAGTGTCCTTGGGTGCTTTGAAAGGCACTTCAAATAAAACCTACTATAATTATTATTATTAGATTGCGCAATCGCGGCAGGCCGGTATAGTCAGAATCTCTACCTTTGGCTAAATTTATATCATTTCTACCTTATTCCTTTAATATCGCCCACTACTACATCATCCCCCATGATGAAACGTGTTAACAGCAGTGAGCTTAAGCAACTGAGAAAAACACTTTTAGACACCCTAACCAGTAGGTGCCACTAAATCTGCACTGTATGTGCTTGCGACCCGACGACTCAAGGTATTTCAGTAGAGCGCTCCAAAAAGATTTCAACACTCCCTAATTTCCAATGACTTTGGCGTTAAGTGATCCTCGTTATGCACAAGGAAGGACAGCGATGATCCGTTTTTAAAGAGGCAAACTAAAGCCCGATGCCGTATGGGAGCTAAAGGCTCTAATAGTCTCCCTGACTAATGATTCATTTGGGAAAACCTTGAAGGATAAAATTAGATTCGTGCGGACGGATAACGCCAAACGTTCCCGGCTGGTTTCTAACCAGATCAGAAGGGCTCCTGGACAGGAAATCATTTACCGCTCTCCAGAAAGCATTAAAATGATATGTTCCATAGCTACAAGTTCATTTGTTTGCCACTATAGCACGCTGTCACTGGGTTACAGAAACACTTTCTCCTCCTACTCCCTTTCTCTCTCCTTTTTTGTTTCCCCTCATCCCCTCGTATTTCCCTTCTCTTCCCCCGTCCGTTGCATTCCTGCCAACCAATCCTGCCTCTGTTCTCACTCGTATTCCCATCTGTGCCTGTGTGGCTGCGCTGGATCCTGGAGTTTAGGGATCGGTCCGCCCACTCGCCCCACTGTTAACTGTGTGGCTACTGGTTGGTTTCCTCCACACAAGTCCTTAAAGAGAAGTGAAAAGTTAACAGGGAAGTTGCCATGGATATTATGAGGAAATCTGATTGTTCTGCTAAGAAGAAACTTGTACACAAAAACTCCTAATAGAGTGGAGGCCTGCCGATGGAGGACAAAATGTGGACAATATCTATAAACAAGCGGCGTATAAAGAAGCTCTGCCTGCCTGTTATCTGCTAGCTCAGGGTTTCTGGTTTCAAGCTAGCGTGGCTCGGTTTAAAAATAAACAGAGATGGGGAATGTGGGTTTTGGGATGCTCTGCTGCAGCTGTTCTCCCTCCACAAACCATAACGGACCTATCAGATAACCTGAGTCGCCCCTTCATAAAGAGCACCTGGGATAAAGGTCCAAATGGGTTTTACAGCGCCTTCATCTCCCCTAAAAACATTTAGGCCACATTACAACTGCAACCTTCAGCGTATTTTATGTGATAGTGGTGTACAACTGTGGCGTGGAAGGAAAGATTTTCACAAATTTTCATATAAAAATCTAAAAGTATGGTATTAACCTGCATTCAGCCACTTTTACTCTAAAATAAAATGCAAAGCAACCAGCTGTCTTTCAAAAATCAGCTTTAGGGTCACATGAGCCCAAAAATAAACAGCTTGGCTGCAGGTTCTCCATCCCACATGGTAAAACATGGTAGTGGCAGGATCATGCTGTGGGTGATGGGTTTTTTTTTTTATATAAAAAAAAAAAAAGGCATTCGTCTCCTGGAAGAAGGATGTTGGAAAAGACCTATGAACATACAAACGGGCTCCAACGGTTCAAAGCCTGCTCATGGGAGAGCGGCCTGGTCAAAGTCCAGACCTAAATCCATTACGAGATGCTCCACATCCAATATGTCTGGTCTGAGAAGGGTCAAAACCTGTAAAACCCCACCGGTAGACTTACCCCAAAAGACCTGCAGCTGCAATCACAGCAAAAGACGGTTCTACAAATCTCTGATTCAGAGGCGCCGAGTTCTACCGCTGGCCACTCTTTTTTAGGATTCGGTTTGCCAAGAGATACCTATGTGGCTGCAAGGTGACAAAATGTAGAAATGTTCATTTAAAGGGGTGGGGATATTTTTGCAGGGTACTGTATCTGAAGCTTTAATTCTAATTTGACTCTTGAGGACTTTAGGTTTGCTACTATTTTTAACCACAGATATGTCTGTTCACTACGTGTTTCAAGCGCGACCGTTGGAAATGTGCTAGCATCTGGATGTCATCAAATGCCTCGTTAAAAACCTGCAGCAGGTGGAACCCTGCTAAATATCAATATCAAATATACGATACTATATATCGCGATATATCGCCATACTATGAGTAAGACAATATTTTGTGATTTGTAAAACTTAATTTAACCGCAGAAAAACTGTCCCAGCATTCTAAACACTCCAACCTGTTTCATACTTTAACACATTTAGTTTTATTAGTGGATCTAGTTGATCCACTGGAACGAAGAAGATGAAAACAGCCACCAACTACCAGTCATACTTTTAATTTTACTACAAAAATGGTTGTCATCATCACTGGCTCCCTGCAAATCCTAAAAAGAAAGAAGAAGAAAAGAAATTGATATTTTGTTTTCGTATATCAATACAATATCGGAAAATAAAATATTGCGATTAGCGGTGCATCGATATTTTCTTACATCCCTATTTGCTATTTAAAAACGGTTTTCTTGAGCTAAATTAGAGGGAGCTTTTCTCTTTAAGGAATGGTTAACCAACGTAAACATTTAGAAACCTTGTTGCCATGGATTTGTGCTATGACTCCTCACTAAACACCCATAGCAACTCTGCCTGGCAGAAACTACCGACTGGCTGTTAAAGGAGTCATAACCTAGTATTATCTTGGATACCCACGCTCTATTATAGTCTTTCAGGCCCTTCTAAAAAAGAAAAGTTGAAAAAAATAAACACAGAGCTCCTCTGACCCTTATTTCTGAAGGCATTATTGTCTCGCGAGATCTGATGCGATACTTTGGCTGTCGTGGACGGTCATTGTAATAATGCAAATGAGGGACACGTTGATAGGTGGCAGGAAGGAGGGGGGTTGACACCGCAGGTAACGCTTAACCCATATCTACTGCTCCCGCTAGCATACAATAGCCACATTAGCAGTTAGCTGCTGTTTGTTACACACAGCAGAGCAATAAAAACACAGCCTTACCGTTTCAATTGCAGGCAAGTCTCTGATTGTTGGAATTGCCCCTTTTTCCAAACGGAGCTTCAACTTCGCCTGATATTGTCCCAAATTCGTAAAGGATTCCGGCGCAAAAAAAAAAGAAAAAATCTTTCCATGTTGATTCTGGCAGTCAACAACCGAGCAACTCACGTGTGCACTACGTTTCTGGTAGAAATGGTTTTAGCTGATTTAGATGATAAAAATAAAAGGCTGACACGAATATGTCTTCTTCATGCATCATTGCGTGAAGAAACTTTCTGCATCTTTCACGGTGGAGTTCGTACTTTGAATCGGTGATGTGTCGGTCGCGAACGAACCGGCTCTAAGAGCTCTTTGAAGTGAATGATGGGAGCCGGCTCGTCATTGGGAGCCGTTATTTTTATTTTTTCATTCCCCCCTGCTTGTTTTGGTACATTTGGTACACATCGTTTTGCATTAATTTTGGTAATAAATACACTTTAAGCAACAGAAAATCTGCAGAGCTGAAAGAGCCAGCTCTTTATGGAGAGTCAAGCCAAAAGAACTGGCTCTCCAAAAAGAGCTAGAATTCCCATCACTAGAATTCAATAATGGTGGTGCTGACTGAATATGAGGGGGAGAGGGGCGAGGGGGAGAAGGGAGAGAGGGGGGGCGGGCTTCTGCAGCATAGGTAGGTCTGGGATGTCTATATATGGTATATCCTGCGCCGACTTGACGTCAAGTCGTCCAGGAATTAAAACCACGTATTTGAGTGTAGGCTTGGGCGGTAGTACGGTAATACCGTCTACCAACGGTATTTAAAAATAGCAACGATATAAGTTTCAATACCGTCAATAAAAAATGCAGTACATTTAGGGGATAAGGATTAAATATTAAAGAAAAATTATTTGATGTCTAAAATTGACGTGTGGTTGAATTTTCTGTTTTACTTAAATTATTTTATTTGTTCAAGCCCACTTTTGGAAAGTTTATTTAGCGCGGAGGAGACGCACCAACAGATGGCGAGAAAGATGGCAGGTCGTGCATCCACTGATTTGGTATCAAAAAAGAGCACAACTTCTGCAGTTTCAAAGAGCCGGTAAACCCAGATGAGGCCATTTGTAAACTGTGCAGTAAAAAGGTGACGGGGAGAGATGGGAACACCTCTAACCTACAGACGCATCTCAGAAACAACCACCCGCTCACTGCTGCGTAGAGGAGCGAGCCGGAGCGGAATTAACCACCTACTATTTGGAGCCTGTTATAAAGGGTGATGAGGACCCACTTCTCTGGTGGAAATATGCTGCCAGTCGGCTTCCCCAGATGTCTCAACTGGCCCATAAGTACCTGTGTGTCTGTGCAACAAGCTCATCATCGGAGCAAGTTTTCAGCACTGCAGGCAAAGTCCTGGGTCCGCAACGTACCATGCTGAAGCCAGAAAAAGTTAACATGCTGGTTTTTCGTGCAAACAATCTTGACTAGATTGTTGTTAGAAAGCTTGTTTATTCAACTATTGTTCACTGTTATGGTTTGCAAAATTCGTTCAAGCTTTAGGCCTATTTAATTTATTTCTGTGCAAAAACCGTTCTATATGTTAATTTAATGTTGTTTGACTGTTATATTTGCACCTTTTTTTTATAAACTACATTTTTCTATTATTAAAAGTTATTACTACAATGTGTAACATTGTTATTGTTTCAGTAATAGTGTTTGGTTTTCCGTTTCTGAACAGTGAGGGTCCAAGCCAACAGTTGGGTGTCGCTTGAGGCTTACGTCATAATTTGTTAATTAGTCACGGTAATACCGTATACTGAGGTATTTTGTTGAGGAAGTTTGACGGTATCAAAATTTGGATACCGCACAAGCCTATTTGAGTGCGCGTGGACGCGGAACCCAGGGGTAAACAAACGCTTCACTTTTAAATACCGGCTTCCCGGGCAGTGTATAATCGTTAGGCAATCATAACATACATTTTTTCTCACGGAAAAGTGAAAATTACAGGTCATGACTCCTTTAAAGAAGTCCTAATGAATTCCCTTATGAACAAATTTATTGCTATTTTAACAGCGTTTGCAAATATATTCAGGAGAAACAAGATTAGAGAGAAGATGGTTAACAATGGTGGTGAAGTAAAGCAAAAAAAGAGTGAGCTCGTCTGAAACTGGGGTACCTCTCCACAGTTTCGCTGTCGGGAAGAACGTCCTTCACATCTCCCACTCCAACTGAGCCCAGCGCGTCTCCATCAGTGAACCGACTGTAAATTAATCTCTTTGTTGTCTAACAGCCTCGGACTGGATCAGGACAATGAAGGAAGGGGGGAGGAAACACAGGGGATGGACGGCAAAAACAGGCACCAGCCCAGGAACGTGATTCCAGAAGTATAATGTAGGGAATAATATCACATAAGTGTGACAGTAAGCCGAGAAGAATGTGCAAAACTAAAAAAATATATACATAAGTTTCAGATGAGAAGCCCTTTATATCCAACTTCAACTTTGTTCACCCCTTCATAGCTTAGATAATCAAGCTCCAGATTATAAGTGCATCGAAACATCCATAAACAATGCAAGGTCTGCACAGGATATTAATCCAATATGGGCAGAAAACTAAACTGAAGCATGTTGATTTCAAAATCCTCTTTAGACTCGTTAATCCCGTCTGCTGGCTTTAGGCCGGAGGTGTCATTTCCCAGGACGTGCCCCGTCTCTACAGAGAACCCCTTCAGAGACAGGATGGACAACGTCAGGAAGAAATAAAAGGCATCGCAGACTACAGTCTGGGTTTTCTGACGCTGCAAGCTGAAGCTTCATTTTTTCACCCCCTAATTAGATGATTACCTTTAGAAAATAGTCTTACATCTATGTTTAGCATGTTTACGTCAGGTTGTCTTAAATGGTTTGATACAGAGGAGGGGGTTGAGTGGTGGCGTTATTTGGGTCATTATTCTGGTCCTGGTTCCTCCAGCTATGACCATAGGACACAAAAATGCTCTTTTAAAGATTATCACGGATATATTGAGCATAGACATTATAATTTAGCATGAATGCTACGACTAACTTTGCTTCTTACTGTGTGAATAACACATATTCATAAATTTTCTGAATTTTTAACCCATTAAATGCCAGATGTAGCAATAAAACTTAGAAATAAATAACAAAAATATTTCTTTCCCCATCCAGCATATGCTTAATAGATTTCTTGGGAACAATGGTTCCCAACCTTTATTCCTTGAGGACCCCATTCCCTGTGTCTGCCGGGACCCCACCCCACCCCACCCCAACTCTTACCTCCATACACCCAGTAAAAGTGATTAATTACAAACCTTTATTTGCAAAAAAATAAACAGCAATTGTAGGTTTTTGTTCCTATTCTTCTCGTTTTACACTGCAGGCTGTATAGACAATTTACTTTTGATCTTTTGGATTGTATTAGCCGCCTGAATGTAGAGGAAATAGGTCGTGGTTCTGCAATACTTCACCTCCATTTGGCGGGCCTGGCAAATCGCTTTGTCGAGCTCATCTTTGCGTTTGTCCGTTCTGAACCCGATATGGTGCCAGACCGCAGCCTAGCATAGGCGCTTTTAAAGCCGCCGCTGGGGCCAACAGTACCGCTGGTGTCCGTCACCATGTTGTTTACATTTCTTCACACCTGGCGCTCATGCCTGAATTCAGTGGGTGGGGTTTAAGGTCTGTCTGCATATTTTTTTTCCTACTTTGGCTGTAAAAAGGGCAAACAACGCAAAAAAGTGTAAAATCAAAACGTGGGCGTACGAAATCGATGTTTAGGAATTTTTACAAGAATCGATTTAGAATCCGAATGTTTTTGTTTTTATTCCATCACCACACAACTCAAAAACGTGAATAATGAGTGAGACAAAAACTAAATCAAACATTAAGGTCACCATCTAAAGGTACTGTAATTTTCTAACTATAAGCCGCTACTTTTTTGACAAACATTGGACCCTGTGTCCTATACAACAATGCGGCTAATTAATAATTTTTTTTACTGGCTAACGCCCTCCGGTGGAAACTATAGAAGGAGGCGCAAAAGTGAGAGAGACGTGGAAATATTATGCGCCGAAGACGAAATTATCGGTAGTTTTCATGCACACACCCTCATCATGGAAAACACATGAAGAAATGCAGCTTTTAAGTTAAAGGCAATCGAGCTGGTTGTCAAAAAAGTAAATAGAGCTAATGCAGGTAAGCTTGACATCAATGAATCGATGATGAGACGTTGGAAGAGGCAGCGGGAAGAACCGAGTTAGTATAAAAAGACGACAAAATCTTTCAGAGGACATAAAGACACTGAAGAAAACGACTTCAGTGGCTTTAGTGAGGAAGAGGGCGAGAAATGACATTTCTGGTAGGCTAAAGTATGTTTTATTTTCTAACCAGACATGTTACTGTTGTGTTGTGTTGGCGCCCTACTGCCGATTTTCAGGCAGAGTTTGAAAAAAAAGAAGAAGCAAGTCTTAAACTAGAAAAGCCCTCAGAGAGTGCAGACCCCCCCCCCCATCTCCATGTTGGTATCCTATTCCAACTTTCAGTACTTTTCCTATAAAATGTCTCTTAATGAGACGCACGGCTGTGTTCAGGCTGTCACTGTGCTCTTCAATTGGAGAGCAGTGATTCGGGGCTGCTGCACGAGGACTGCCACTTGTGAGCTCTCTGACACAGGAGAGGAGTGGCGGTTATACCCCGTTCTATTTGTCCACCGAACTCGGTTTGCAAGTCGGTTTCCCGAATTACGAACCGGAAGTTGCAAATAGAACGCCCCCGAGGTCGTATATAGAGGTCGTCAACTCGTCGAGGCTCAGAGGACCCCAAGTTCAGTTCCAAGATGGCTACCACGAGCATTACACGTAAGTAAACATTGTGGTTTTCTACTATTTTAAGCACTTTTGTCTTTGTTGTAACCAAATGTTGAAGTCGTACACATAGCAGTGTATACGGTTACCTATAGGCATGTCGCTACGGTCTTATTACGTGCTAAATACCCCCTAATAAGTTATTCAGATATCAACAGCGACTTTCCTGGAGGCGTCCATCTTTTCTCCGACCTGTCGTGTTGTGTGCAAAACCCCGCTGTAACTTGTTTTCCAACATGAATGTGACGTCACTCTCGAGTTGCAAGTCCTGCTTACAAGACAAACAGAACGGTGTATTAGCACCGCTGGTCGGTGGGTGGATACACGCTTCATGTCGGATCAACCCCAACATTTAATCAGCTGTTCCTGGTCCCATTGATGACATTTCCTGAAAATTTAATCGAAATCCGTCCAGAACTTTTTTGAGTTATGTTGCCAACAGACAGATGGCATGAAAACATGACCTCCTTTCTTTCTGTGTAAATATCTCTTGTTACAACATGAAAACGTGCAGCTTATAATCAGGTATGCTCGATAGTCAGAAACTTACGGTAAAACTATTATTTTGTAAAAATAAATAAAACAAATTCTTTAAAGTTTGTAAGCCTGAATTTATTTTCTTCATCCAATTTGTATTTTTTAAGGTTTTTCCAGATCTGGCAAACAATTTAAAAAAAAAATCAAATCCCTGGCTTTTCCAGGCTGCGCAGGAACCGCAGTAGGGACAACAAAAGAGGCGAGCCTCTACCCCTCACAGCCGTGGCACCATGAACCCCATAATCAGAGCCCAGCTCCTGTTGAAACCCTTTCCCACCGCTGTAGGTCTATAAAAGCCCGGCTCCAACCTTTCTGGCTTCTTCTTCAGGCCTTTTTGAGTCTCCGTACTCCAGACACTGGGAATAGAATGCGGGTCAATGCCAGCTCAGTGGATTTGACATGAGCTTACCAACCACTGACGCCAGCAGCTACACGCCACACAGCCGCCACTGCCTGGCAGCATCGTAGAAACTGCACACGTCACCGCGAGGGTCTGATGGGGTAAAAGCGTGAGGAATGATACTCCTGTCCAGTCATCGCTTCGGGCTGGAGAGATCTTTGTGAAGAGCTGGACCCCCTGTCATCAGACGAGTCATTGCAGCACATTGCTGGAGCCCATAGTGGCTGTGACTAACAGGGAAATGTTGATTTAGACCAAAGATGTGGGCCAACTATGGGTAGTAAGGAAAGAACCAGTTTCAAAGCCAAAAGGCTTTTTAATGAGATGCCAGAGAAAAGCTGGAATGAGCAGTTTTCTCCAGCTCAATGGAGCATATAGACAGACATGGCGCTGACCCTCCCCAAAATTGTTCTGCACCCTGTCAATCCGCTGGCTGAGCACAGGCTACTTTAATTATTTTCACCTATGTTTCTAAGTTCTTTCTACATGGAGTTTGCATGTTCTCCCCTGGCTTCTCTCCATCCCACAGTTTAAAAACAAAAGAATGACTTTAAGGTATCTATAAATTGTGACCTGTGATGAACTGGCCACCAGGTCATCGTGTTCCCCGCCTCTCGCCCAATGGAGAAACCCTCCAGCTCCCCCCATCCCCACAACGACCCTGCAAGGATAAACGGGTATAGGCGATGGATGGATAACTTTTTGAAAGAAGAAAAAATACTTTTAGGAGTAGTTTTACTACACTGTACTTTTGACTTTTACTTGAATAATATTACTATCAATTATCGCGACACATACTTGAATACAATTTCTGGATCCTGTATTTGCGGCGACTAACGTCAGTGAATGAAGAACAAACATGTTTTCACCAAAAATGCAGCAGACGCAAACAGTTTATGTTGAAGTGAGACCTCTTGTTTGAAAACAAGCTTTGGAATTTTTATGTAATTTGCTATCTGCTGTCCCACAGCATTACGTCCCACATATTGCCTCTGGAAGTACTTTACTTATATATATATATATATATATATATATATAAAGGGATGCGTATTGGCAAGAATCTGGTGATACGATATGTATCACAATAAAGGGGGGACGATGCATTATATTACGATATGTTGCTATACTATGAGTTAGAGTATATATTGTGATTTTTAAAACTTAATTTAACTGTAGAAAAACTGTCCCATCATTCTAAACACGCCAACCTGTTTCATACTTTAACACATCCAGTTTTATTACTAGAACTAGTTGATCCACTGGAACAAAGAAGGTGAAAACAGCCACAAATTGCAAATCATACTTTTAAATTTTACTACAGAAATTACTGTCATCATTAATGGCTTCATTAAGTTTCTAAAAATTGAAATAAAATCGCTACATTGCTTTTGAATATCGATACAATATCTTGACATAAAATCCTGCGATACATTGGCGTATCAATATTTTGTTACATTTAGTTTTATATTTGGTATTTATTTGTTTGATTCTCTTTCATTTTAGCCTTTAAAATGCCAGAATTTTTCACATAAGACTTTTATTTTCTCCATCCAGCGACATTGTCAGTTACTAGGTACTCAAGTAGTGTTTATATAAAATGCTTTTTTTCTTCCTGAATTTATGAAATAAAAAAGGACATTTCTCTAATATTATATTCTTTTTTAGTGTTTTCTTTGACAGCTACTTTTTAATTTGACTTGAGTAAAAACATAATAAAGCAGTGCTTCTCTTGGGGTACTCTACCCACCTCTGTAGTTTAATTATCAAAGTTTAACAGCATCAAAAATTGGCAGCAACATATATTTGTTTAATGGGGGTTTTTCGTGCAAAGTTGGTAAAAACCTGATATTTTTTTCCCTCCATCATTCAATGTATCCACATTGTAAAATATTATGTATATGAGAAGAGATTTTCCCCTAAAAATGATAAAACATTACATTTTCAAAGCACCAGGGAATTATATAAAATAAATAGAAAACGGGCATTTATTCTTCCGTAAAGTAGATAAGCAAAATTAAACCATCTAAGCAGCAAGGATGATTAAGACAAAGGTGATGAAAACGAGTTATTTAATGTAAAATAATTCTCAGGTGTGCTTTAAGCGCGTCTCAGCCAATCAGAACAAAGAGCCACGCTGCCAGCGACACAACGAGGCTATAAAGCACCATGTGCCACATTTAGCCAACCTGTAGGAGAGGATGTGAAGTTTCACCACATCGCTCCTAAAAACGAGTAAAATAAAAACCTAAATCATTTGTTTGCAGTGTTTTTTCTTTATTACTTTACCCTACATATATGTCCCTCGGGTTTGTAAACAGTTTTTGAGTGAGAAATGAGCCAAAATAGGCCAGAAAGCAACGACCAAGAGGATGGTCATGTTTCTTTCTTTCTATCAGGCGGATTAATCGATGCTTTACGCAGCAGAGCCGCCGAATCGATGGGCTCGGTTCGGTTCGGTAGTTTTACCTCGCAGTCGTAGAGGTCCGTTAGCTGGTCGATGATCCACTCCTCCAGGTTCAGTCTCTTCCTCAGCTCCTTACGGTCGTATTTGACCGTAACCCGTCCCTGCTTCCTAACGGGGGTCTCCGGCTCCTCCGTGGTGCCGGCAGGCGTCTGGAAATATACCCGAGGTTGAGGGCTCGTCTCCGGGCTCGTTACAGCTGCCATTGTCGCTCGGTTTGGGGCTGATTTAAAAAAAATTGTTAAATGGTTTCCCCTCTATCTAGAGGTGTGGAAGTGTAAAAAAAGAGGGGGATGGGGGGGTTGAAAGGGGCGATGTGTTGTTCCTCAAAAAATAAATAATAGCGGTGTGTGACTTGAAATCCCCCACGGCAACAAAAAGAAAAGAAAAGAAAAAGAAAACAACCGTCGTCGGACCTTTTGTTGTCCAAAATGCCTCAAAAGGACATTGACATGGGATGTCCGCTTCCACTGAACATCAGAGACGACTGCTGCGGTTAAAGTGGATCGGCTTATCGGGCTATTTCCAGCATTCAGACTCCGTGCTTCTTTTCTTTTTTCCCTGTTAAAAAAAGGAGAAAGCAGTGGAAGCAGAGCCGGCCTCAACTCTTCTGGTTGAGTACAAAGAGGAATCTCTCGTCGGCCGTCTCTCCGTTCCGC
Organism: Valencia hispanica; assembly: GCA_963556495.2. NCBI lineage: Eukaryota > Metazoa > Chordata > Actinopteri > Cyprinodontiformes > Valenciidae > Valencia > Valencia hispanica. The sequence continues at coordinate 34,535,133 of OY747714.1, forward strand.
CGTCCCCACTAGAGCTGCGCGATGGGCTGTGCGGGTCTTTTCCAGGATCCGATTCGTTTGGATCGACTCTCCGAAGAAAGTGCCGTGTTTTTTTTTTTTTGTTTTGTTTTTTTTGACTTGTTCACTCCATAACTTTGGGTTGCTGTTTTTAGTGTATTTGTCAGAAGTACCCCCAAAAATTGTACTCAAATAAGAGTAGCACTACTTAAACATATTTTTGCACAAGTAAAATTAAAAAGTAGCCATCCCCCCCAAAAAAAGAAATACTCGAGTAAGAGTAAAACGTATTTGGTAAATAGGTTACTTGAGTACTGAGAGGCATCTGATCTAATATTTTAAAAATTCTGTCGTGAGGCAGACAAAAATATCAAGTTATGGGCAAATTCTGGTATTTTAAAGACAAAAGAATTATACAAATAAGTAATATAACAAATTTTAAGCTTAAGAAAGACTTTTCTAATTCAATTTCTTCAATATAATACCAATACGTACAGAAGGTCAAGAATAAATATATCTTAGAACAAGGTAAAAAGTACTTCCAGTGACAATTTATGGTGTTTACTGTTTATTCACTTGACCTCAAAATGCAACAAGCTCACAGACAGAAAATCACGTTAGTAAACCAAAGTTTGTGTAGAGACAGGTGATCTCCTTTAATAAACCATAGCTGTGTGTCTGTGTCTGGTGTATTTTTGTTTAAAATATATTTGCTCTTCATTCAGTTTATTTACTCACAGTGGGTGACTTATCCAGAAATTTTATTCAAGTAAGAGTATCGATACTTAAAAATAATATTACTTAGGAAAAAGTAAAAAATGCAGCATAGCAAAACTACTGTACTCTTAAAAGTACATTTTCCTATAAATTCCTCAAGTAAATGTAACTGAGTAAATGTAACTAGTTACTACCCACCTCTGGTATTTGTTTGCATCATATAGAGGTGAATAGTTACTAATTACATTTACTTGAGCGACGTTTTGGTCAAAATTCACTTTTAGAAGTAGTTTTACACTTCTTATTTTTTCTTGAATAATATGAAATATCGCTACTCTCACTTGAGTAAAATTTTGTGTACTCTACTCACAGTGAGCAACCTCACAAAATGAAGAACAAACATGTTTTAACCAAAGATGCATGAGATTCAGACACAAACATACAGTTTATGTTAAAGTGAGACCTCTTTGATTACAATCTTTGTTGTTTAATTTCAATCTGCTGAGCCTTCTGTGTCAGAGTCAGAGGTCAAGTGAATATACAGTAAAGACAAGAAATATAATATTTATTAGTTTCATATAAAACAATATGTATGGTATTCTAACAGTATGTAATACAAACTGGAGAGAAGTAGAAGAAGAAAGAACCGAAGTGAAGAAAAGTGCAGCCATAAGCCAATGGTTTGAACACAACAAGATGGCCCAGTCAAAGCCTAGACTTCATTTTGATACAGAATTTGTGGCTGAACTTCAAAAGGGCTGTTCATAGCCGATCCCCACACAACCTAATAGAACTTGAACAGTTTTGGAAGGAAAAATGGAGGGAAACTACAGCGTTCAGATGTACAAGCTGTGACGTAAACGTTTTTTTGTGTTGGTGTACATTTCTTGTCCAAAAAGCGAAATGTTGATTTGTAAAAGCAAATACTTTCTCAAATGCTGTATGTATGGATAATTTGGACCCTGTGTAAATTTGAGAATAAATCTAGAATAAATTCAAACTTGCAAAGTTTTAATTGTTAATTATAATAATAATAATTATTCCAACATGCAGAAATGATGGTTTAAATAAATACTCAAAAGCCCCAGATTATTATGATATTAAGGCCAATTATTGCACTGCAATAAGAGCCTCATAGCTGGCTCATTATTTGCTGTAAACAAATTAAGTTGCTGGCCTGCAACTTAATTTGTTTACAAAAAATAGGTTGAATTAATTTATTTATTATTTAACTTATTTTCCCAGTATTTAAAAAAAATGGGCAGTAAAATATGAGCAGAGTTGCAGAAGACTTTGAAATACTTTGATAGTAGGATGTTGACATGCTGCATAAGGAATGTGTGAGATGTATAAAGTTCACACCTTGATCACATACTTTATTTAACTTTGAAAAAGCACAATAAAACACAAAATACTTCACAGTTCTGAAGTCTTTATTAGTCTTTCTCTCTTCCAAGATTACGATATGAACCACAGGTGGAAATCTGCAGTAACAGCTGGATTTTCTGCTTCAGTGTTGGTTTTGAAATTAAACTCTGATTCATCAGCAGGCGATGCAGCAGTGATAAGGTGTTAAAAGGAGAAACAAGTCGCATTTCTTCACAGTGGGTCCATTGTGTTGTAACAGTGGGGAAGCTTCCTGCCTGGACGGGCAGATTGAAACTAAAGTTTGAATAACAACAGGAGCCAGGAAAGAGGTGCAGACAGCGAGAGTGAATCACAACCAGCGTCTCTCACTTCTTTCATTAGTCTCTCTGAGTGTATGTGTGTTCACATCTATCATTTCTCATATTAATGTGTGTTTGTGGGGGGGGCATGTGTGTGTCCAACCAGGCAAATCTCACAGATAGCCATGGCAACAAGACATGAAACCTGAATTATTCAGTGAGCATGTCTGAAACTTACAGTTGAGTAAGCACACACAGGCCAGCACACTTATACATGTGTGCTCCAATATGCACAGCTTTTCATTCACATTTCTGCAAAACAAAAAAAACTACGAAACTCTGTGTCTTCTGGAACCTTTAGAGAGACAGCCCCCTACAGAGGGATGTCAGTAAGATGCTGGTGTGCAATATTTAAACTCATCATATCAGTAACATTAATAAGGAAGATGATGAGTTCATGTGTTTTGGTATTTTTTCTGGCCTAAAACTCTTGTAAAAATGTTTTAAACCAAATGATTAGAGCAGAGAATCCAAATATTATTTGGATTCCTTTTACTCAAAACACTCCCCTTGTTTACTATATGCTACCCTGAACCTGTTATCTCCAGCAACGTAACTACCCCAAACCCTTAAGGGGAACACACATCAGGAACGCCGCAGTGCACTGATCTGTAACAAATAGTGCCTTTAACACAAAGGAGTGATGAATATTTAAAGACAAAATGTTGCCAAATAAGTTGAAGCAATATTTGATCTAAAGATCTTAGTAATTGAACTCGTAGAAGTATAGTGACTACAAAAAAACCTAAATAGGTTCACTAAGTCATAAAGCTTCTTCCAACAGAACATTTCTGACCTTTAATATCCAAAGAAGGTCACATGATCTCATATATGTGAATATTCCAGCAGCTCCTTTTCAACAGGAATTCAGTTTAATCCAAGTTGAATCTCTTAGTAAACTGCCCAAAGTTACACTTTCTAAGCACACATGTTGGGGAGGTCTCTGCTTCACCCACATCTATTGCATGGGTGGAAAAGTGAGACTGCCTACTGGTTCACTGATCTAAGAAGTCTTTGATTCATGAGAGACAAGGAGACCCAAGATAATTTTGTGTAACTCCTAATTATTTGTGGAAAACTCACCTATTCACAGTTTTTTTTTGTGTGGAACATATGAAAATATTAAAAAGAAAACGCAGCTTGTTAAGCTAAAATATAAAATAATGATGCTACCTGACACACTATTAGCTGGCATTTGCAAAGCAGCCAATTCACGAGTGTCATTTATTTTGCTTGCTGCTGATTCCTTGTACTCCTACGACTAGGAATAAGAAATACTATAGATATTAGCTTCTGTGATAGTGCCAAGATGGTTTCCACTGTGCATATTAATGCATATTGAGGTTTTTTTGGTGCTTGAACTATTAAGGAGTTTTTGAGGGGTCTCAAGTATTTGCAGATTTCAGCTATTCATGGGCAGCTGTTGTTCGTAACCCCTGTGAATACCGGGGGTCTACTGTACCTCATTGTTTTTGCCTGTCATGCGTATGTGACAGAATAAAGTTGCTGATTGTATCAGATTTTGTCCTGCTGTCTGAATTTAGCGAAGACTCATTGCCAATTGCCAATTATCGGAAACAGGAGGCACACTTATCAGGTTTATAGAGTAATAACCCTTTCACACAAGGCCTGGTTGTCTTGGACACCTTTTTACCAATAAGAAATTAAACTAGAAAACCACTCAGAGAGCGCAGACCTCCGCCAAAGCAGCTCAGTCCCGTCCCAATTTTGTGACCAAATTATAACTTTTTTTTATTCCTTGACCATGAAAATATACCTTTAGCAGCTGGATTCACATTGACATCACCATCAGTTCAGTAGTTATTCACAAAAATTAATTTTTTGGTAATGACGGTATTAGATCATCCCCTAATTCTAATCACTCGTTCAAGGTCCTATTGCAGACATTTCCTGAAGATGTGATCAAAATCCACCGATAAATTTTTGAGTTATGTTGCTAACTAACAGACAGACAAACAATCCCTGGTGAAAACATAACCACCTTGGCGGAGGTAATGATCTGAAAGCTGCTTATTCTATTTACCCAAGTTATCTTCGTCTAATGTAACTTTTGTTTATCGGTCTGAAGAACTTAAGTGTTACAGAAAAGGCAAAACAGAAGAAATGTGTAAGGTGGTCAAACCTTTCTCACAGCACTATACGTATATGTTTGAAAGTGCATGTCAACAAGATCTAGAGAAACTCATCCATGTTTTTATCTTTAGTCAAATTGATCACATTATCAGTGTCTTCACAGGTCTGCCTAAAAAGTCAAACAGACAGCTGCAGCTTATCCAGAATGCTTCTGCTCGTGTTCCTCACTAGAACCAGGAAAGTAGAGCACATCACCTCAGTTCTAAAGTCCTTACACTGGCTCCCTGTAGCTCAGAGAATTGACTTCAAAATACTTTTACTAGTTTATAAATCACTGAATTGCAGCACCATAATGGATTAACGATCTGTTGTCGTTATATCAACCTTCCAAACCTCTCAGGTCATCTGGGTCAAGTCCACTAAGCATACCCAGAGTCAGAACCAAACATGGAGAAGCAGCTTTTAGTTTCTAGCTCCTCTAATCTGGAACAAACTTCCAGAAAACTGCAAAGCTGCTGAAACATTGAGTTCATTTGAATCAAGGCTAAAAACTCATTTGTTTGGAGCTGCCTTTGATCAAAAATCACTGGAACATTCTCTATTCTACTCTGGATTGCAACTTTTCACCACTTCTCTTTATTTTATCACTGCAGGTTTCTTTTGTCTGTTTATTGTGGCATGTTTTTACCAAGCACTTTGAACTGCCTTGTTGCTGAAATGTGCAATACAAATAAACCTGAATTCCAATGTGGGCCTTAAGTTCATATATTAAACCTCCTGAAGCTGTTTCTTGTGTAATCATCCCCCACTGAAGGAAAAATGAATTCTATTTAAAATCTAAAATTATTAGAGCAGTTATGCCAATAGTGGGTATGTGAGTTTTAATGTTCTATCCACCAGAGGGAGCTGGTGGTCAGTTTGTGTTTTCATGCTTGCATCATGGGAAACAATGCGGTGGATTTGTCCCTGTGTATTCTTGTCAGACCAGTCCTCCCTGTAAATCTCCATTAAAATGAGCTGCTTTCCCCTGTATATGTTGTTCATATCAATTCATGCATGACTGATCCTTGCACTGTTTCCACCTCTGTGACTTACTTTGATTTATGTGTGCACAGAGAAGATTGATATGTGTGCACATGTACATGCAGGTTACACCCTGCATGCTCTCAAGGCACAGCTGAAAATGGTTCATCCACATTCCTAACTGTTGCACAAACACCAAGCATCAAAGATGGAGTAGAGCTTCTGTACTGCCACTAGATGGCGGTGTATTATTAAACGTGTGTCTCACACCTACTGTGAGAACCAGACAGAAAAATTCATGTCATTCAGAACATTTTGGAGCTTTTGCATAAGAGAAGTCGGCGCAGCGCAGCTGTAAATAAATAAAAGACTGAAATGAAAGTAAATCGCTGTTCTCTGATCATCTGTATTGTCCTTGAATGGGTGTTCTAAGGGGGAAAGCTGTAATCAGCTCTCAGCCTGGACGCCCACATGAGTGATTTTCTCCAAAACAACTCTGACAATAATCCTGCAGTGTTGTGGAGACAGATCCAGACTCCAGTAAAAACTGTTAGCGACTGCAAGCCAAAATTTCTGCACCGCCGAAGGAATCTGATCAAGTTTTTATTGCTACTGTTGACTGAGTCAGACCTCTTCCATTGAAACCAGAGTGTGCACTGGAAATGTTGCTGTGTGTGCATAGAGAGGTCAGTGTGTGGAGGAGACTGTGAATATGTCTGTCATTTTTTACACAATGTGTCTTTGTGAGTCCTTGGCGTTGCGTTGGAGAGAAAAATGTGGCCGTTTGCTGGACAGAAAGAAAAAGACTTGGGGAGAGGAAGGAAAGATGAGTGGATGGAAGGTTTTTTTTTCCTTCTCTCAAACATCTGCTCATTGCTGTTCTTAAATCTTTACCTCTGGTTTGATTTTTTTTAAGCTACTCCTGTTCTTGTTCTCTGGAAATCTGTTGTATATGTTGGGTTTTGTTTTACAACCCTGACAGTATTAAACAGAAAGCTGGATGTCGACTTCCTTGTTGGGCAAAATGCCCCATGATCTCGTCTTTCACTTGTTGCAATTGAGAAACCACATTCGCTTTCTTTTCTGAAAAGTCTTTCACTTTTCTTTTTATTGCTAACATTCAGATGATGCTTTATTTGCTATGCGCTATTTACAACAACAAATATCAACAATAAATAAAATACATTGTTTGTGAAAATCTACTGCGCCTTGCAAATATATGCACACTTCTAGTCATGTGTGCAGGTATTAGAACTGTATGTGATTGACCAAGAGGAAGTAGTGCATGGTTATTAAATAAAAAGAGTGATGTGTATTTGCATTCTGACTCAATGCTTTATAGAATTACATTTTTGCATTAGTTGCTGCTGCAGGTCTTTTGGGGTTAAAGTTCTTCTCTACAAGAAAGCTCAAACTCCGTCCAATTTGATGTAAAGCATTAATTTGAACATTAATTTTCAAGTCTTGCCACAGAGTCTTAATTAATGTCTGTCTGGCCTTTGACTAGACCATTCTAACACATGAATATCCTTCGATCTAAGCCATATTAACTTTGCCTGTATGCTTCGGGTTATTGAATATCTGCCTCAGTCTCAGGTCTTTGCAGGTTTTATTCCTGTATTGACCTGCATTTAGCTCTATTCATTTTCCTGTCAACTCTGACCAACATACCTGGCCCTCCTGGAGAAAAGCATTCCCATAGCATGATGCTACCATGGGGACGGTGTGTTTTGTTAAATTTCTTCCATGCCAATTGTTTTGCACGAAGGCCAAAAAGTCAAGTTTTGGTCTTTTTGCTCTAACCCTCTTCCACATTTCCTGTGTTCCTTCATCAAGGTCTTGCCCTCGGTGGAGAGGTTGGGGTTTGTTTGTTTGTTTGATTGATTGAGTGTGCAGACAGGTGTCTTCTGTACAGGTAACGACTTCAAACAGGTTTAATTAATACAGGTAATGCATGGAGGACAAGAAGGCTTCTTACAGACAGACCAACAGGTCTGAGAGCCAGAATTCTTGCTTGGTAGGTGATCAAACACTTATTACATGCAATAAAATGCAAATAACTATAAAAAATGTATACAATGGGATTTTCTGTTGTTAAATATGAAAAGTTTAGCAGCTTGATTCAATGCATATTTAGGCTTACAAATGTCTTCTACATATGTAATATTAAAATAGACAACATGTGACCAAAATTCTAAATATTATTTCTAATTTTAGGCTTGAAGCTTTTTAGTGACACTAGGCGACTAAGGAGTAGAAATTGATAATACTGGTGTTAATATGCAACATGTTTAATTTAGGTATAGTTGTAGAGCAAATAGTCAATTCTGGGAATTTACTATTTCGATTAAGCAACTTTGAATCAAAGGAGTAAGTTAGATTGCAAAAATATTATGCTAAATAAATAATTAATTACATTAGTACATACCTTGATACAATTATTATTATTTTTTATCGTGATATGGTATAGAACCTTCTAGGACAGTACAGTAAAGGGATCTATCAGTATTTTGCTGAATTTGAAACATTGCAGGATGAAAACAAGTGGTTGTTCAACAATATGTATTGAAATTCAATTTGTAAAACTAATTCAGTATTGCAAAAAAGGAGCAAAGAGCTCATTGGACTGTGCAGCAAAAGATTTGCAGAACTTAGCTATGTTTAAACCGCTATGATAATGAAAAGGCAATTAACATATTTTGGCTACTTTTCACAGCCTTGTTTAAGAAATAACAGCATCAATAAAATAGTTAACATACTGGGATTGAACAGTCATTCCTTATGTGGGTTGTGGCTCTAATTAGATACATACCAAAATTTAAATGAATGATGGGTGGAAAGTTCAAATGTATAATCTTTAAATAATTTAACATCTGGTTGAAAGCAAAAACACAAAAAGTTTTTGTACAACTGGATACAAATTCGGGCATTAGGGGGTTAACACCATAAATCTGCCCTTATGCACAAACACATTTTATTTGAAGTAATATTGTCATTGGAGAGTTTCTTGCAGAGATCAAGGGGTTGGATTTATAAAAAAAAAACCAGCTTCTGTATGATATTTGAGAGGAAGTGTCCAGCTATAAATACACTCAACAAAAATATAAACGCAACACCTTTGTTTCTGCTCCCATTTTTCATGAGATGGACTTAAAGATCTAAAATTCATTCCAGATACACAATATTACCATTTCTCTCAAACATTGTTCACAAATCAGTCTAAATGTGTGATAGTGAGCACTTCTGCTTTGCTGAGATAATCCATCCCACCTCACAGGTGTGCCACATCAAGATGCTGATCTGACATCATGATTAGTGCACAGGTGTACCTTATACTGCCCACAATAAAAGGCCACCCTGGAATGTGCAGTTTTTTGCTTTATTGGGGGTTCTGGCCATGCAAGAACTGGGACTTTTTCAGCTTCCAACAATTGTGTACAGATCCTTGCAACATGGGGCCGTGCATTATCTTGCTGAAACATGAGGTGATGTTCATGGATGTATGGCACAACAATGGGCCTCAGGATCTCATCACAGTATCTCTGTGCATTCAAAATGCCATCAATAAAATGCACCTGTGTTCTTCGTCCATAACAGATGCCTGCCCATGCCATAACCCCACCACCACCATGGGCCACTCGATCCACAACATTGACATCAGCAAAGCGCTCACCCACACGACGCCACACACTCTGTCTGCCATCTGCCCTGAATAATGTAAACCGAGATTCATCCGTGAAGAGAACACCTCTCCAACGTGCCAGACGCCATCGAATGTGAGCATTTGCCCACTCAAGTCTGTTACGGCGATGAGCTGGAGTCAGGTCAAGACCCCGATGAGGACGACGAGCATGCAGTTGAGCTTCCCTGAGACGGTTTCTGAGAGTTTGTGCAGAAATTGTTTGGTTATGCAAACCAATTGTTGCAGCAGCTGTCTGAGTTGCTGGTCTCAGACGATCTTGGAGGTGAACCTGCTGGATGTGGAGGTCCTGGGCTGGTGTGGTTACACGTGGTCTGCGGTTGTGAGGCCGGTTGGATGTACTGCCATATTCTCTGAAACGCCTTTGGAGGCGGCTTATGGTGGAGAAATGAACATTCAATGCATGAGCAACAGATCTGGTTGACATTCCTGCTGTCAGCATGCCAATTGCACGCTCCCTCAATGCTTGTGGCATCTGTGGCATTTTGCTGTGAGACAAAACTGCACATTCCAGGGTGGCCTTTTATTGTGGGCAGTATAAGGTACACCTGTGCACTAATCATGATGTCAGATCAGCATCTTGATGTGGCACACCTGTGAGGTGGGATGGATTATCTCAGCAAAGCAGAAGTGCTCACTATCACACATTTAGACTGATTTGTGAACAATGTTTGAGAGAAATGGTAATATTGTGTATCTGGAAGGAATTTTAGATCTTTAAGTCCATCTCATGAAAAATGGGAGCAGAAACAAAAGTGTTGCGTTTATATTTTTGTTGAGTGTAGAAAAATTGCAAAGGACCTAATCATGTATTTAAAACTTATCTGCAGATCAAATAATGTTTAGCATCTTGATTCGATGTACGAGAGGGCGGTGGGGAGGAGAGTGACAGTGGAGTTCCCTGGACTCGGCTGAAACAGGTGCCTGCACTTCAGATGCAGCAGACAACACACCATTGTCTGGCTAAAAAAAATGAAGGGGCAAATTGTTTTTATGCATATTTATGACAAAGGGTGGTAGTGTGTGTACAGCTGTGTGTAAATCTGATTATAAACAAGCGGAACTATTCCTGCCAACACTTGTCTGCATGCTGAAGAGTTTTAAATATGCATTTACTTGTTTTTGTTTGACATCTGAGAGGCAATGGTGTATCTGCAAATGTGTATACGTGTGTGTGTGTGTGTTGGGTTACGATCTGGTTAATTAACAGTGTGCCTGGGCTCGGTTACTTCCTGGGTTCAATTTCTGAGATCAGATGCACCCAAAAGGACACAAACTCGCTTTATAAATTTGAATACGCTCCAGTTTGTTTTACTGATTGTGGATTTCTTCGTCTTCTGCGTGGAAACACAAACAGAAAGTATGTCCATCAGTCATTCAGTCAGCATGCTGCAGCATAGCAAGCATTCCTGCCTGGTGGAGTTAAGGAGTCGGTAATGGATGCCAGAAAGATCTGCTGGTCCATAGAGTTTTTCTGAGCATTGTGAGCTGAGATGTTGCTCGGCAGCTGGATTTGGTGGGGATCAGAATGTAACCAAGCGGTCTCCTTTGTTCACACAATCCGCAGCAGGCAACTGGCAGGAAAAGTTACCCGACAGCTCTCTAGTTTCACTTACCTTAAATCCGAGTCATTCATATGCAGGTTTGCTGTTTATTGTGCACCTTCTTCATCTCACAGGTGGAATGATTCCCCTCCAGGGCTGTCAGATCAACTGAGACAGACAAAACATTTTTTACAGGTCCAATCATGTTTCATTAACCTCACTGACTGTGCAAGCAATCTGTCACTGTGAGCTTACTCAAAGCCATTAAAATCGGAGGTAATGTGGAGATTTATTTCCTCATTCTACTGTGAACTTGGTTAGTTTTAGTTCAACCATTAGATACACACAAAAGAACCTTATTTATTTGAAAGTTTCCAAACAGTTTTTAATTAATTTTAGATATATTTACAGTTGAATGCAAAATGTTTAATACTCCTTTAAATATTTTGTCTCACTTTGCTTTATCCTGTGAAGTAACATCATGCTGTAGGGATGCTCAGGTAGGAGAATCTGTTGACAGGATAACTATTCAGTATCTGAAATAAGCAAATTAAAAGTCCAGCTTAAAGCTAATCACAGCAAACATGTGCAGGACGGTGCTCTGATTAGATTTTTTTTTTCCAGACTTGAGAATAGGGTGGAGGTTCAGTGTCCAGCTGGAACCCTAAACACACAGCCAGAGATTACACTGTAGTAGTTTAAATCAATGCACATTCATGTGGTAGAGTGGGCAAGTCAAAGCCTCCATTTCAGAGCTAAATTCAATTGAAAAACTGTGTTAAAACTTAAAAAACTCATATTAATAGAAGCTCTTTAAACATGAAGGTGGTATTGTGATGGTTTGGGGTTGCTCGCCCACCTCAGGTCCTGGATCCTATGCCTCGTTTCCACGGCACGGCACAGGTCGATGTGGGTCGCTATTCTGTCTGATGTCATTGTAAAATCGACCCATACAACCAAACCGTACCGCACCATTCCTGGGCCTCCTTCAGTTGTGGGTCCATAGGACAATGGCACGGTACAGTACAGGGCGGGGCTACTGGTGACACACAACACAGTCCATTGATTCGGAGACAGAAAAATGTCACTGATGGCAACAAGTTCAAGAGATACTAGTGCATCAAGTTTGTTTTTGCACTAGTATGATACCACATTAGGTGTTTGGGTTTAACGCCGCCTGCCCAGGGAGAGACCAAATGCCGGTGGAAACTCTCTCCTAAATATAATCATAAAATAGTGTACAATACCGTTCTGTACTGCTCAGTGAAAACTCAGGCATAAGTGACACCTTTTTAGCCTATCTGATTATTAGTTATTATAGTCCGTTTAATTGCTCTGCATGTTTTACTTCATACATTTTATCAATGTTTTTACTACTTAATCTTACCATACTTATTCTCTGTTTATTTTATACTTTAACTTGTTGTTTTAATCTTCCTTCCAGTGTTTCCTCTATGGGAGAACTCTGCCTTGGGAGCAGTGGTCGGCTGTGGCTGCCTGGGTGCTCTCCAGGTAGTGCTTGGTGGAAGTAGGGGTCTCGGCCTTGCCTCCTCTAGGCGCCTGCTGTTGATCTGCTGCTGCCGGTGCAGATGGCTCCTCTGATGGTGCTTCCTTACCTGGCTCATCTGTTCTCAGCCCAATGTCCTTTATACAGTTAGATGTAAGTGTGTGCTTGCATGAGGGTTGGGTTGGGGGGAGGGGGGGTATAACTATGATCATGCTTTTAAATCTGCGGGGGAGGGATGGGAATGTGGCTTATGTGGGTTCATTTTAATTCTGTAAAGGACTTAGAACTGCAATTTGTGTATGAAAAGCACTATATAAATAAAGCTTGATTTGATTTGATCAAACTTAAGTGGACTTGGGTTATACAGCAGGACAGTAATCCAAAGTACACCACTATTAATGGCTGAAGAAAAATGTCCCAGTCAAAGTCTGGTTGCCAGTATTATGCTTTCACATAGGCAAAGGTTGGTTTAGATTGCCCTTCTCCCTCAATGGCATAATAATCTGAAAGCTGCTTTTTGTTCAAAGTTCGCTGATGATCTGAAGCATTTGAGTGACAAAAACGTAAAAACGGAAGCAATCTTTAAGGAGGCGAATAGCCTACTTCTTAAGAAAGTTTGAAGAACTAGCTATTGGTCAATACCTCGTTTTGCACAACCTTGCAATTTGCACAGCTGTTTCAGTATCGTGTTCCCGTTGCTCTAACACCGTACAGTACGGAGGACACAAAGAAGCAGAGGAACTAATTAAAACACACCCATTTCACACAAACTCCAACTCCCCTCTCGTTTTTTTGTCACTCAGCGCTATCTGACGCCGTCCTCCTGCTCTCCATTTACAGCTCCCCTCTCCAAAACCCCTCTCTCTCTCTTTCTATTTTTTCAGCACAGAAAACATGCTGGGAGGAGAGGAGGTGGAGAGAAGAAGAAGAAGAAGAAGAAGAAGAAGAAGAAACGTCTCAGAGGCGACAAGAGAGTAAGGAAGCGGGGAAAGTTGTTGGAGGCGACCAGATGGACGGGAGCAAGGAAGGGGGATCTCCTGTGCGCTTTTAGGAAGGGTAAATAAAACAAACTGATTAATCAAAGCTGGTGATTGAAAGAAGGCAGAGCGCGTCACCGCGGTGCGTGGACGAGAACAAGACAGCGGCGGTGGGTCCTGTCTCCGTCTGTCTGTGCGTCTGGATCCGGCTCCTCATGCGCCTCGGCAACTTTTAAGGGGCCTCCAAGAGGAATTGGGAAAAAAAAGGAGGCGAAGAATAAGCTGAGGAGGAGGGAAGAGCTAATCGATCCACCTCAAAAGGAGTACCAGCTCGCACAAGCCGGGTTTTAGGCGTTGGCACCCGGGCAGGGGAGTCCCTCGTCATGGCCGGGGCCAAGCCGGGAGTCCACGCGCTGCAGCTCGTGCCCCTACAGGTCCACCATAATCTTAGGAAAGGCACCAAGTTCATCAGATATGACGAGGTGAGAGTGTTGCTTTTCTGTTGAATCCGCATGAGGTTTGAACATGAGTTAGTGATCAGTGTGTGTTTTTATTACCACCACCAGCGCAGGTGTGCATGGGCTGTGTCCTGAACAGAGGAGCTTACTGTACTGAAAGTGCGTGTTAACCTGATACTCTGCTTTTTTTTTCTTTCTTTAAAGAAAAAGAAAAGGTCCCCTTTAGTTGCCAGCAGAGCTTAAATGTTGCTGACGATTCGAGCCGGTTTTCCTCACTTCTTCCTTCTTCTCCTCGGTGTCTTTATGTAACTCACCACAACTTTTCTCGCAGCCCCACTTCCCGGAGCACCTGTCTTTTCATGTGACCGCAAATGGGATTTCTTTCTTCCCCCCTTTCCTTCTCTGTTTTACCTTCCGCGTGTTTAACTGCGTGTCTGGCAACCCTGACACGCACTGTCAGTGTCAACCAGTGAGTGTTGCAGGGCGCAGTGCAGGGTGTTTGGGCCTGAGCTCACCCATTAATCATTAACAAAGAGGCTCGAGCTGCAGATTGCATGCACAGTGTTTGCCTCTGTGACTGGTGTGCAGGTTTGATCATAAACATTTTTTTTTCGCCGAGAGGGAAATGTTGACCCATTTACACTCTTATTATAATCATGCTTCGCAGATATATCAGGTTTGGTCACTTGCAGAAGTGAATGAGAGAGGAAACCGCACAGACCAGTCAGATGTTTACCTACTGTAAGCAACTGAGCTGACTACTATAATAAAGTTTCTTCCATTTCAAATGTAAATAAAATCACAAAATATCACAGCTTCATAGTTTCAAAACTATTAAAGATTGCTTAAATAAATCGTAACTGTTTAACATCTGTAATTTTTATTTTCTTCAATGAGTTAGGATTTGAATGTCTTTTTCCGCCTCAGATTTCAGAAGTGCTAGTATTTCCGGCACAAAGTTTATGTTGTAACTTGGGGTCTGTTTCTTAGTCAGAACTGTCTTTTCAAACGTTTGGAAAGACAACTCAGTTTTTGTTTTCTTTGCTTCTCAGAAGTTCAGAATTTCTTCAGGTTATCTTAAAAATTTCCAGCACTTTGTAAGAAGTTTAGAAGGCAAAACCAGCGGGGTTTTTTTGTCGCTTTTTAAGAAGCTTCGTAAGTGAACCCTAAATGTTACCTTTCCATCACTTTTTCAAAAGTTCGTAGTGTAGAATGTCCGGTTAAATTTCGATCACTTATAAAAATTGTAGAGTAGTTGTTCTCCATCACTTCTGTAAAGGTTTGTGAGAGTGTAACACACTGCTGAATTTTCATTACTTTAAAAGTTTGCAGCGTGGAACTTACGGTTGGATTTTGATCACTTTAAAAGTTGGTAGAGTGGAACATGTTTTAATTTCCATTGCTCTTTGAAAGTTTGTTGAGAGGAACATACCGTTTTATTACCATCAGATGTTTGGAGGTTCAGTTAATGAGCAAATGTTGATGTTTTCATCACTTAATCATAGGCAGGGTAAAGTTTAGAAAGTCAACCCTGTGGTTGCATCTCATCCATTTTCCAGAGGTTTGGAAAGTGAATCCTATAGTCGCCTTTACAGAATTTTAATCAAATGTTCGGAAAATGAACGCTGTTGTTTTTCAGAGAAATGAGTGAACAAATCCAATTGAATTTGAGTGCAGAACTTCATTTCACTGGATTCCTTATAGCCATCTTCAAGGTTACTGAGGCATCTGTGGTTCAGTAGTGACAAACTTGATGAGCCTTGATGTAGTATCTCAACTTTTTTATTTTAACTATGCTATTTGGCACGGTTAGGGGGACCAATGCAGCGAAAAGCTTGGTCCCAGTTTTACAGATATAATTGAGAAACAAAGAAATCAAGGGTTTCAGATTTAAAGAAATTGCACAACACATTGTAATGTCATTGTGTTCGTCTATGTGCATCTTAATGTCTTCCAAAGAACAGTTTCTTCTGACAACAGTGACTAAAACGTCCTTTTATATTTCCTTTGGTTTGCTGTTTCTCTCTCACACACACACACTAACCCTTTCAGTTGGTCTCAGAGGGAATTCCCAGGAAATGATTTTGCAGTGTATGAACACTCAGAAACATGTACACTACATGTTACCCTCCCCCTGCCCATCTTTCAGTGCCTCTGTTTCACCATTTGATATGCCCCCGAAGAGGCAATAAATAAAGCAGTTTTGGAGAAAAAAATAAAAGCATAGCAGAACTAAATTAAAATCTGCATGCTTTCTAGTTTTATCATAACAAGACAATAGAATTATCTGTTCAGCTGAATTAGTCACAGAGCTTTTTTTCTTTTAAAAAAAAGTACCCAAATGATGACTTTTTTTTTCATTACCACAGAATTGAAATAGATTTCATATTATTTTTATAGTATTTTGCTGTAATTGAGAAAATTAGCAATATCTTATATGAACACACAACTTTCCAAATGTAAAGCCTGTAAAGAAAGAAAAGCTCTTTAAAAAAAAAAACTGAACATACCTCAGGTTACCTGAGGTATGTTCAGTTTTTCTCAAATTTCTCATAAATAATTCAAGCCGGGTTTTATTTCTTGCTAAAAATCCTTTGAATTATATTTTGTTTACCAAAAATGCATAAAACTAAATCTAAGAGGGGAGATCAGAAAAACCTAGTTATGACCGTATATATAGGATCAAATATGTTAAACAACTTCTTAACTAAATTATACATACAGTTGAAACCAGATATTTACATACACTGTAAAAAGAGCCATAACCTTTTTTACTTCACTGTCTAATATTAAATCCGATTAAACGTTTCCTGTTTTAGGTCAGTCACCAACACTGTTTCTATTTGCTTCATGCCAAAAACAATAAAGGAAAACTTTTTAAAGTTTCTTTAAATTCAGACGTTAACATAATATTGGTACATATTGGTATTGGTAGATATTGGTAGAATTGGTTTTGAAACTGTATTTTGTATTGGTATAGTGATATTTTGTGGTAGTGTTCTTCCTTAAACCTCTCACAGTAGTTTGCTGTAATCTCGGCTCATTCCTTCTAACAGAGCTGCTGTAACTGGATCAGGTTCGTAGGAAACCTTTGAGATCAGGGTTTGGTGATGGCTGCTCCAAAACATAAATTTTGTTGTCCAACTGTGTAACTTATTTGGTATGATGAGTCATTTTCTGTCTCGAAGACTAATTTGTGTCCAAGCTTTAACTTTCAGCATAATACATAGAGATGCTACTTTAATCTTTCTATACAATGTTCTTTCCTCATGCTGGTGGCTATTGTGTGAAGTGCACCAGTCCCTCCTGCAGAAAAACACCCTAGGGAACTGAACATGATTCCTGAGGATAAACCAGACTTGTGGGGCTCCACAGTTCTCTTCCTGATATCACTTGGCTGATAATTTCTCTTGATTTTTATTTTCATAGTGTCACACAAGAAGGCGACGTGTTTGAGGTTTTCTCTTAAAATACACACACAAATGTGCCTCAAATTTACTACAACATGGTAAATTAATTTACGAGAAGCATTCAAACCCATGACATCATTATCTCTGCTTTCTCTAAGACAGGACAAGTAATGTTAGTTCATGGAGATTCCTGACTTTGAAAAAATAAAAATATGTATCCGATTCTTCTAAAATTTAGCAAATAGAAATATACGTTTGGTAATAAAAATTCACCTAAAACAGGTACAGTTTAGCCTGACTTAATATTAGACAATAAGGGGAAATGTTTTGTCTCTTTATGGAGTGTATGTAAATATCTGACTTCACATGTACCTAAACTTTTGAACAGTTGAGATTCACATCTACATCCGAGTAAATCAGAGGTTTTCTTCTGGCTGCTGATCTGGATGCGTCGCACTAAACCCCCGCTGAGGAACAGCAGCTAACCAAACGCATAGAAGCAACAGTTGTTTTTGTTTTTTATTTACCTGAGGTGTTTATTTTTTGCATTCATTAAAGATAACGATTGAAATGTATTGAGTACAGCATTAGAAGGTATTATCTGTCATCTTGGACAAAATAAATTCAGAAATCCATTAGGTTGCACCCTGTGGTTTCTGAGAGATGACCTATTGGAGACTGGGTCAAAATTTGGTTATATTACTCAAAGGATTTGTTGTAATGTGATGAGAATTGGTATCCACACACAGTGCCTGAGGGAAATCCTATTTGTTTAAATCCAATCCCCTCTTTTGACCCCATCCCCTCTTTTCTTCTTTGCTCTATCACTTTGTCTCCCTCTACATGGCTCTTAAAAAAAAATCATTCTGCCTTCTGTGACAGTCTCCTCAACTTTCAGCTTAATTTTTTTGCTACGACTGCAGTCTTCTTTTTTGGTTGTTGGCCCTACTTTTTTTCTTTCACTACAAAACTTTCAGTGGCCGTTTAGGCTGTAAGAAACACAGAAAGACACCCACCAACTGACTCATGCATGGTCGGGGGAGGAGGAGCAGGAATGCATTCCAAATTGACTCTTTCTTTCGTGTTTCGGCTCGCGTACACATGTGCTTGTATGTTTGTGCACGCCTTTTTTTTTTTTTATACTAGTAGTGTGTTGAATGACTTCCTGTTTAAGCTTGTTGTTAGGCTCCAGAGCCAAACCATTTCCCCCCCTTTCATTCTACCCCTCTGTCCTGCGTCTCTGCCACCAGGACTCCTGTGCAGCCCGGCCGCAATTCAATTTAGGCAGATTCCAACTGGAATCCAGTTAAAATTCCTCCCAAACAAGCAATTAAGCAAGGCGCTTCAGACTGTTTGTCTGCAGCACAGCTTGGGTGCTCTGTCAGTGGTTTCAAAGTAAGGTTATGCTACAACCTAACATTGGGATTCCTTGTCAAGAACTTGCATATTTAAATCTCAGCTTTATATTTAGTGTAATATTGAAGAACCACACTCTTACCTGATTGTTTTTGGTCTAACAGGATGAGAAAAGCTGAATATTTTATTCAGTTTAATGGAGTTACTTGATTTGTTCTGATCTGCACTTGTGCACCGTCACATGGAAGCACATGTTAACTCTCGAAATCTGACATCCTTTTTAATGTCCTGGATTCTTCTAGCTACATTAGTCATGGTGGACCATAAAAGCATGCATTTCATGCTTGTTTCCTCCTGTGAGGCTTGTGGATAATGAACCAACTCTACTGGCCATCTTGCAGTCCACTCCAAACTTTAATTTTTTATCAAATAATAATGCTGTTTTTCCTCTATTCTGTATTTCTGTCAAATCAAACTGAAAAACCGGTTCTGTTTTCTCCGATATCTAGTCTTTGGTTTTGCTTTTGTAATTTCCTTCATTTAGTCAGAAAGTCTGTTTTTTTGTTTTGTTTTTTTCCTGTATAAACGAGCCTTTTTTAGTGGTGGATGGGTAGGAGCGAGCAGACAAATGTGTAATCTGGGCCATTTTCCGTTTGGCTCTTAGCGGGTTTCAATCTAAATTACTTTGAGGTCGACTCAGCTGCAGGGCAGATGGTGATGCAGCTTGTTAATGCGGCTGCCACAAATGTAGTTTTTTGTAGTTGTTGTTGTTTCTTATTAAAGGTTTGAAGAGAAGATTAATATTTTCTTATCTGTTAACAAATATCTGTAATAGCTTAACGTTGAGATCAGACAACAGGAAATTGTCGTGTGACATGGTAATGTCAAAAAGGCAGAGAAAGTCCGCTGTGATCCGGTCTGAAATCATAGCAGTTGCTTTTCTGTGTTCTGTTCATATTTCGGAGTATTTTGCTGAAGTCCAAGTGCAAAATTGTTTGTATGCTGCTGTTTTAAATGTTGAGAATGTGTACTATAAATTTAATTTAGGTTGAACATGCACCATCTTTGCTGAAAGACAAACAAATTGCATAGCCTCCATAAAGATAAACTGGATACATTTCTTTCATGTCATTTAGAGATGGAGCTGATAACTGACCTACAAAATGGCAAAAAATATCTAACAGCAGCAAAGTGAGCTTACATGTCCCTAGATGGCTGTCATTTAAAGGCCAAGTTTTTAAGGTAAAGGGTTAAAATATAAAGCTTTTGTTACTAAATCATTTCTGCTGCACTTTGCTACTAAGGCTATCTGTTAAAGGAGGCTAACTAACCTGTGAAAAAACTTAAACCTCACAAATATTTAATTTCAGTATTTAATTTCATTGATTTACATAGTCCTTAAAAAACGGTCAATTAGAAGGCAAAAGTACTTTACAAAGATCATTAAGAGCAAAGAAAAGTTAAACAGACAAAAAAAATAAATGCAACTGAAAGTAAAAATCTGGAATAAAATATCACAGTACCACTGAGTATTAAAAGCCTTCCTGAATAAGCACCTCTTAAAGTTGGATTTAAAAAGGGTCAGGTCAGAGACAGAGCTTACATCCAGAGGAAGCTCGTTCCAAAGTCTGGGTTTGCATTTTGTTCTTGGATCTTTCAGTAAGAATTGCGACGATGACCAGAGGGATCTACCTCTGACATAAAAACCCAGTAAATCCGAAATATATGGTGGGGCAAAACTAGTCAGAACTTTAAAAACAAACAAAAGTTTAAAATCTATTCTAAAATGAACCGGCAGCCATTGGAGGGAAGGTGAAACGGAGGTGATGTGCTCACATCACAAAAACCACCCCCAGATTTCTTACTGAGACACTAAACCCTAAATTCTGAGCACTGATATCAATGGTGGCGGTCTCACCAATAAGGTGGATTCAGTCTTCTTTTTTTTAAATTCAGAAACAAGAAGTTTTGATTCAACCACTGCAGAGATGCCATCAGGGAGGAAGTGTTGAATGTCACTTTTACCAGGTTTCCAAGATGGGTAGATCTGCCTGTCTCCTTTCATCTGCGTAACAGTGAAAGTTGAGGTGATGCTGAGTTCTGATCACTCCAAGTGGCAACAGATAAAGGGGGGGAAAAAAGGAGTAGCCAAGAATTGATTCCTGTGGCACCCACAAGACAAAGGAGCACTGGAGGAAAATGCATTATTAAGCTTGACTGAGAAAGACCTGTCTGTCACATAGGAAGTAAAGCATTTAAGCGCCGAGCTATGGGTGCCAACATGGTGACGTAGGCGAGACAGAAGGACGGAGTGATCAACTGCACTAAAGGGTGCTTTGAGGTCCAGCAGCACCAAGACAACAGGGCACCTACCATCGACAGATATAGCAATATCATTATTCACTTTTAACAGGGCTGAGTCTGTCCTCTGTCGCTTTCTGAAGCCAGACTGAAACTTTAAAAAAAGTTTGAAGTTATCTTCTTAAATTAGATTAAACCAAGTGGTTTTTGTTTTGTTTTTAAGAAGAGGCCTTACAATAGCACGTTTAAAAGCAATTGGTGCAATTCCTTAACCAAGATGGGTGTTAATAAAAGATAGAAGGGTGGAAGAATGACATTAAAAAAACATTTTCAGTAAGTTAGGGGGAATAACATCAAGGCAGCAGTTTAAGAAAGCATTACCATTTGGAAAACAACGATTTGACGCATTCGTATGAATTTTTATCATTACAGTCGTAAAACATGGCATAAGCTAGCAAAAGACGTATACCATACAAACAACAAAATGTTCAGCCCCAGTAAAAAAATGTTTACATATAGTTTTGAAAAGGAAAACATGGTTTCTCTATTTGTTTTATAAAAAGCGAATTATAGCACCATCAATGGGGACACTTTGTAAATCTCAATCATTTGTCACATCTTTCAGAAAAGCGAACTTAACTTAGCAAAAAACGAGCGTCAAAATTGAGAAAATGCTTAAATCCTTGAAAGTTAATCTTGCTAGTTTTAACATAATCAGAATTGTTTTTTACTTAAACCCATAATTACTTGCACAAATTTAACAAAAGGCTGATTTTCAATGTATTTTGTTAGCTCTTCATTAATGTGCTGCCTGCAGACATTTTATTATAAATAAAAAGCTATTTTCTGTATAAAATGCTATCAGCAGCAGAAGGCTAACTTGGCAAGGCAAGGCAATTTTATTTGTATAGCACACTTTCAACAGCAGGGTAATTCAAGGTGCTTTACATGATTTGGTGATTTAAAAAAAAAAAACCAATGGAAATTAAAAGTAAAACAAACACACATTACACATGATACACAATAAAGTAAGAGAAAGATCAATAAAGCAAGAGAGCATGAACACATTTCATACATATCAATCATTTAATCGAAGGCAATTCTAAACAGATGGGTTTTAGTCTCAATTTAAAGCAGTTCAGAGTTTCATGCAGCTGTCTGACTTTTTAGGCAGACCTGTGAAGATGCTGTTGCAGTAATCAGTCCGACTAAATATAAACGCATGGATGAGTTTTTCTAGGTCCTGTTGCGACATCAGTCCTTTAATCCTAGAAATGTTCTTCAGCTGATAGAAGGCTGACCTTGTTATTGCCTTTATGTGACCCTGGAGGTTCAGGTCTGAGTCCATTACTACACCTAGATTTCAGGCCTGATCAGTAGTTTCTAGCTGTATTAATTAAAGCTGTGTGCTGACTCTTGATTGTTCCTCATTGGGTACAAAAATAATCACTTCAGTTTTGTTTCTATTCAGCTGGAGAAAGTTATGGCCCATCCAACCATTTATTTGGTCATGGCATTGATTTAGGGTTTGAATGGGTTCAGAGTCGCCTGGTGACATTGTAAAGTAAAGCTGAGTGTCATCCGCGTTGTTATGGTAGCTAATGTTATTTAAACATAAACATGGAAACACCACAACGAAAATGTTAAACTCCTGGAAAGAGTTTTTTTTTTTTCATTTATATTTCCATGAATGAAGATATGTGTGCTGTATTTGTAACCAGGAAAAATAGATCAAACACCATTTGAGGCCAAATTGAGCAAAACTGAGTTTTTGGCGACATCGCTATATTCATCTCCTTGCCAGAAAAACACAGTCAAAAACAGTGTTGATGTCTTGGATGGGTGGTAGTATTTGTAACCCATATGATTATGGTTCTAGCATCTCATACTGTATCTGTTTTGCCATCAGCCATTTTTCAACAAAGGTTAAACAAATTTCAGAGGCAATATCCCCAACCATGAAAAGAAAAAGGCTAACTGAAGCAAAACAAGAACTTAAAACTACCAAAGAAAAATTATAAAATTACTCCAGTTGAAATAATTTATAATTGGGTACTTTATTTATCCATTCCTTTTTTTATTTTTGTCTTTTATAATAATTAATATTTTCACTATGTGTTTCATGCTTATTAAGCGGACCCCCATAACACTTTTGCCTTTAGACATTCTTCCTGCATGTTCAACTTGTACAGCTACTTTGATCTTCTTATTTTCAAATTCTTTGCATATCAAGTAGTTTATATCGTGGCAGAACTTTTTTTTTTTTATTGATAAAAAACCTTTTTCAGATTTCATTTGAATTAATATATTATTCAAATTCAGCAGTATATGTGGGATATTCTTGCTGTTGATGTCGAAGCAAAAGTTCCAATTTGTCAGATGTCTCTGAGATTAGAGAAAAGAAAAACGAAAAGCAGGAGAGGAAGAGAGAAGCACAGCATGGTGTGAATGTCTGACAACATGTCTAGAAACGTTCCTGACGTCTTGTCAGGTTGGTGAGAAATGAGCGTTGGATGGAGGGAGGATGAGAGGTGGAAGGTCAACCAAAGCCACATGTGAAGTGTGGTATACTGACATCTGTGCTGCTTTGGCTGTGGTAATAATTTGACCTCTATTCATTCCAAGCCTTGCTGTTTCTGTTTATCTGACAACTAATCTCTTCCTCATTCATTATTCTGTCTTTTCTTGCCCAGTCTTTCTCTTCCTTGTCCAAGTTGTCTACTTCCTGCCTTTTGTTCACTCAATAACGATTAAGTTGGTTTCTGGTTTCTCCTCATTTTCTGCCTCTTCACACCCTTCACCCTTTAATAAGGTATTAAATTTGCCTCTTTATTATTTTTACTATTTGTTCAATGCATTTGTCACATTTATTAAAGGCTGAATTAAGTAGAAACTATCTCCTTTTCTTTTAATGCATGTCGTCCACTGCGCGTCACCCCTGTATCCTGGCCAGCGTATGGGTCATAATTGGGGTAAAATTACATTAGATGGGTTTATTCCCTATTTTTCATGTTTAACACGTTATAAACTTAACTTTTTGTTTTAGCTTTTATTGCTGCTTTGACATACAGGGGGAAGTCCGGGGGATCTCAGATGCTCCTTTATTATTTTATCCAGAAACCTGAGAATGTAAAAAAAAAAAAAATTTGTATTCTCTTACATTTTTTGTTGTTCTTCTTCTTCTGACAAGCTTTCTGAAAAACATTATAGTATAAATAGTATGTAGAAGACTTAAAGAAAAAGATGAAGGCACTTTTGACAATAAGCCAAAACCTGGCATTAAATTTATTCTTATGACTGAAAGGCCTGTGTGTACACTTGAGTTTGTCCATAACAATAAAGTTTACACATTTTCCATATTCAAATGAAAAGAAAATACATTATATTACTAACATTAAAAAACAGGTTTTTCCTGATAATTTCAGGATCTATTGGCTTTTTTATACCAGTACACACTGTTCCAGTCTAGCAGGTAAAAAATAAGCATTGACAGGTGATGCTACTGTAGCTGACCAGCAGTTAGGTTTTTGTTGCACAAAAAAGTTAAAATAGCCTCGTAAACCTCTACACACAGGGGTATTGCTGAATGTGCAGAACATCTACAAGTTGAGGGTTTCATTTGCTGTAAATATGGCCTGATGAGATGAAAGTTAAATGAACAGTGTGAAGAACTAAAATGTGCAGCATGTGCCAACGCAGTAAGAGCAGGAGCCAAAAGTACTCAGGGTGAGCACAGGCAGAACGAGCTGACAGAGATCTTATCGAGACCAAAAAAATAAAACCAGAATAAAAACAGCGGATTATTTAGATTAATTCCTATTTATCTGGTGCAATCACTATCTCCATGCAAGTCTCTATATGTTTAACTGATTTCCACCTCCTTGGCCTCTCCCCTCTTTCCTATTTTCTCGGTTGAGTGTAAAGGTTACCTGCTGTCATCAACTTTCAGCATATTGCCAAAGCAGCAGCTGAAGTACGCTCACACAAATCTCACAGCTACAGCCGGCCGTCACCGAACACACAAACACAAGGCGGACCAAAGGTGTGCTTGAAACAGCCACTTTTTTATCAGTTTTCCCACTAATGGCTTTCTCCTGACTCACTTTACACACTCACACACAACACGTTAGTATTCCTACCCGTATAACATCATTGTATTATCTAACATTCATTTTAGTAACTGCATTTATGGCTGACCCCAACCTTTACCTGTATATATTTTTTTTTAACCTTGATCTTAACTAAAACCTAATTCACACCATACCTCTAAACCCTTAAGAGGCTCTGCCACATTAGGACTGGGATTTGGTTCTCATGAGGCCTTTCGGTCTTCATCAAGTAAGCAAATATACCAGAAAGGGTTCTAAAGAGCCCACATATACGATTATATATACACACACGCAGACACAGACACTACTTTGGAGGACAGTTGGGGAAACAGTGCAGCCATTTCTTTTGCTCTAATGTGCATGGTCTTGAAGGGTTGTGATCATCAGCCGGTCGGTGTACAACATCAGCCCCAGGGGTGGTCTTTGGGTGCTTGACAGTATGGACTAGTAATGAAGGTGTGTTTCTGAGAGTCAGGACATTAGGATGGGAAGGGGGGGGGGGGGTGTGGCGAAGAACCACATGAAGCCATTAGAAAGTTTAAGACCGAAGAAAACGATATAAAAGTCGGTAAGCTGTGAGAGATGAAAAGAGCAGTATAAAAGGAAATAAAGGAAGCAAAACTAGACTTCAGAAAGCTCCTACATATGGCTGTTAATTAGGGAGTGGGCTCCAATTATAGACCCGCCACCCACTGCCACATAGAAACGCACTGTGGGGAGCGTGTACAGTAAACAAGGTGTATGAACGTGTGGGAAGAGGCCATGGTCTGCTGATTTTCGTGGACAGTTGGAGCACGAAGCGAGGTTTATTAGCGCATTTTGAAAACTGCAGGTCTGAACGAGGAAATACTGGATCCCTTAGTTAAATTGAGATATTTTACAAAAGATGCACCTGTAAAATGTGCTGGTGGCCATAACTACTGTTGCACCCTCTGGCTAACCTTAATCTTGGTGACATCTTTCTGAGCTGTGTTCCTCCAGCAAAATCGTCCGTCAGACAAAGAAAAAGGCTTCCTGTTGAGTCTGGAAGAGCCTTCCTCCCTTCCTTCCTTACTCACTCACTTACTTAAGGTGCATTTCCACTATCGGAACTTAAGGGTAATTTTACCGGACCTTCATCTGACGGGGGTAAATCCATCCACCCGGTCATCTAAGCCGTTGTGTCTCCACACAAAATAGTCCCTTTAAGAAATTGAAAAGTTGAATGACACATTTGTATATGTTACGGTAAAAAGCCATCACAAGAAAGGAACTGTTGGCTACATATGTAAAATCTTCTGGCAAATCATGCAAAAATGTATCCAACCACAAGATGTGTCTGTGCTATAATTTGCATACATGTGATTTTTATTTTATTTATTTTTTTATCCCCCAACCAGAATTTACTGAAAGCTTATTCATGCCATAATAAACATGAAGCCTATATGCCCTACAACTGAGTGTAAAATAATGTTTGTGGCTCTGCTCCAACTGGAAATTCCCGTTTATGACCAACTGACTGAAAAAGATTCACTGAATTACCATTTTAAACAAAACCTCACACCACCAAACTGCTGTAAATGCAATGTGTAAAACAAGTAATCAATAAATTACATACAAGAAAATAAATAGCTTAATAAAATATATTAAATTATAATGAAAAAAATATATATATAAAAATAAAAAGATACTAAATAAGGTGAGCTTGTACAATAAAATTCAAGATATTTTGCCTAAACGTCACATTTTAAGCCTGGATTTAATCAACTAATTTAAAAAGGAAGGCTGCTCACCCGACTTTTCTTGAAATCCCCATAAAATCTTTTTTGTATTGGCTTTAATGTCTGGATCTAGAAATATGGAATCTTGCAATCTCCGATTCTAAACGGGAAAAATACATACTTTCATGAGAAGCTAAATGTTATCTTTTGATTCTGAGAAATATCCGTTTTTTTCTTGAGGAACAGGAATGGAAAAATAATACAGCGAAGACAAAAATGAAGATGACCAGTAAAGTTAAAAGTCTTTGAAACTGTAACACTCCTTTGATCTCATCTCTAATCTTATTAGATTTCTTTTATTAATCCCGAGTTTTTTCTTTCAATCGTCCTTCCTACCCTCCCCTGTTGATACCACTGGCAGTTTTCTTATTTTTGCCTCTCCTGTGACATTCCTGTTGCTGTTGAGCAAATAATTTACCACCGTGGCACAACAATGGAGTGACTGGAGTTTTCTGTTGGTGTGTACACAGTTGGCTCAAACATGTGGGCCTTATATTAACTAGGAACGGATGCGACTCAGGTTAAAAACATTGGTGTAAGATTTATCTGTGATCTCTCTTCAGTCTGTTTCAGCGAAACGCTACTTTGAATCTTTTTGTTGTTTTCTCGATTGACTTTCTTCTCTTTTTTCTGTATTTTCACTTACAGATTCAATATTTTTTAAATTCATTGTCAGTTCTCTTGACTAAAAAGTAAAAGAATTTCTAACTAGGAAGGTGGTAGCTTTTTTTTATCCTTATGATAACCTTGAGTAAAAATTCCAGTTTACTGTATAAAATGGTGCTTATTCTGGCCCAGTTGCTTTGGTTAAAAACTGAAAAGCAACAGTTTTTTGATTATTACAGTCTTAGAGATACTATCTTTAACATTTATTGTTACAGTGCAACCCCACCTATTTGCGGATACATCTATTTGCTGATTTTTCTGTGGAACATGACACCAAGTTATTTGTGGAAAATCTGCCTATTCATGGATTTTTTTTCATAGTGCCTATCTGGGGCTGGGCGATATGGCCTCAAATAAATATCATGATATATTGAACAGTTCACCTCTAACCCAAAGCAGCCAATCTAGAAGTGCCATTTATTTTCCAATGGCGCTGATTGGCTGTACCCCATGTAAACATTAGCTTCTGCGGTAGGGCTCAGACGGTGTTCACTGAGCATATTAATGCAAGCTAAAGTATATATATGGGGTGTGAACTTTTACTACTTCCAACTGTATTTCGAGGCATTTTGTCCTTTGCACTTCCATCTAATTGGTCGTGTTTAGGGAGGTGATGTTTTTTTTTAAATCTATGGCTCCATGATTCATTATCATCTCACAAATTCTCTGTGCTGGTTTCATGTTGCATTGTTTCTGCTCACACCTTTAAAAAAAAAATCTCCAACTTTGGAGCCAATTGAGGAGTTGATGTATTGTGGTCCCTAACCTTTTCATCGCCACGGACCGGTATGATATCAGACAATATTCACATGGACCTACGGATTAATGCAACAAAATAAAAACAAAATGACCGACATAAAAAACTGAGTTATTTTAAATACAATACTAAATGTAAATCCAATGTGTGCTTGTAACTTTATTAACGTTTCCATATAGTTGCGCCAACAACATCAGTAACATCATCTCTGCCCCCTTGCTCTCTGGTTGCAATAGTAACTTTTAAACATGCCTTGAAAATAAGATTTGCTATAAAAACAATCTAAGGTGCATGAAAAAATAAAACGACGCTGAATCAGCGAGAGCTCCACGGCTGTTTTTCTGTAAGGAGAAGATCCCATCTTGTCCCCTCCATAGAAAGCTCGGTTGCCACATATTATGCAGAGCGGGCCTGGTGCGTGGAAATCGCCTGTCGCAATAAATCCATATTTTAAGAACGACTCCTGGTTTTGTATGTTAAAGGGGAAATATTATGCCTCTTTTTAAGAGAGTTATAATGTGTTTTCTGTACAAAACATGTTAATGAGGTTCTTTGCACAAAATCACTCTCGCATAAAGCGATCTCACCAGCTCAGTTCTTGACCATTTCAGTCCCTTTCAGAATGAGCTTTTTAGAGGGCTCTGACTTTTATGCAAATTAATGGTTGCGGACCAAGCCCACCCATCTTGTTACTAGGGTACTACATGAAAATGGCATGAAATTGGGTAGGTTGGTAACAATAAGTTACATTTTAAAACAGCTTGTAGAAGCACAAGATTTCTGACAGGAGAAATTTGCAAACAAATGGATGGATGGTTGTTATTCATGTTTGAAGTGTTTATAGAGGCAGCAGAGACCCAAAATGGCAACACAAAAGGATGAAAAAAAGTGAAATGTGCTTAATATGTCACTGAACCGTTTCATTTTTGCAAAGAAACTTTTTAGGGACCTGTTTTTAATAATTTTGCTAGATGTGGGTTTTTTTTTTTTTTAAGTGTCTGGACACGCGTTAAGAGTGGGTTAAAGGCCAGAAGTAACAGCGAAATCTGGGCATCTTTCAAAATAAAATATCTTCTAGACTTGGATAACAAACGGAAATACTGCAAGTTATTTATACTTACTATGCGACCTGGGGGTTGGGGACCTCTGATTTAAAGTATTTATTTTGGTTTTGCAGATTTTATTATGTAGGTTAGTTGAAACTGACTAGAAAGTTGATTGTTTTGGAAAAAAACTATCTGTCTTTCATTCGGCTAAACTCAAATTAGATTAAAGTTCAATTTTTCATGTAATAGTCCAATTTGCTGTCAGCGCCCAAGTGAAGCATTTTGATTTTCTGCACGTGCATTTAATAGAAAACAAACTTCTGTCCGTAATTATAAGGTTAAGTTATTCTTGACAGCTTCAAGTGCTTTTAGCTCAGTTCTGTTGTCTTTAAAGCTCCGGTTCAGCATGCAAAAAGATAAACAAACATGACTGAGAGTCACTCAAAGAGGAGTGCAGCTCCAACATTTTCGGCATCCCATCACCGTCTGAGGGGGAGCCTCTGACATGAGGTCACAACCTTAAGATGGTAATCGCAGCAGCACATTTGGGACCGTATGGCTCGGCTGTCCCAGTGTATAAACCAAGGTCAGGAGTTCAGTTATTTATAGAGCAGACTTCGTCTTTCATCCCAGTTACGCTGATGTTACTCTGTTGGTGGGTTTATGTGAAGATGGGGCAGAATTTCCTGCCGGTGTGTTCTCCAGAATGAGGTTTGTTTTCTTGTTTATAGCTAATGATTGACTGTTTTTAAACAGGAAAATTATTGCTGCTTATTGGAATTTTTTTGGTGTGTTTAAGAATCACCTAAGTTATCCATATTCCTCTTGTACCTTAGAAATTGAAGTTACAGGGTTTAGATCATTTTTACAACTTTTCCTGTTTACGGTCTGTATCAAAAAAACGTGTAAAAGCTTATAAGCGAAAAAGGCAGCAGAGAGTGCACCAAAAAATTGTTAAAAGTGATGATCTCAGATATTGATGCATAACACATTGACTAAATAGGATGAAAGCAGAAGTCTGGAGTTTGAGTTCATAAAGGAAGGTTTTATGTGATGTTTTATCAAGTGAGGGGTAGTAAATTAGCTGAACCGTGGAACAGTTTGCCCCTGCAGCTTCGCTTTGCAGACTCGGGAGGTTTTTAAAAACCAACTGAAAAAATTTTTTTTCACCCAGACTTTTATGTCATGATTTTAATGTTTTTTTTATGCTTGCCTTTGATATTTTGTATTACTTAACTACGATCTATGTTTTCTCAGCATTTTATGACTTTTGTCTGTGAAAGGTACTTCATAAAAAAACTTTAGTCACTTACTAATGTTCGAAAGCAGCAGCTTGGAGACCTAATAAACCGGCACCCTAGGAGGAGATTTCAAAGTGCTCTGTAGTGATTCTTTTTGCCTGCATTTCAAGATAATAGAGTATGGTGGCAAAACTAATTTGAAATAATATTTTGTTGGCATTCATGTAGAGGTTGTATATTCTGCTCCAATTCTCACCAGCATTATTACTCTGCTTTAACTTTTACTGTTCTAGAGTTATCTATATTACGCCTGTACAGCACTTTGATGTAGCAGAGGTTGTTTTTAAATGTTTAATTGACAGACAATGATAATTCGGGTCTCACTTTTTTCCCCCACATACCAGTGAAGGTTTGAATGCAGTAATGCAGTTATCAAAACAATATTCAAATACGCTTCAAATTAATTCTACATAGGTATGTAGATAGGAGAGCTAATGTGGTCATAATCAACACCTGCAGTTGCTCCTATGGTCTGGCTGTTGACTCTGCTCAAGCAGTAGGTCGTAGTCATTGTTCATCCCTCTGCCTTGGGTTGATGGTTCCCTAAAATTCAAGATTTCATGAGGCACAAAGAAAAAAAACACCACATGATCATCAATATATGTTAGTACTCATAGGCATCATTTTAGCCAGGACGCATGTCCACGGCAATACTTATAAATGATAGTTTTCTCCCCACCACTTAAAAAATTATTTTTTTACCTGGACGCCTATAAGGGAGAATATTCTGCTATCCCATGGTTGGGAAATATTCTTGCATGCTCTTTCCACCAAAACAGTACATCAACAAGATCCTCTTTGGAAGTCTTAAACAAAACATAAAAACATAGGCCTACATATTTTCTCACCCGCAACCCGCCCGCACTAAATAAACTTCCAACTGGACTCTTGAAATTTATGTATTTTTCCACCCTCGAAATAACTTTAATGCAAGTCACTCGTGGGTGATTGCAGGACTCTGAACTGTAGTGAAGTTTACGTTTTTCCTCAGAGAACAGCAAGGGACCGCATTTTATTGCTGCACATATTCTTCTGGGGCGAGTATGTCATTAATATAGGCAACATTGTTCTTTGTGCTACGATGTGGATTTTAATGATTCGTCCAAGCCAACAGCCTAATGGTGGCTTTCAGTGGCATTTGAAAAACAAGACAAAACAAAAAGCCTATGGCTTTTAACTTTTATTGATTGAATAACATACGATTTTTAAAACATGTTAATTGTTATCTAATTATTAATATGCACTGCAGTGCATATTGTAATGAAATCTCAAATGGATGAATACTTTTAAATGAATAATTCATATTTATTGTCCCCAGCAACGAACTGCTAGTAGGCCCGACTAGTTCTGTTTTAGTTGGGGGCATAACTCAGTCTGACCATATTTAAACAGTTTTCTGAAAGAAAAAAGTTTTTAAAGGTTGATTTAGATTTTTGTTAAGGTTTCATATTTCTAAAGTTTTAAGGTTTTCTGGCTGTAAAGCATGACAATACATGCCCTCTAAAGCATCCAAGAGTACTCGTAAACTGCATGAGGGGAACTATCGGTTTAACTACCGCTTCCGCCTTGAAAGATTTCTTTGAATCATTTTGTTTTACAAATCTTAACATTTGAGATGCTGCTATTTCAGTCTATTTACAGTAAACTGAGAAGCCCCATCCGATTTTATTCTGTATTTCTGACTTTGTTTCTTCTGTTTTAACATTTTCTTTTCCTCCCATCGACTTTCCATCTTTTGCCTCCTGATTTCCATTCTTCTTCTTCTTTCTTCCATCCTTCTGCCAATCCAAACCTTTGCCCTTTTTTATCTTTAGCCGACTTTGGAGCTACCTAAACTGAAGGTATGCTTTTTGTCATAATAGTCTGTAATTAGAATGCATTTAAGGTTTAATTAGTAGCTTCATATCAACAGGGAATTTCTAAAACCATGGCACACGTTGACACGCGTATGTCTGTTACTAGATAATGAAAAGTCATTTTATAGAATCCTATAAAGGTGTGGTTTGTTTTTACTTCTTTCTCATTCAGTTGGTTTCTTGAATTTATTTTGTGCCATTTTCATGATTTTCATGCACAATTCCAGTTTTGCATATCCAGCATTTAGCTTTTCCATGTTGTGTTTCCTCGTGTTCCATCACTTCTGCATCGTCGCTGTTTTCCACAATGTCTGGACTGTATTGTTGTCTGTGAGTGTAACTGATGAGCCAGAGCCTTTGTGTGTGTGGTCTGTTGTATGAATCCATAATGATGATGCCATTGACATGTTGATTTGGGTTCCTGTGCCGTCATACAGAATATAAATGAGACCTTCATGCTGGCTGAGGCGTGTGGTTTGCTGGATCAAAACAAATGTTGCTCAACATGAAACGCAAACACACGGCGCCATAACCCGATGTTGCTGCTGTTCCCATGTAATTCATGAAAAACATATAGATAAATAACATTTGTGTTCGCCTTTATGCTTCTGCTGGTTTACATGTCAGTAAAACATTTTATTTTACATATTTATGTGTAATGTCAGGCTGTTTATGAGGATTTTTCCAGAACACTTCATACGTACAGCTGCAGTGTTCAATAAACTGACATCCAGCTCCTGCAGGTTTCTGTTTCCATTAGTGCTAAGCTAACACTAGCATGAGTACTCTAGGTTTTGATATAACTTGTTGACAGTTCAGCATACAGTTGATTGCAGATATTTACATTCACTGTATAGAAACACAGACACGTCAACTGTAAATTATTTATTTATATTTTTTTAAAGTGTCTTCAAACATAAATTTCTTTTGGTAGATCTACCTTTTTAAACTGTATGGCTCGGGTCAAATCCTTCCGCAAGCTTTTCACAATTTTGGCCCATTCCTCCTGCCAGAACTGGTGTAACTGAGTCAGGTTTGAAAACAGGAGTTACAATCACAGTTTCAAGTAGGATTTATAAACGATAGCGGGCAATATTTAGTGGCCCAACGATGTTTATGAACACTGTCGCAATGGTGTTTATATATTCAGCCGAAGCATTCAAAGTCAACTGAACAAAGAACAAGTTATTGTTATTTCTGGGCTCATTACAATGTTATTAATATGGAGGTCTAGTGCTTTTGTGGGTTTTGTTGAAATTTAAGCAGCTCAAAAGTGAAACTACCTTTTTAAACATGGCACTCGCTGAATTTCATTTGCTTCTGTTCTCCATAATCCTGCTGCCCATAGCTCCTAACAAAAGTGTTTTTTAGCTCTGGCTCAGCAATGGAACTTGTTTAACAGAAAAATACCACTTAACTGATTTGATCCAAATGTATTTTGTTATATTTTAACCTACAGTGACAGTAACTACACTGAATCCCCTCTGAAAGGGCAATTTGAGTATGTTAAACAATCCTCTCCTGTTAAATAGTCTTTTACACATGGTTTAGTTTCATAATTATCTTATGTTATCAGGACTAACCACTATAATCTGGCTTTCTAATAAGAAAATGAGCCACGCAGCGTAGCAGATGTTTTATAACGGCATGAATGCTTTACTGTTTAGTTAAACGTTAGATACACAAGTAGTCGCGTACTGCACAGTTTTGCCATATAGACACGATTCAGATTTTCTACAACTTAATCAATCCTCTACTTGAAGTAACCATAAGATTCAATAGAAATAACAGCTACAATTTAAAACAAACCTGCGAGATCCTTTTTTAAAGGTGCATTTGCTGGCTCTAAACCCTGAGATGTCTATCTTTTCTTTTTGAGTGTTTTGCATGGTATTCACAGCTCTAAAATCTCATTTTCTGTTGTCACCTAGGACATCATCAATTCTCAACCAGCTCTGGGGACCCTCAAGGTTGACGACGACGGATTTTACGTAATCTGGATTCCAGGGGGCAGCGCGGTAAGACAAACACACAGAGAAAGTCTCAAATGTTGGTTTCAAAGTGAAAAGAAAATTAGCTTTTTTGCTGTCTGAGAAGAACTAACATTAGGAAACTGAAATTGACCACAATGGCTTTTTAATGCACCAACATGAGTGCTAATCATTTACTTGTCCACTTTAAAACTAGTATATGACCATGCAATCTTCTTCTGTGTGGTTTTATCTTTAACTGCTTATCCTCTTCTGAGCTCATATCAATTCCCATATTGTGGTTTTTCCTGTCCATTAGCTCCACCGAAATTGGTCTCTTCAAGTTGTCGTGGTTTGGTGTTGTCTTCTTTTTCCTTCCGCCTCTACTCTGATATCGTTGTGGTCTTTATCAGTCTTGTCTCTCTTTCACTCCATCATCACCACTTCCGCACATCCATCCTCCCCTTCATATCTTTGGTTGGCTGCGTTTGGTTCTCCATTAGTGCAGTTATATTAGATTTTACATTTTGGGCATTTAGCTAATTGGTCAGATGCAATAAGCAGCGGGCTGGTAGGATGTTGCATTTTGAGATTTTAGTTACGATTATGTATCACAGATTTATTTAATCATAAAACCTGACTTGGGGTAGTCAAAGAGTTTGATGAATTAGGCTTTCTTGCAAGCAATAAGGGATTGTTTCTGGTCTTTTTGTTTATTTTATTCACTTAGCTTAGATGTGATGATAGATGGATATAGATCCTTTGCTATGGTACTAGGGTCTACATTTTTCATTTAATCAACACAAACTATACAAAAATTTTAGCTTCTAGTCAGAAATATATAAAATAGTGTTCTGATTTTGAATTTATAAATATACATTTTTAGTACTTTATAATTGTTTTTAGCTGCAAAAGTCAACTTACTTCTATAGCTGTTACTGAGTAAACAATACATCCATTGATACTTTTTCTCCTAAATATTAGACTAAATTCTGACTGAACGTCAGATTCTGCCTGCAGTGTTTGCAGATGTAAGATAACTGTCAAGAAAAAAAAAGAATAAAAAAAGAATTACATTTCCAAGCATCCAGCAGCTACACTGAGAGAAACATAATCTAGGGTGACCATATTTAGATTTCCATAAAAGAAGACACTTTGTCCAATCCTTAAACACCTCAATCATATCCTGTTAACTTAAAGAACACTTTTTTTTAAAGGTTTTTGTGGCCACAGTGGCCTTTATTGAAAGGCTGGAATCAAACCCTGGACAACCGCATCGAGGACTAAGGCCTCTGAACATGGGGCGCCCGTCTTAACCCACTGCGCCACGCGACGCCCCTTAAAGAACACTTTTTGTTTTAACATATTTAAACTGTTCCTGCACTATGTGGTCAGTAAGAATATTTAAATAAACTTCAGGAAAGTTTTCACAAGTCAACCATTACATAAATAAATTTTAAATATTTGGAAATCAAAAGCATAATTAATTACTCTTTTGTTTCAGGAAATTAACATTTAACAATAATAGCTTGCTTTTTAGGTCATGCGGAACAGAAACTAAACAAAGATCTGAAATTATAATCTGAAAAAAAGTATTTTCTTTTCAAAGTAATAATTAAAAATAAAAAGCAGCAGACTCGCAAAAACACTTAAAACAAAGTGTTATACTCCAGTCTTTAGTTTTTCACTGTCAATTTTAAGAGATGAACTCTGACTTAGCAGCCTTTTCATAGTTTTTGTGTCCGTGTGACCAACGGGATCTTTGGATCCTGTCATACACAGAAACTAATCTGCTAGCTACGATCATGATGCACTCCGCCACACAAATGTTGCACCCGGGATAAAATAAAGGAACATTTCTTTTGCAGTTCCTCCGTAAAGCTACACTTGGGCTGACATCTTGTAAAGCAGCTGCCCTGCTCTGCAGCTCAGGGAGGACGCACCGGACAGCATGTAAAACGTGGACATGTCCGGGGAAAAGAGAACGCTGCTGCTAACATAATACACAACAACAAAGACGCTCCTTTCAGAAGTAAAGCGCAAAATATTTGCTGTAGTTTGTAAATTTCACGCTGCATGGCTGAAACACCAGCTGCAGCATAACGTTTCCGACGGACAGCCCCCTGAAAAATGTCCGGGCGGCAGACTGGGCTATTATGTTTTTGTCACATCAATTATCATGAAAAATTATTTATTTTAAACACTTTTTTGAAACGTTTCAAATCGCAATTAATCGATTAAGTGAATTGGCACACCACTCGCGTTAAGAAGCTATCTTTATCAGTCAGTGGTTGCTGAGAGGACTAAAAGTAAAAATGGGTCAAGATTGCATATAAATAGATAGGCGGATTTTCCACAAATGCTTTGGAGTTGCATTCCACAGAAAACTCTGCAAAATACAGAGCTGTGAATAGGTGGGGGAGCCACCGTTCTTGTTGGCTGATTAATTCCCCCATGTAACGAGTCTCACTGCTGTAGATGGGCACGACTGACACACATGACACCTATGCTAAGAGCCACAGAGTGTTGGAAGAACAGATGAAAAAAAGCAGCTGATAACCTCGTCACAATATTTAACAATAGTATACCGTTTGCATCAAATCATCCAGGCAGGTTTTGTCCAGCTACTTGCCTGAATAAAAAGGTTTGCTCCTAAACTTTTAAATAACTCCAGTATTCCAGAATGAAAATTTGCTCGAATCAAAGGCAGATGTATAATTGTGATTTTGGAAAAAGTGATGTACTCGCTGGTTTCATGCTGAATTTCTCAGTCATGCGACGTCTTGATTATGTGAAGCGATTTTAGTCAGCTCAGATAAAAGCTTTTACGTGATCAGGTAGAATTTTGACAACCAGAATTTTGGATCAAATGAGATTTGTTGAGAAGGCAATCCAAAGAAAATAATTCAGAACCAGCATAATTAACTTGAACACCTTCAACACATTACTTCTCCTCTCAGCTAAACTTTCCTCGCTCTCCTTGTGACTGTCTGTTTATTCCATAGGCATATATGGAACGACCCGTTGATAATAGCTACTATCACAATGTTGTGTCTGCATGTTTTGGATTGTGTGCCCGAGTGCTCATATCTGGGCCACAGCACACGTCACCTCAATCGTTCGGCACGTGTGTCAGCATGTGTTCACGCATTCTCATAAAGCGCCGAAGCTTTAAACACTTGTTTTATCCTGATGTGTTACACATGTGCATTTGTGGGAATGAGATAATGGGCCATTCGTCGCCCGAAGGGCAGCTGTGACACTGTTTAGCAGAAAGTGAGACAATCACTCGTCGGTTCCTTACATAGAGATGGGCGAGGAGCTCTTTCACACTGTGTGCAAATGGCTGCCAAGAAACAATGTTTTTCTGTCTCGTTTAGCTGGATCAGAGTCTCTGCTGCAGAATAAAAGATGAATTATTACTCGGGTTTCTTTGAACATAGATCAAATTAAGTTAATGATGAATTATCATTGTTAGTGATGATTTATAAATAATTTCAGTTTATTTGTGTTAAAGTACTGCGCAGATTTATTAAAATAAAGTCTGTATCCTAGTTGTTAACCTAGATCTATTTAGCAGTAAGGAACTGCTATTGATGATAATAATAATAGTACTTCTGTTCATAACGTTTCGTCGAGCTCACGAGATGACATGATAGACAATATTGGGTTTACAAGACTGAGACCAGGTCTTGGAAATACACAAAAAGTGCCTCCATGGATTATGTGAAGTATTTTTTGTAAATTCTGTAATCAGTGTTAAAAATTAAAGTCTGCTTTTGATCAGTCCATATTTTGCTGTTTTCAATCTAAAGTTGCTCTAATGTCCAAAAAAGCGTTCGAAATGTGTTTAAAATTATCTAGTTTAGGTTTGAATGGCTTTAGTGTTATAAATGGAAGTAAATTTATTTCCAAATTCAATAATACTTTATTAATCCCAAAGGGAAATTAAATGTTGTTGTAACTTGTATTAATTTCATGATATAATAATTTCTCTTCAGAGAGTTGTTTTAGACGCTGATGGCTGTGGACAGGAAGCATACTCTGTAGCAGTCTGTGTTACAGCGGTTCTAAGGAAGCCTCCGACTGAAAACACACTGTTGTTGCATGACGGTCTCATAAAGAGGATGCTCAGGGTTGTATTCTTGATTTTATTAAGAATCCTTCTTTGCATTATCATCTCCAGAGGTTCCACAGCCGTTCCCAGAACAGAACCAGAACCTTCTTTATCAGCTTGTTTAGCCTTTTTAAATCCCTGGCTCTGATGGTGCTACCCCAACAGATGATGGTTAAAGAGATTACACTCTCCATGGGAAATGAAACAGGGGAAAAAACCCTTTAGTGCTGGGAAATATGGCTAAATGATATCAACCTGCAGGAATGTTGCTGTTGAATGTTGCAGAAGAGTTGGCTTGGTCAAGGATGGACCAGAATCATAGGCTATGTTCACACTGCAGGCTGAAATGACCCACTTCCGATTTCTTTTACCCCTATTCGACATGTATCTGATCTTTTCATGACAGTCTGAACGACACAGATCCGATCTTTTCAAATGTGACCCAGGCCACTGGGGTATGTGGTCCAAAATCCGATACGTATCCGATCTTTTGAAATGCGACTTCAGTCTGAACGGCCAGGTCACATGTATCCGACCCACACGTCATAGATACTCTGTTCCCGTGACATAGTAAATCGAACGCGCTCACAAACATAATCAAAAGTGGATCTGGACATTCGAAAGTTACTGATGAATTCTGTATTAGTGAAGCCACTCACATCAGTCTCCCACCACTCCTGGCTGCGACTCCGAACCCACACGTTTCTCTGTACCGACGTTGCTACCACTTCTCCACAAAACGCCATGGCCAAAAACTTTGCTCTCCTCCTTTTAATTTTTCTTCTTAAAACGAGAAGATTGAAATTGTGCTGGCGCCGTTGTGAAAATAACTTTAATGAGGCCAAACGAGCTCCACTGTTGACATCCATGTGTAACTACTTCAGCAAACAACAAGTGACGTCGTTGACCGTTGAGTACTTTTCTGCGCACGCGGGTCAATGCTGGGTGATTTCACGAGGTTCACGTTCACACAGGAGATCACAAAAGGTTGCATCTAATTGGAAATGTGAACGGCCTTGCAAAAAAAATCGCATTTTTTCAAAAAATTGGACTTGAGCATTAAGCCCTACAGTGTGAACGCAGCCCTAATCAGTATGAATTGGTTATAATATAAATCTTTAAAACACTTACAGTTTAACCAAACTATACATGAGACATGAATGACTGACTGTTTCTATTTATCATGAAAGCTACCAAAAGAAATGGTTACGTTCAGCCCGGATCTCAATGGGATTGAGATCCGGGCTCTTCGCTGGCCATGGCAGAACACTGACATTGCTGTCATGCAGAAACTCGCGCACAGAACGAGCAGTATGGCTGGTGGCATTGTCCTGCTGGAGGATCATGTCCGGATGAGCATAAAGGGTAATGCATAAAGGGTACCACATGAGGGAGGAGGATGTCTTCCTTGTACCGCAAGGCATTGAGATCGCCTGCAATGACAACAAGCTCAGTCCGATGGTGATGTGCCCCGGACCATGACGGACCCCCCAACTCCATATCGATCCCGCTCCAGGGTACAGGCCTCGGTGTAACGCTCATTCCTTCCACGATAAACACGAATTCGTCCATCACCCCTGGTGAGACAAAACCGTGATTCATCAGTGAAGAGCAATTTTTGCCACTCCTGTCTGGTCCAGCGAAGGTGGGTTTGTACCCATAGGCGCCATTGTTGCTGGTGATTTCTGGTAAGGACCTGCCTTACAACAGGCCTACAAGCCCTCAGTCCATTCTCTCTCAGCCTATTGCGGACAGTCTGAGCACTGATGGAGGGATTGTGTGTTCCTGGTGTGACTCTGGCAGTTGTTGTGGCCATCCTGTACCTGTCACGCAGGTGTGATATTCGGATGTACCGATCCTGTGCAGGTGTTGTTACACGTGGTCTTCCACTGCGAGGATGATCAGCTGTCCTTCCTGTCTTAGGCGTCTCACAGTGCGGACATGGCAATTTATTGCCCTAGCCACATCAGCAGTCCTCATGCCTCCCTGCAGCATGCCTAATGCACGTTCACGCAGATGACCAGGGACCCTGGGCATCTTTCTTTGGGTGTTTTTCAGTCTGTAGACAAGTCTCTTTAGTGTCCTGCGTTTTTAGAACTGTGACCTTAAATGCCTACTTTCTGTAAGCTGTTA
Source organism: Valencia hispanica (assembly GCA_963556495.2). Lineage (NCBI taxonomy): Eukaryota > Metazoa > Chordata > Actinopteri > Cyprinodontiformes > Valenciidae > Valencia > Valencia hispanica. The sequence goes on from OY747714.1 coordinate 34,575,659, forward strand.
AAGTCTTAACGACCATTCCACAGGTGCATGTTAATTAATTGATTATGGTTAATTGAACATGCATGGAAAACATTGTTTAAACCCTTTACAATGAAGATCTGTAAAGTTATTTGGATTTTTACAACATTATTGTTGACATACACAGTACTGAAAAAGGGACGTTTCTTTTTTTGCTGAGTTTAGGTTGGGCCGGAATGGTAACGTCTGCGTATGAAACGGTGGCATGAATCGATGAATGGTTAAACTGTTTTCCAAGTTTGGAAAAACAGAGCATGAGAAAATATTTATATTTCCAGACTTGATTTCCATCCATCCATCCATCCATCCATCCATCCATCCATCCATCCATCCATCCATCCATCCATCCATCCATCCATCCATCCATCCATCCATCCATCCATCCATCCATCCATCCATCCATCCATCCATCCATCCATCCATCCATCCATCCATCCATCCTCCCTCCCTCCCTCCCTACCTAGAATAACTGCCTAAAGTGTCTTCCATCTTCTTAAATGGTGATTTAGGCTTCTCACTGAGGTACTCTCTGTTGAACTGGTCACAAATGCTTTAGTGGACAAAAGAATAAAGGTGCAAGAGAAGTTGTCCTGCAGAAAACCATTTAATATAGAGTACTCCTCATATATCGCTTCTTGTCCTTCTGTCCCTGTTACACTGTTTACAGGACAAAAAACCCCAATCTAGTTATGTTTATGTGTGTTTAATAATTGATACTTCTAGTTTGTCACAGTCTACATGAAAGGTTATTTGTCACATTCCCTGACGTGGGTGCAAAAAATGACACGAGGACATGTAACTGAGACCGGTCTGACGTCAAATCTCTCTCCTCCGCACCGCAAAGTGTTATTACAGGAATCCAGGCGACACATCTCAGAGCAAATGGTAGTTCTGTGACACAGTGTTTGTCTTTTCTCTGATTACTGCCTTTGATTTATGGTACTGTTGGCATGACTGAGCCGGGTTAGTGTGGCTACTATTCTTATTTCAGTAGCGGGAACGCAGCTCGGCCACAGCCTCAGAACGCCCAGACCACCGAGGCAAATTGCAGGGAAATCCGGGAATTTGGAGGCAGGGAGTTGAATGATGTACATTTATGTTGTTTTGGTTCTGCTGAAAACTAAAGCAGGTTTTTAGCCGATAACCTTCCAGCAACCTGTCAATCAAACTGATTTTTCTTCTTCAGCAAACCTCGTTTTGTTTCACCCAAAGCTGACGTGAAAATAGATGCAACTGAATGTTTTCGGACGGAGTGTGTAATCGTTTCATCGATCCCAGAGTGAAGTTTTAATTCAGCCGTGTGGCTCCCCAGGAGGTTTTCCCGCCAGAGCTGGAGAAGAAGAAAGAGGACAGGGCAACGCAGATCTGCAGCGATTATTAATGAGAACAGTTCATACGCCTTCACACAGATAACAAGGATATTCTGGATGGAACCCATTTCTCTGAATAGAGGCGCCCAAAATATTAAACTCTCTGGCACAGCTTTATTTTTTGATGCTCCGCTCTTCTTATTACTGTAAATGTCAGAGATTTAAACTAAAACAGATCATCCAGTCTCAGGACTCTTTTCAACAGGCCACGCTCAGATGGTGTTTTATCATTTACAAGATGAACTGGATTGTACTTGGCAAAGACATTTTTAGATTCTGCAACCCAAAAATGTCAAAACCATTTTTTTTTTACCTTGAGAAAGGGTCTTAAAGGTGACATAGCATTTTTTTTTAGGCCAGAAAAGTGCTGGTGTAGCAGAGGTTTGTTAGGATGCAGCATCGTACATTGCAAAATGAAAAATACCCATTGAACATGTTCATGCTGACAAACTAGTCCAGGATGTGTGGGGTCTGCAGAGATGCTAGCTGCCCTTTTCCTGACCTGTAGAGGTCCTGGATGTAGGGAAGGTCCGCCCTAATGATCTTCTCTGCAGACATGATTGATTGCTGCAGTTTGGATCTGTCCTGTTCTGTGGATGAGCCAAACCACCCAGTGATGGACGGACAGAAACCAGACTGGATAATGGCTGTGTAGACGACGTTTAGCAGCTCCTGTGGCGGGTTGGGATTACATTGGGTTTATTTGGATTTTATGTGATGGACAAAGTAATTTATTTTTAGAAATTGGAAAGAAAATGTGCTTTTACAAATAAACACATGAAAGCTGTTGCATCTATTGAGCCCCTTTACTCTGATATTCCTAAATAGAATCCACTGAACCAAGGTGCCTAATTAAGAGTCCACCTGTGTGTAATTTAGCCTCAGTATAAATCCAGCTCAGAGGTTTATTGGAGAACATTAGAAAACAAACATTATCATGGAGACCTGGGGCGTTTCCTGAACCTGGAAGGATTGGTGGCTGAGCCCACACCCTTGTAGAGGAATCTGGGGAAACCTATGCAGTAAAAAAGGCGTTTTATTAAAGCTTTCCTGAGCATTGTGGCAACTTGTTTAAGCCAAATACTGCAATATGTAATTCAAATGTGACAATGTTAACAAGATCTCTAAAATTATTGATATTAATATAAGACAGGATAATAAAATTTTTGACAATTTCTAATGTACATCTACAGCTCTATGTCAATAAACATACCTCTGTGACATTTGAGGCATGTAGATTAGATTCAGAATTGCTTTTTTGTCAATACTTTTTTGGAAGAAAAATATCTAGATGTATGTCAAAAACCGGATTTCAGCTGAAAAATAGAGATATAATTTTTGGTCCATGTCGTCCAGCCCTACCCCAGCCCCAGAGAGCATTAATCAGACAAGTAGCTGAGTAATTCGTGGTAACTCTGGAGGAGCTGCAGAGATTCATAGCTCGTGTGGGAGAATCAGTTAGGAGAATTTTTGTATTGTGTGCTCCACAAACTGCCCTTTAAGGAGGAGTGTAAATAAGGAAGCCATATTTGGTCCTATTTACAGTTCACCATAAACCATGCAGGAGACAAAGCAAACATGTGAAAGACGGTTCTGGATGAGACCTAACTTTAAATTTTTGGACCTTATTGTGGAAGAAAATGTAATGTTAAGAATGATCTGTTCTGTGTAGTTCACATACTGATAGTTACTGTTTGTCTTTTCTTTATTATATTGTCAACCAATCTGATTATATGACACTATGAATTTAGGTCAGGACAAATCTTGTTTTGGAAGGCAGGTCAGTATCGCATATTTTCTCTGTTAACGCTGTACCTCCTTGATTGATCAACCAAGTCTGTATTAAAACCTCCGAGTATCTGAAGGAATCTCTCTCATCTCTTTTATTAAAGAACTTCCATGACAACCTACATCCAAAACACTGTGGAGGAAAACCAACTGTGCACATCACCTGGAACATACATTCCAACTAGGGATGTTTGATATTGGCTTTGTTACCGATATCCAATAAATCGTACTTTCTGATACCGATATGAACCAATAACGCCAATAGATGTCTACCTAAACGTTCAAAGTTTGCTCAGAAATCCAGAAGCCACAGAACATATTTTCGCCAAAGTAACATATCTCAAAAATTCTACCTCTGATCTTTCATATTTGGACATTTTGAGTGAGAGGAGAAGTAGCCAAAGAGGTTGATGTATATGTGCATGGTATGAAACGAAGGTATAAACGTTGTCATTAAAAAACAAAAAACGGATACCACTAATTTCCAATATAAAATTTTTATGCCAAAATCGGCTGATCATATCGATAGGCCAATGATATCAGACATCCCAACTGTAAAACGTGGTGGTGGCAGCATCATGCTGTTGTAGTGATTTTCCCTGAGCAGGGACAGAAGCTAGTTGGAGTTGATGGGAAGATGGATGGAGCTAAATATGGGACAATCCTTGAGGAAAACCTGTCACGGACTGGAATAGACTTGAGACTGGGGTGGAGGTTCACCTTCCAGCGGGATAATAACCCTAAATCTGAAGTAAGAGCTAGAATAGATTGCTTTAGATTCAAGGAAGTTGATGTGTTTGAAGGGCCTAGTCAAAGTTCAGAACTAAACAAATTGGTCATCTGTGACAAGACTTGAAAATTGATGTTCACAGATGCTCTCCATCCAGACTGACTGACCTTGAGCCTACAAAACTGTTTTGCTTTATTTGCAGTCAAAGGTGCTTCTAGGTGGCATTGACTCATGGGCGCTGAACACAAATGCAAACCACACTTTTCAGATTTAATTGTCCTTTCCCCTTCAAAATGATATTCTGCTTTGTGTTGGTCTCTCACCTAAAATCCCCATAAAATACGTTGAGGTTTCTGGTTGTAGCATGATGGAAAGAGGTTGGGAAAAGTCGTAGCAGCGCGTGAATACTTTTGTAAAGCACTCTGCCTCCAAAGATCTTAAAGACACAAACTTCAGATTTCGCCCTGACCACTTTAGTGTATTTTCTCCCTCTATGTTCAGAAAATGTTGATTTAGCCTCTGTTAACACAGCGGAGCTGCAGCTTCGACCGGATGACGGCATAAATCTGAAACTGTCGGTTGCGATCATAGATCTCATGTAAGCGGGCCGGCGGATGTTGCAGAGGAGCGAACCTGCACACCTCTCCTATATGAACAACATGATAAAGTTATACCTGATCTCAGCTCGCGGGGATCTAAAGCAGGAGCGTAGATGTTTCTACAGGGTGTTAAAACTCCTTGCTCCATCCATCATCTTTTGATTAGACATTTTTTGTTCCAATGTGGTTCTGTTTGGAGTTTGTCTGTCATATTTTCCCCCTTTTTCTACATGTTTTACAGCATCTCCTTTTTAACCCAACTTGTGTGTCTGCTTTGATTTATGCGTCCTTTCACCTATTTTCCAACTTTCCCCCCTTCATCCCATCTTATCTCCATCTGCTTTGTGTCACCGTCTTGTTCTGCTCCACTTTGTTTAACGTCTTATTTCAAATATTTCAACTCGTTTGTCAGTTTTCCCCCCAATATTTGTCCTACCTCTGTCCTGTTGGTGACAGGACCAGCCTTCTTCCCACGATTATTTTATCTTTTACATCTCTCTCTCTCTCATCTGCTGCTTCCTCTCTGCCGACTTTCCTCTGGATTTCTTTATTAGCCTTTCGCCAGCTTTGCAACATGTTTAAAGGGTAAGCTTACAAGAGCTCTGACTTTTTCTGAGTCTGGATCGCCCCCTGTTATATCCGAGTCCATTAAATGTTATCGTTTCTTACAAACTTTCAAATCAAAATTTTATTTTAGCTTCCAAACCTATGCTTCGAGGAGATAAATCAGACTAAATTGGGGGTTGGTCTGAGATTTTTATTTTGTTTCGCTAGGGGTTTAGTTGAAAATGTGTTGGTTTGCTGCTGTATCTCCTAACCACAGAAATAATCCAGTTTTGAAGCTACTTCCCAACATTCTTGCTGCGGGACGTGGGGTCGCGTCCAGCTGAGGCTTCGTTGTAAACACAAACTGCATGCCAGTGGCTGCGGGTTGCACAATATCCCAAAATACACACACACTGCATGCTTGCAACTTCCTGCTGAACCTTCGCTTCGTGTCTTCTGGCTGTCGCCTTCCTTATCTTTATGTTTGCATTCCAACCGGGACGTTTGGGGTGTTTTGCAGATGGTTGTGTTGCTGAGAGCTTGCATTTTCTCCTCACCGTTTCTGCAGGGGTTTTTCTCCGGGTTCTCTTGCTTCCTCCTGCAGCTCAGTGACATGCATGCAAGGCGATGACCCTGGTGACCTTTTGCTGATCTGACTGCCTTCCCTTTCAGTGCTGCCTTGTTGACAGGGTGGCAACATTTTGAATAAAATGATGTACTAACTTTACCAGCTATCAGCTACTGGGGGGTATACTGAGATCTCTAACGGATCTTTACGTTACATCACAGGGTTAGACGTTTAGTTGTCTTTTTCTAAATAGTTCACTGAAACATCTATTCCAACCTGTTTAAGGTCACAGCACAGCATCCTAATCAGATTTAAGTCCAGACTTTGACTGGGCCACTGGTGCTTTGGATCCTTAGCCGCTATTAGTAATTTCTTGTTTAATTCAGGACAACAATATTTGAATTACCTTCCAAAGTATTCAACTCAGCTTAATACTCTTGGGGATCATCAAGATGTGTTTTAGCCAGATGTGAGACGGGCTTTTTTTTTTTTTTTGGCCAGCCATGGTTTTCAACTTTGAACCCTCTCATGGAGACCATTTTTGCCCAGTCTCCTTCGCATTGTTTAGTCATAAACACTGACCTAAACTGCAGCAAGTAAGGCCTGCAGTGTTTTAGATGTTATTCTGGGTTCTTTTATGATTTCCTGGATGGGTCATTGATGTAATTTTGGTAGGCTGACCCCTCCAGGGAACGTTCACCACTGTTTCATGTTTTCTCCATTTCTGAATAATCGTTCTCACTGTGATACTCTGGAGTCTCAAGGCCTTAAGGGGGAATGCATATTGGAGGCGTTGCGGTACATCTTGTCAATTAATGCGTGTCAGTTTTACACACATTAGGCATGTCTCACTGAGTTGCATTGAGACATAGCATGAAAATTGACTCCAGCCTTGGGTAGTTTTATCGGCAGTGCTGGTGTTCCTCTATTTAACAGGTTTGAAAAGGTTTGATGGGCACTGTTCCTTGGAACATCAACTGCCAACACAGCCGTTGCGGGTTTTTAAACACGGATCTGATGCTTCTAATGTGTGTTGCCCTTTAGAATTGGCTTTGTAACCCTTTCCAGACTGATGAACAGCAATGATTTTGTTTCTTGTCTGTTCTTGAATTTCTTTAGATTAGGGCATGATGTGTTGCTTTTTATGAATATTTTGCCTAATTTCTATACACGTGATTTCTTGATCATTTGAAAACAAATATTGAAACAAACTGATATTAACATAGACATACGGTGGCCTAGAAGGGTCAATAAAATGCAAAAGCCACAACACAACAGAAAAAGCCACGATGGATCTAATCTAAATCGGAAGGTAAGCTAAATCAGAAGTTGAGCTAAAGTGGAAGGTAAGCTAAATCGGAAGTTAAGCTAAAATTGAAGCTACACTAAACTTGTTAGCATAACTTGCTAACACGGAATTTACGCGGAAAGGGAAGTTAAGCTAAAATCGAAGTTAAGCAAAAATGGAAGTTATGCTAAACTTGGTAGCATAACTTCTGTTTTAGCATAACTTCCATTTTAGCGTAACCTAACTTCCGTTGTGGCTTTTACATTTTATTGACCCTTCTGGACCACACCTTTAATCATGATGAAAAGCATTTATGTATCTCATGTAGGCCTATCTCGTTTATCTCAGCCTGATCCATTTGGACATCTCTTTTCCACATACATTTTTAGTGGATTGGGTTTTTAACTTTGTGTTGTAATTATTTTACTTTGATGATTTGAATTTTTGTTCTACTTTGTTGAACATTTTTGTGTAACATTTGTGTTTTATGAAGTGCTATATAAATAAGATTAAATTGAACATGATTATAGTTTAGCTAATATATCCTGAACACATGATATTTGGGTGCTATGGTAGTGGTGCTTGGACCCGTTTATCAGATTACTGTCTGATGTTTCCTTCTCAGCAAAGTAGATATTTAGGTTTTTGCATAACGGATGTTCCAAACCTGAATGAGTCATTAAGGTTTCAGAGACCAGGTACTAGAAATCAGGAAGAGGCATTCCTGCTGATGTATTTGATGGTTAAATCTTCTATTTAATAAAGAGGACAATTTATTTTTGGCGCAGTTAAGCTGTTCCAGGTGTTCTCCTCACTTGAACACACTTGGTTACTCTTAGTTTTAATTTAGCTTCATCTTGTTTCCCTTTGGCTATTTACTCTCTAAACCCAGCTCCAGCTTTTTACCGTTTCCCGAATTGGTCCTTCACGTGTCTCTTGTCCTGGGACAGCTGGTAGCCATCAGAGGGATGAGGCAAAAGTCACTCCTCTAACATAAACTAAAACATGTAATTTTGTCTACTTCTGCTATTTCATTCTTTCTGTTTTCTCTCACCTCACTATTTCTCCATCTCAACTTTTAAATTTTTTTTCTCTCTCATCTTTATTCCTCAAGAATTACTGCTCCCTAATTTCTTATAACACTTCAGATCTCTGTATACTGTATCTGCCTCTTGGCATGGGAAAGTGGGCCAAAAGTTGCAGAGACAAACATCTGGCTGCTTGGGATTTTTATTGCCCCCTCTTTTTTTCCTCCCACTTAAAATTTTCCATATTTTTTTCTCCTCTTATGCTGCCTGTCCATCCTGTTGTCGTTATACATCCCTCTCTCGTACAGGTCATGTCCATGTCACTTGGTCTGTTGGGTTTGTCCTAGGGCCTCTGAGGTGTGAAATTGATTTCTAAATCTGACGTGGCGATGCTGAGTCACAATTTTAATATTGTTGTTTTTTATAAAGGTTTTGTTCAGAGGTTTACATACAGTCATGATCGGCATGAATGGCTTTTTAATTTTAGGCATTAAAGATTTGTTTACACAACTTCTTATTGCAGCATGAAACTGTGGATTTTTCTCTAATCGCCATGGGGCAAAATTAAACAAACAGGTTTAAATGTATTTGCATAATATTTAGGCAAATACCCGTTAGCAAGTTGCATCTGAACAACACCATTTGTAGCTCTCAACAAGCAACTACCTTACACCTGGCAGCATATTTAATTGCTCTTTATGGCACAGTTGACAGAGTTCATTAAGTTTAAATGGTTTCCTTGAGCGTACCAAAAGTTTTAAGCATAGTTTCAAAGTTTTGAGTTGCGCTGAGGTCATAGCTCTGGGAAGAAGATTCCAGGATTTTGATGTTAACCTGTTTAATTCATTCCGAAACTAGCTTTTGTGTGCAAGTTTTAATCTTGTATACCAGGGGTTGGTAGTCTTTAGAGCCAGTGTTCTGCCTTTTTAGATGTTTCCTCACTTGAATATGCCTGACTTCAAAAAGTAATAGCTACTTCAGAACTTGGTGAAAAACTTGGTAGATAATTTTACTATTTATATAAGCCATGTTGGAGCAGGGAAACCTCTAAAACAGACAGGACTCTGTCCCCAGAGGCCCAGATTTACCAACCCTTAGTCTTTTTGATTTGATACAGAGTTGAAGAATTTGAAGATAGTCCTTCATTATTTCATCCACCTTGTGCAAAGCACTTATACCAATAAGCCAAGGCAAGGGAAATGTATTTGTATAGCACACTTTCAGCAACAAGGTGATTCGAGGTGCTTTGGATGATTAGGGGAAAAAATAAAAGCAGTAATAAAATACAACAATAAAAACAGAAAATTCAACATCAGAAACATAAAGAACATTAAATTATACCACAGTTATGTACTTCCAGCATCATTAGTAAGTTAACCACAGACAGCTCTAAACGGATGAGTTTTTAGCCTTGATTTAAAGGAACTCAGTGTTTCAGCAGCTTTGCAGTCGTCTGGAAGTCTGTTCCAAATAAGGGGAGAATAGAAGCTGAAAGCTGCTTCTCCATGCTTGGTTCTAATTCTAGGGATGTTGAGTAGACTAGAGTTGGAAGACCTGAGTGGTCTGAGGGGTTGGTATAGTAACAGATCTTCAACATACTTTGGTGCTAAGGCATTCTATGATTTATAAACTAGTAAAATATTTTGAAGTCTATTCTGAGCTACAGGGAGCCAATGTAAGGACTTTAGAACTGGGGTGATGTGCTCTACTTTCCTGGTTCTAGTGAGGACGCGAGCGGCAGCGTTCTGGATCAGCTGCAGCTGTCTGATTGACTTTTTAGGCAGACCTGTGAGGACGCTATTGCAGTAATCAATCCGCCTAAAGATAAACGCATGGATGAGTTTTTCGAGGTCCTGTTGCGACATCAGTCCTTTAATCCTAGAAATGTTCTTCAGGTGATAGAAGGCTGATCTTGTTATTGCCTTTATGAGAACCTGTAGGTTCAGGTCTGAGTCCATTACTACACCTAGATTTCGGGCCTGATCAGGAGTTTCTAGCTGTATTTACTGAAGCTGTGTGCTGACTATTGATCCTTCCTTTTTAGGTCCAAAAATAATTGCTTTAGTTTTGTTTCTATTCAACTGGAGAAAATTATGGCACAGGCATACATTGATTTGCTTAATGCATTTACTTAGCGTTTGTAGGGGTTCAAAGTTACCTGTTGACATTGTAATGTAGAGCTGTGTGTCATCTGCATAGTTATGGTAACTAGTCTTAGTGGTTGTTATAATCTGGGCTAGCGGGAGCACGTAAATATTAAATAGGGGGGGGCCCACGATGGAGCCTTAGGGCACCCCACATATTATTTCTGTCTGTTCTGATGAAAAATTGCATATTGACACAAAGAAGTTCCTGTTCTTTAGGTAAGACTCAAACCAGCAAAGTACTGTACCAGAGAGTCAATAGAAAGCCCATAGAAACCAGAAGAACCCCACACCATGATGCTACCACCACCATGCTTTGGTGCAGTGTTCTTTTGTTTGAAAGCCTCACCTTTACTCCAAATATACTTCTTACTGTAGCCACACAGCTCAATTTATGTCATGCCTGATTATAAAATCTTTCTCTTGAACTAATTTGGCTTCTCCTTCTGGGCAGCTGCAAATTTCACTCAATCTTGATGTTAAACTTTCACTGAGGAAAATGACACTGGTGTTTCAGCAGTTTCCAGTTCACTGTGGGCTTGAAGTTGGGTGGTTTTTGGACTTCCTAAACCATGTTCTTTTGTGTCTTTTTGTCTCGTGTTCTTTTATCTTTTTTGAGCATGCATAACCTGCTTAAGGCCACTCCAAAACGCCATTCAGAACCAAAGATACTGGTGTGCTTTGGATCCTTGTTCTGCTTCACAACCCAAGTACGCTTGAGTTGAAGGTCAGGAACTGATGACCAGATATCCTCCTTCAGGATTTTTTCTTAGAGGGCAGAATTCATGGTTTCTTGAATTACAGCAAGTTATCTGGCCAATCTTAGGAAGTTATACCACTGTTTATGTACTCTCAAGTTGTGGAAAATAGCTCTCACTGTTGTTCACTGGACTCCCAAAGCCCCAGAAATGGCTTTGTAACTGTAAACTGACTGATAGCCCTTTTCCACTGAGCTGGAGCTCCTGTGGCTCCCGTGCTGACTAAGCTCCGGTGTTTTCGTTTTCGATTCCCGCGAGCACCAGCTCCGACAGCCAGAAACGGGTGCTACTCTGGCACCACTCTTGTGGGGGGACAAAGCGGAGCTATCCAAGCACTCACTACGTCATGGGGAAAGGGGGAGGGATTTACAGCCTACACAATAGAGGACCGCCATATTTAAATCCAGACTGCTCAGAATGTTTTTTTGTTGTTGTTGTTGAAAACATGGATAGCATCAAGACTACGTCGCCTATTACGACTTTGCCTTGTCGACAGTAACTGCAACATCGATGCCTTTTGCCGCTGTATCGCAACAAATGCTTTTAAAGCGACGATTAGCATCTGCAACCAGACGAGGTCATCCATCTTTGTTGTTATGGTTTTCTTCTCCTGCGTCTGCTTTATTTTCGGCGAGCGGCTTCCCGCGTGATTTCTGAAGTGACGCTTTGATGACGCAGCGCCGTAGCTCACGGTGGCTCCAAGTTGGCTCCTCTACAGCCTCCTTCGTTATGGAAAACGAAGGAGGTTTTGTGAAAGCTCTGGCTCCAGCACCAGCCCCAGCTCCAGCTCCGAACAGGCTCTCTGTTCTTTGCAATGGAAAAGGGCTATGAGAGATGTCAGTGGTTTTAACCAAGCTTTTGTGCAGCGTTCTGTGGTTTGAAAGCCTCACCTTTACTCCTTTGACAATATGAGAGCCACACAGCTCAGTCTTTGTCTTGGCTGGTCATGAAATCTTTCTCTTAAAGGCATTTGGCTTTTCCATTTGCGCAGCTGCAAATTTTACTCAAGCTTGATCTTAAATTTTCACTTTGGAAAGTGACTCTGGTGTTTCAGCAGTTTCCAGTTCATTGTGGGCTTGAGGTTGGGGGTTCCCGGGTTGTTCTTGAACTTCCTAAGCCATGTTCTTTCATGTTTGGGTGTTCCAACAGGACAATGATCCCAAACTGGTTTTGAAAAGCATATGTTAAGCTTTTTGAATTGCTTCCATGAAGGCTTAACCTCTACTGTTTTTTTGAATATTTGACAACACTTGTGGAGTGATAAAGCAGACCATTATTTAAATCTCAGAGCTACTCAGTTTAGTTAATACATGTAATCTGCAGACTAAAAGCAGGGTGTGTGCCTGAAAACCAAATCACTATCAGATTAAACAAACTTTTCCAGTTCTACCAGTAGAGGAGTCAAATACCCAAAAAATGAGTGGTCTAAAAGAAACTTAACTGAATACCAGTGGGGGTGTATGTGTTGAATCTATTTAAGTTGAATCTATTGAAAAAATCCACTTAATTATTGTTTTTTGTTTGTTAAATCACTGAAGCTGTTTGTTGCAGAATCTATCTACCAAGGAAAAGAAAATTTTAAATGCATCCTTGAAAGACTAAATAAATTAATATAACACCAATGCCTATGAGTCAATGCTATTTTTAACAGAAACTCTTGGTGTGTATGTATATTTTCCCTTTTGAATTGTGGGTTAAGTGTTTGTGGGCGGATGCAGATAGATGCAATTCATATTATCTCACTGGCTCGTGTCAGTCATTCACCATGACTTCAGTCGAAACAAAGGGGTTATGGAATAAGCTCTTTGGTCACTTCTGTGCCCCCAAGTGGGACTTTGCAGAGGAAGTTGAAAGTGACAGTTGATAATGTGGCGGCTTCCTCTCTCTTTCCTCTTTTTGTTTTTGGGCATTGGGGTCTTTATTCTGCTCGTAAAATATCATTACTCAACAGAGAAGCCTTCATTTTAGCTCAAACATATGTATAATCACGCAAGAAGACTCACTTTACTCATGTGCAGTATAGAAACCCAGCAGGATGGAGAACTGAGAGGTGGTGTGGTATTGAATCCACTGTCAGAGCAGAGGTTTCCTTCACAATGTGATTGGTTTCTGTGTGAATGTGTGTCCTTTGGTTTCAGAAACCTAATGAAAGTGAGTAACTTTTCCTACCTCTATTACAGTTCAGGTCATCTGTATGCTCTTTATTACTTTTTCAGTTGCTTATCAACAAAACAATTGCATTATGATTGGAATTTAAACAGTAGAAACCTAATGCAGAAAGCATCTAAATATTTAACATCTATTTCATTTTTATTCTGTTGTGATTATTTAAAATTTTTAACTTTAAGTCAATCTAAATCATTTTAATATATTAATTATTTGTCTTATTTGACTTCACATAAACAATATTACACACTGCATGTACACTATGTAAAGATCTGTAGTGGTAAAGTATTCTTTTACTTATTTATAAGAGTACTCCAACTTCAGTTATTTTGACATTTTAATGGGCTTTATGCACAGTGCATTTATTAGAACTTCCTGTTTTCAATAAGCCAGTAAGAGCATTTCCAGCTATGGCTGTGTGACGCTTTATAGCATTAGGGAGCAGCACTGAGGTAAATTGAGGAATGAGATATTGCTTATAATCTAGACAACAGATAGTTCAGTAAAGTATACCAATATAATGGTATAATATAGCAGTATGAAATGAAGCCCTCTTACAAGTTTCGGCAGTGTGAACCGTCGACAGCTGAACAATGCTGTGTTCCTTTGTGTAACTCGTCAGCTAAATATAATTCAACGGTCAGTTTCCACCCATTTCCATCGGACAATCAACTACAAAAAAGATGAATTGTGAACATTAGAAGGGAAAATGTCATCTCTCACCTCAGCCACGTCTGCAGTAGACACTTTACAGCACAGGGCTTTAAAGAGCCAAGTGAGGAAGCCCGGCGCCATTCCTCTTTTATTGCATTGGAACAACTATTCTCTTGGTGTAATGTTGCATTCACACCGCACACTTTGTCTGCGTCAGGCAACGCTCCCAACGCATCTAGTTTGACGCATGTACGTTGAAGCTTGCAACGCTTGCTTCACAGCGCACTGCGTCAGGCAACGCTCGCAACGCATCTAGTTTGACGCATGTACATTGAGATAAAAAGATTTGATAACTTACCCGAGATCCCGATCTCTTCAGCGATCTTCATCCAAGCAAGTTTCTTTACGTTCTTGTCTTTATGCAAAAACGAGGACGGATCATACAAATCTCTGCGATTGCAGACTGCTACAAAGAGCTTGTCTTCCATTGTTGAAAATGTTTTTTTTCCTGCTCCCGCTTCATTCAAGATACGTGTGGTGACATCACTACAGTGAGACGCTCTGATTGGTTGGCGCACTGCGTCAAGTCCGTCCGGTCCGTCAAAAGTTCAGCTAGCTGAACTTCTGCGTTGCTTGCGTTTGCTTCGTTGCCGCTTGAAACGCAGGTAACGCTTGAAAAGTTGACTGAGCCAACACACACTGCACCGCAGAGACTCTGACGGACCTTTGACAGACTCAACCGTAGACTTTACATGCAATGTTGCCGCAACTGACGCTGATGTTTGGGGCGGTGTGAATGCACAATAAGTATTCAGCTTCTTGCTCTTCTTCATAGATTTGAAGCAGCTTGCCCTCACTTTCACTTCTCCTGTCTCACTCTTGTTGGAAAGAGCGATAAGGAGAAGTAGTCGGCTTAATAGTAATTCAGCTAATGCTAATCTAAGAAAACACTATAAGTAGCAATGCATTTATCTTAAAGAACAGTACAAATACATTTCTGTGTTAAATGTGAAGTTAATATTCTTCATTGAATGTTAAGCTGTCTTAATCAGACTAACATATTAATATATCTCTCTCACTTTCTTTTGATGATGGTACCTCCAAACTACCGCTGTTAGCTAAACCCTTATCTTCATAATCGTAAATATAGTTGAATATATACAGCTTAAACCCCATCCCCCGATTGCTTGCAGATGTCTCTGTGTTTAAAAAAAAAAATCCGGTGGACATAGTATACGGTGATGCATGGCAGGTCTTGAAGGCAGCAGGTATAAAATACCATTTTGTCCAGAGTGTGTTGGGACAATTCTGAGCCTGAAATGATGGGGCTGGCTTATCATAACCAGGAAGCGACTGTGTGTTTCAAAAGAGAGCATTGGCTTACTAGAATAACAAACTGTAAGCTTTTTATCAAGCCAGATTCAGAATATTGGAATATATATAAAAATAGTGACCGACAAAGTTTTTTTTTTGTCTGCAATACTGCTAGAGTTGTTGAAGAACAGGCATTATGCCAACATGGAGTTCCAGTCCAATACCAAATTAAAATCAAGACCATGTATAAGCACTAAAATAACACTACAATAAGCTATTAGCGTAACCCTGGAAAGCTTTTTGCATGACTCTGAATAGTTGGTACCATGACTTTGATTAGCTGTTAGCTCGATTCTGGTTAGTTGTTAGCTCGACTAGGAGTAGCTGTTAGCTTGATTCTGGTTAGTTGTTAGCTCAACTAGGAGTAGCTGTTAGCTCGATTCTGATTAGCTGTCAGCTAATCTGAGCTAAAGTAGCTGTTACCGTGATTCTGATTAACAATTAGCAGGACTTTGGTTAGCAGTAAGTCAACACTGATTAGCTGTTAGCATAACTCTAAATAGCTGTTAGCTCGATTCTGATTTGCTGTTAGCTAATTTCAGTCTAAGTAGCTGATAAGGCAACTTCTTATTGGCAGTTAGCGTAACCCTGATTGGCAGTTAGCGTAACCCTGATTGGCAGTTAGCGTAACCCTGATTGGCAGTTAGCGCAACTCTGGTTAGCTGTTAGCGCAACTCTGGTTAGTTGTTAGCGCAACTCTGGTTAGCTGTTTGCGCGACTCTGGTTAGCTGTTAGCTTGACTCTGGTTAGTTGCTGTTAGCTTGACTCTGGTTAGTTGCTGTTAGCTCGACTCTGGTTAGTTGCTGTTAGCTCGACTCTGGTTAGTTGCTGTTAGCTCGACTCTGGTTAGTTGCTGTTAGCTCGACTCTGGTTAGTTGCTGTTACCTGGGTTCTGATTAGCTGTCCCCTAATCTGAGCCAAGGTAGCTGGGAGCCAAGGACTCTGATTAGCAGTTAGCATGACTCTGGTTAGCAGTTAGTGCAACTCTTATTAGCAGTTAGCTAAATTCTAAGTAGCTGTTCGCTTGACAATGATTAGCTGTTAGCTTTACTCTGATTAGTTGTTTTTAGCTCGACTCTGTGTAGCTGTTAGCGCAACTCTAAGTAGCGGTTAGCTTGACAATGATTAGCTGTTAGCTAAACTCGGATTAGTTGTTGTTAGCTCGATTCTGATTAGCTGTCAACTAATCTGATCCAAAGTAGCTGTTTGTGTGCGTCTGATTAACAATGTGACTCTGATTAACAATCTGGTTAGCAACAGAGTGCAACTCTGATAAGGGAAGGCAATTTTATTTGTATAGCACACTTTCAAAAACAGGGTAATTCAAGGTGCTTTACATGATTTGGTGATTTAAAAAAAAAAGTGAGAAAAAAGAAAAGAATATAACACTGGAAATTAAAAGTCAATAAAGCAAGAGAAATATCAGTAAAGCAAGAGAGCATGAACACATTTCTTACAAGTTACAATTATTTACTCAAAGGCAATTTTTAATTAGCTGTTAGCTCAACTCTAAGTAGCTGTTAGCGTGACTGAGTAGTTGTTCCCATGACTATAAATATTTGTTAGCTTAATGCTAGTTAGCTGTTAGCTAATCCTAGTCTAAATTGCTATTAGCACAACTCTGATTAGCTGTAGCTCGACTTTGAGTAGCCTACCTGTTAGTTTGACTGGTTAGCGTCACTCTGAGCTAAGCCACTGTTTGCTCCACTCTGTGCGGCTCTTAGTTTGACTCTGAGGAACTGTTAGCTTCTTAGTATTACGTGCTCTAAACTCAGAAAAAAAGAAACGTCCCTTTTCAGGACTGTGTATTTCAACAATAATGTTGTAAAAATCCCAAAACTTTACAGATCTTCATTGTAAAGGGTTTAAACAATGTTTTCCATGCATGTTCAATGAACCATAGTCAATTAATTAACATGCACCTGTGGAATGGTCGTTAAGACCTTAACAGCTTACAGAAAGTAGGCATTTAAGGTCACAGTTCTAAAAACGCAGGACACTAAAGAGACTTGTCTACCGACTGTGAAAAACACCCAAAGAAAGATGCCCAGGGTCCCTGCTCATCTGCGTGAACGTGCATTAGGCATGCTGCAGGGAGGCATGAGGACTGCTGATGTGGCTAGGGCAATAAATTGCCATGTCCGCACTGTGAGACGCCTAAGACAGGAAGGACAGCTGATCATCCTCGCAGTGGAAGACCACGTGTAACAACACCTGCACAGGATCGGTACATCCGAATATCACACCTGCGTGACAGGTACAGGATGGCCACAACAACTGCCCGAGTCACACCAGGAACACACAATTCCTCCATCAGTGCTCAGACTGTCCGCAATAGGCTGAGAGAGGCTGGACTTGTAGGCCTGTTGTAAGGCAGGTCCTACCAGACATCACCAGCAACAACGCCGCCTATGGGCACAAACCCACCTTCGCTGGACCAGACAGGAGTGGCAAAAAGTGCTCTTCACTGATGAGTCACGGTTTTGTCTCACCAGGGGTGATGGACGAATTCGTGTTTATCGTGGAAGGAATGAGCGTTACACCGAGGCCTGTACCCTGGAGCGGGATCGATATGGAGTTGGGGGGTCCGTCATGGTCCGGGGCACATCACCATCGGACTGAGCTTGTTGTCATTGCAGGCGATCTCAATGCCTTGCGGTACAAGGAAGACATCCTCCTCCCTCATGTGGTACCCTTTATGCATTACCCTTTATGCTCATCCGGACATGATCCTCCAGCAGGACAATGCCACCAGCCATACTGCTCGTTCTGTGCGCGAGTTTCTGCATGACAGCAATGTCAGTGTTCTGCCATGGCCAGCGAAGAGCCCGGATCTCAATCCCATTGAGCACGTCTGGGACCTGTTGGATCGCAGGGTGAGGGCTAGTGCCATTCCCCCCAGAAATGTCCAGGAACTTGCAAGTGCCTTGGTGGAAGAGTGGGGTAACATCTCACAGCAAGAACTGACAAATCTGGTCCATTCCATGAGGAGGAGATGCACTGCAGTACTTCAAGCAGCTGGTGGCCACACCAGATACTGACTGGTACTTTTGATTTTGAGCCTCCCTTCATTCAAGGACACATTATTCTATTTCTGTTAGTCACATGTCTGTGAAACATTTTTAGTTTATGTCTTTGGTGTTGACTCTTTTAGTGTTCATACAAATATTTACACACATTAAGTTTACTGAAAGTAAAAACAGTTGAAAGTCAGAGGAAGTTTCTTTTTTTGCTGAGTTTACATTACAATTGTGATTGTGTTCCCTTTAACCAGCTCTCCAATGATGCTTCTTACAGAGGTTAGTGGAAGAGATAGCAACTCTAATTAAAGTTATATTTATTTTTTTAATTTCTTAAAATCTCTTGGTACATTGCTAGCTACAGCTTCAACTTTGCAATAAAAAAACACAAATCTTTCAATTTCCAACTTATTTACTGGTACTGATTTTATTCCCATGTTAATTGCCTGCAGGAGGCTGCACATGTGGGTCTGTGTTATAAGAACCCTTATTGCTGATCCATGTGTGTTTCTGCTTCTTCAAAATATTTGTGATATGAGTGTTTATGTTTTGTGAGTTTTAGTATGCAGTAATTTCAGCCGTTATTTACTTGCACACTGAGAGACTTGGTATGTGAATATTATTCATGTGCGTGCTTATTTTTAATTGATTTTCCACTTGTTTTTGCCTTCAACCCTCTCCTCCCCCCATAGGAAATGTTATTTGTTGATCCAAACTTATGTTTCTGATTATTATAGTCTATTCATTTTACTATCTGTTCTGCAGATTTAGCCCCCCCCCCCAACCCCCAATTAATGTTAGCTTATACTTTTAGCCACAGCAATATAAAACATCTGAGAAGTGTAAAAAGGGATTATGAGGTGGAGAAACAATAGAGATCGGAAAGGTTGGCGAGAAAACAGAGGAAATGTAACAAGATGACATTTATAGAACAGTGTTCACCCTTTCTTTTCTTTCTTCAAACTCTCTTAGTGAAACCATAAAGCAGTTCAAACCTATGTACTTTCTTTATACGTTTCGGCTCTTTCAGTGCCCTTTAAACTACTCTAAAACTTCTCCTTGCTTCCCTGTTTTTAACTAACAGACTTCAATCTGTAGTGGGTGGAGATTCACGCTGTCCCACCAAGTCTGAGTGCTCGAGTAGTTTCTGATCAGCCACCGTTTTGTAATAATTGGTCTTTTGAGACGTATTTGATCTTTAAAACAGGCACGTCACAGGAAAGGAGTGCCACTGCCTTGATTGTTTAGTTGGCCTTTAGTGTTCTTTTATTCCTTATACAGTGAATGGAGGAGAGGAAGTGGAAAATGGAGACATGAAGGAAGGGAAGGAGTATGTGAATGAGGGTCTAATAACATAATTATTTGATGTGCTTGTTTGAAAGGCTAAATATAGGCTGACCTAATAAGAGGATGGATTAAAATCACCTAAATCACGAAAGCAAAGAAATTGAAAAGGTTAGTTTATAAATGGGTTCAAAGTCAAACTCTATGTGCCTGTGGAGATTCAAACAATCATGGCATTATTTTCATGACTCTGACAAAATCTTTCCTCTTGTTTCTGATTCCACTCCAGTTATTTTCCTATAAGAATTTTATAAAAATCCATCTAACTTTTTAAGTTATGTTGCTAACAGACAGATAGACAAACTCTGGCAAATACATAACCTCCTTGGCAGAGGTAAATACAGCTAAATTTGAAAATATGATTAAATCTACTTACTGTATGCAGGTTAGTGATAGAAATCTTACTACTTTACGTCCTGAGGAAGTCTATTACGATTAGGTATGCATTTTAAGAGCAGTACTGTTGGTCTTTTTTGGGTTTTGATTGCTGTACCACGCAACCACAGCTATATAGTTACCTAAAGAGGACTGTAAGAAAGTAAATATATTCTTTATGATCACTTTTATTGTTATCACAACAGTAGTACCACAAAATATTGTGATAAAATTTTAAGGTCATCGCCCACTGCTATTTCTGAGCATCTGTTAGCTTGGCACTGAGCAGAAGTCAGCTTTGTTATCTGTTAGTTTAAGTAGCTGTTAACTTGGTTGTGAGGATCTGTACGGTGGCTCTGAGTAGAGTGACCAGATCCCCACCCACCAGATCTGGACAATGACCACATAAAAGTGGGACAATGTGAAATTCCAATGCAGTGTAAAATAAGTTTCAAAATAATACACTTAACTATTCTACCCTTCAACTCTAACATTACATAACACACACAAACAACACACGCGTGTGTGACCATATATATATATATATATATATATATATATATATATATATATATATATATATATATATATATATATATATATATATATATATATATATATATATATATATATATATATATATATATATATATATATATATATATATATATATATATATATATATATAGTCATGAGAGGCTCAGTGGATGTCATTCATATGGTGTCTGTTCACTTCAGAGATTTTTGGGATAGGGAGGCAATTGTATTGGGGTGACAGACACACCTCATTTTGTGGTCTCACTGTGTACAATGTGCCTTGCATATTGGGGCCACCACCAAAAAATACTAAAGACAACCCTTTTCAATGTGGCATCAATTTCAACATTCGGTGGGTTTAAAAAAGTGGGATTGTCAGTAAATCATTCCAACTTTATCCTTCAAACAGCCATAAACACACGATGTCACTCAACGGACCAGCAGCGCCACCTGGCCATAGCGCCTTCTGGTCGGTGGCTGGCAGTCAGAAGTTTCACGTGAACTTGCTGTGTCTCAAAGTGTCATCAGTAGACTTGCATCAAGACACAGAATTACTGGCAGAGTTTGTGACAGACCGAGGAGTGGAGCCCCACGACTGAAAGGCCGCAACGATGTCCAGTACCTAAGCACCTATGCGCTCAGACATCGTCATGCAACTGCCACACAGCTGCTGGCCCGTTTACGAGATGTGAGGGGTACTAGGGTTTCCAGACAAACCATTCGCAACAGACCCCACCGCTTTGGCTTGAATGCCAGACGACCTTTGCAGTTGACTCCATTGACACCAAGAGACCGCAGTGAACGTTTGCAGTGGGCACAAAACCATGTGACCTGGACAATGCAGCAGTGGTCTTCCGTCCTGTTTACTGACGAGTGTCGAGTCCCCTTGCACAGTAATGATGGTCGTCAGTGTTGCTGGAGAAGGCGAGGTGAGCGATACACAGAGGTCAACATGGTTGCCAGGGTTAGCTTTGGTGGAGGAGGTGTAACTTTGCAGGC
Source organism: Valencia hispanica (assembly GCA_963556495.2). Classification (NCBI taxonomy): domain Eukaryota; kingdom Metazoa; phylum Chordata; class Actinopteri; order Cyprinodontiformes; family Valenciidae; genus Valencia; species Valencia hispanica. The sequence continues at coordinate 34,596,965 of OY747714.1, forward strand.
ATCACAAGTCAGCGCAAAACTGATTTGGTTATTGTAGATGGCTCAGTCACTGCATGCGCTTACCTCAGGGACATCATGGAACCCATCATCATCCCCCAATTCCGCCAGCACACCCCCAACTTTCTGTTCATGGATGATAATGCTCCACCACATTATGCCAGAATTGTCACAGCTCAACTTCAGGAAGTCGGAGTGCCTGAAATGGCATGGCCAGCAATGTCCCCTGACCTGAACCTCATAGAGCACGTCTGGGACCAGCTGAAGCAGAGACTGGATGATCGTACCCCACCTCCATGTGACCTGGCAAAAACTGTGTGTAGCACTTGTGGAAAAGTGGAACATATTGCCTCAGGACAACATCATGAGGCTAGTGAGGAGCATGAGATGTCACTGTTAAGCTGTCATTGCGGCAAATGGTGGAAACACCTGCAATTGACATTGTCAATTTGTGTTATTTGGGCTACCCTTGTTATTGTCAACATTCTTGGGGTGATAAATATTACACTAATGAAAATTGTGTTTCTATTCATTCATCATTTGTAATATCAAACGATACTTTTACTTATTTTGTTATAATTAAGACCAAATAAGAATAGTACTCATGTAAATAATATCCCCAACCTATTGTGAGTAGTATATATAAAATATAAAAACATACCTCTGAGTTGGTATGTTTTCTTCATTTCTTATATTGCCTTCTGGCCACTGCTTGTATAGTTTAGGGCTTACTGATCAAGCTAATACTAACAGACCCCTGCATTAGCCCATCTAGAGAGAGAGAGAGCATATAACTCCTGTATTAGCGTTACTGCACTGGCTGCCTGTTCATTATAGAATTCAATAAAAAAAAATTGTGTTCAAATCCTTAAACGGTCTCGCTCCATCTTGCCTGATTGAGCTTCTGCATGTGGACTCCCCCACACGGTCCCTCAGGTCAGCAGGCCAGCTGCTCCTGGACATACCAAGGACGAAGGGTAAGCTCAGGGGGGACAGAGCTTTCTCTGTGGCAGCTCCCAGGTTATGGAACTTGCGGCCACTGCAGATTAGGCAGGCTTCTTCTTTTTAAATCTCTTCTTAAAACCCTCTTATTTTCTTTTGTTTTACTCAGCATGAGAGCTTTTATGATTATGGTTTCATTTGAATTATTATTCACATTAATTTTATTGTGAGTTTATTGCTTTGTCTTATAATTTGAGGGTTTTTTTCGTCTTGTATTTTATGTACATCACTTCTGTCAGTTCTGGCTGTTTTGAAGTGCTTTATAAATAAAGTAGAGACCCAGACTTCCCTCTCCCCAGCCACTTGGGCCAGCTCTTCGAGAGGAATCCCAAGGCGTCCACTGGCCAGTCGAGAAACATAGTCCCTCCAGGGTGTCCTGGGTCTTCCTCTGGGCTGCCTTCCGGTGGGACATGCCTGGAACACCTCATCAGGGAGGTGTCTAGGAGACATCCTGACCAGATGCCCCAGTCACCTTAACTATATATATATATATATATATATATATATATATATATATATATATATATATATATATATATATATATATATATATATATATATATATATATATATATATATATATATATATATATATATATATATATATATATATATATAAATAGGTAGAAATAAAGATGTTTACTAGCAATTTCTTAATTATCTGTATTTGCATGTGACAGAACAGTTTCGGTGATGGTGTGTTTTCAAAGACCAATCTCACAATGATTGCATTAAGCTGATTCTTACCGTCTGTTCAGTAAAAAACATGGATCTCAGACTTAGGTGCCATATTAATATTTTATACTAGTCCACCAGAGCAGAACTTTTGTCATTGGATGTAATACGTCTGTTATCTATCTGTTATCTAAGCACCTTGAATTACCGTGTCGTTAAAGGTGGGCTATACAAAACCAGTTTGTGAGTTTGTTTAAAAGTGATTAGCTTTTCACAGGAATCTTCCCTTGTAGATATATTAGTTGTTTTGTGTTTCTTTTACTTACATGAGCATAAGTGAGTGGATCTTAATTTGATCAATGATAAATTAAACTTCATCTCATTGATTTTTTTTCTTAATCTTTTGGTTAAAATGTAGGCTAAACTTGAGGGATTCTAAAATAAATCTTAACCTTGAGGAACACATAGAAATCTTCCCATCCACCCATGCACTGTTCCTTTCTCTTTTACAAAAATCCAATATTAAAACCCTTACGATATCACTCATCTGCTCTGTTGTATTTATATAATGATATAAAAAGAGAAATTTTTACATGAGAAATTTTAGGAAATTACCGAATGATTGGTTTCCATCCATCCATCCATCCATTTTCTTCCGCTTATCCGGGGTCGGGTCGCGGGGGCAGCAGCCTAAGCTAAGAGACCCAGACTTCCCTCTCCCCAGCCACTTGTTCCAGCTCCTCGGGAGGAACCCCAAGGCGCTCCTAGGCCAGCCGAGAAACATAGTCCCTCCAGCGTGTCCTGGGCCTTCCCCTGGGCCTCCTCCCGGTGAGACGTGCCTGAAACACCTCACCAGGGAGGCGTCCAGGAGGTATCCTGACCAGATGCCCGAGCCACCTCAACTGACTCCTCTCGATGTGGAGAAGCAGCGGCTCTACTCTGAGCCCCCTCCGGATGACTGAGCTTCTCACCCTATCTCTAAGGGAGAGCCCAGACACTCTGCGGAGGAAACTCATTTCAGCCGCTTGTATCCGTGATCTCGTTCTTTCGGTCACCACCCAGAGTTCGTGACCATAGATGACGGTAGGAACGTAGATCGACCGGTAAATCGAGAGCTTCGCCTTTTGGCTCAGCTCTCTCTTCACCACGACAGACCGGTAGAGCGCCCGCATAACTGCAGATGCCCCACCAATCCGTCTATCGATCTCCCGCTCCATTTTTCCCTCATTCATGAACAAGACCCCCAGGTACTTAAACTCCTCCACTTGGGGAAGGACCCCATCCCCGACCCGGAGGAGGCACCCCACCCTTTTCCGGCTCAAGACCATGGCCTCGGATTTGGAGGTGCTGATTCTCTTCCCAGCCGCTTCACACTCGGCTGCGAACAGCTCCAGCAAAAGCTGTAGATCACGCTCCGATGAAGCCAACAGGGCCACATCATCTGCAAAAAGCAGAGACCCGATCCTGAGGCCACTAAAACGGATCCCCTCAACGCCTTGGCTGCGCCTAGAGATCCTGTCCATAAAAGTTAGGAACAGGATCGGTGACAAAGGGCAACCTTGGCGGAGTCCAACTCTCACTGGAAACAAGCCCGACTTACTGCCGGCAATGCGAACCAAACTCTGGCACCGGTCGTAGAGGGACCTAACAGCCCGTATCAAGGGGCCCGGTACCCCATACTCCCGGAGCACCCCCCACAGGGCCCCCTGAGGGACACGGTCGAACGCCTTCTCCAAGTCCACAAAACACATGTAGACCGGTTGGGCGAACTCCCACGCACCCTCCAGGACCCTGCTGAGGGTGTAGAGCTGGTCCAGTGTTCCACGGCCAGGACGAAAACCGCATTGTTCCTCCTGGATCCGAGGTTCGACTATCCGTCGGACCCTCCTCTCCAGAACCCCTGAATAGACCTTACCAGGGAGGCTCAGAAGTGTTATCCCCCTGTAGTTGGAACACACCCTGTGGTCCCCCTTTTTAAACAGGGTGACCACCACCCCGGTCTGCCAATCCAAGGGAACTGCCCCCCGATGTCCACGCAATATTGCAGAGCCGCGTTAACCAACACAGCCCCACAACATCCAGGTTTGTACAGCTTAATACAACATAAATCGACTTAATAGCAATACACTGTTTATAATTCAATTTTCAATTCAATTCAGTTTATTTATATACCGCCAATTCACAACAGATGTCATCTCAAGGCACTTAACAAGAAGTCATTTCAATACATTTGTACAAACATTCCAATCAGTTAAAAAGTTTCCTATTTAAGGAATCCCAGCAGATTGTGTCAGTCATTGGCGTGAGGTTGGGCCCCGTTGATGCAGACTTTCCAACCACAGCAATCCTTCAGCAATCCCTCATACTGAGCAAGCATGTAGCGACGGTGGAGAGGAAAAACTCTCCTTTTACAGGAAGAAACCTCCAACAGAACCAGGCTCAGTAGGAGCGGCCATCTGCCACGATTTTCTGGGGGTTTGAGAAGACAGAGCAGAAACAGAGAAGGAACAGAAGATCTGATATAAGAGAACTTTCTATGTTACAGAAAGTAAAAAGTTGATAACGGGACACAGTGGATGTTCAGTTACTGGGAGGATCATCCCAGTTGATGCTCCCCGTCCAGCAGGGCATTGCAGCCAAGCAGGATACCAGACCAGGTATATCTTCTATGGAGAGAAAAACACTGAGAGAAAACAAAGTTAACAGTCGAAATAACAGAATGTACTGTAATACAACTGGAGGGTATAGTACTTAAAAACAAAATGCTGTGGAATTGGATGTAAAAATCTGAATTAAAAACTAGGAGAACTTTTCTAGCCCAAGAGAATCTGTGAATTAAAGTTTAAACAACACTTTATCCCTCCATTCTTCATGGAAAGCCCTTACCGAGCCTCGTTTGTAGCCGTAGTAAACCAGAGTGTGAAGAGATGAATGAAACTGCGTCAAGGTTCAAAACACTGAGCTGAATGGAGCTCATCAGCTCCCAGCTAAACATCACACACACGCACACACAGACGCACATTATCTTCAAGCAGAGGGCTGGGATATGTTAGCAATGTGATTTCAGAGGGGATCAGGCCTCACTTGAACCCTCACTAAAACGCAATATTACAATTCACTTGATACATTGACTTGATTTTAGATGTCTCATTAGCTTTTAAAGTGAGTGATTTGATTCGTTTGATTAGTTTTTTGTTTCTTTTCTGTGCCACATGGATCGAGTGTGCGCTGACTTGGGGTTTCCACACTCGCATACACACACACCCTGTGTTGCTCAACAGGTCAGGATGTTTCACAAGTCGAGACCTGCACGCAGAGGATTGTTTTGTGTGAAAATTATTACAGGTTTTTGACTGTGTGTCTGCGTGTGTGTGTTGGACGGTTGAGATTTCCAGGCTTGCTTGTGGTGCAAGAGACTCACAGGGGCTGAAGATAAAGTAGTAGTAGTCTCATTACTCTCATCTCCGAGGAGTCTCCATGGCAGTGGCAGAATGAAACCATGGCCTGTGGGAGAAGCGAGGAGTGTGCGTGTGTGCGTCCTACAGACCCAAAAGTAGTTTGTTCCCTCAGGAAATAATTTATTCTCCACAGGCCAATTGGAGGTCAACATTTGAGAGAGCTTAATCCATTTGCCGCAACGCTCCCTGACCTTTATTTTTCACAACCAATCCTGGCGGCCTGAGCGCCGGCGAAATCCTGAAAGAGGAATGAGGAAGGCATGAGTTTCAGTACTTGGACAAAGATGCTGACTGTGTGTGCTTGCTGTGTATCTTTGGAAAGGAAACATGTAAGGCCGAGAAAGGAGCTTGACACGGTGACGTTTCAGACTAATGGAGCGTCCCGCAAAAGTTGTCTTACTGCATTCAGCCCATTTCATTGGGGTTTTAGGTGCTGGATCAACACAAATGATTGCATTTTAGTGAAGTGAAATATAACTGATTCTTGGTTTTCAGGAGACATGGGAAACTCAGAAATTTGGTTAGTATTGACATGTTTATCAGTGTCTATCAGAAATAGGGGGGGTATTATGCTTCTTCCAGGCACATATTACCCTTCTATAGCACACTCCAATAAAATTGTCACCTTAAGTCTTTTAAAAGTCCGTCATATATCCAAATCCACCTTAAAGAAATTTACTTCCGTTTTGGACGCCTTGATTTTCGCCTGTGCCTCTCTAAGACCGTCCTACTCTTTCTGACACTCCCCCTTCAGTTCGTCACATACCGTGCATCATCGCAGCATGCACGGAGTCGGAAAATAAATCTCACAAAAGACGCGCTGGTGTGTTTATAATTACTGCACCTGGGACTCAGCCAGAGTTTTGTGAGGTGGGGAGGGGCAGGGGAGCTCTGCAGGGGCGAGGCTCTCGGCTGATTACGTAAGGTCGGAGGAGGAGATGGGTGGAAAAGGCGGGGATAGGTGGGAGTAGGCTTTTCAGCAACCCCGAGATCTACCAGTAGAGACTCAAAGATTACTCGTAACATGAGTGAATGGGTCAGAGCAATACTTCAGGCATGTTTTTAATGAGGGAAAGACAGGTTCTCAGGATATTACGCTTCAGAAAGTCCATTTTGCATAATACCCCCCGCTTTAATGCTGTCTGTTTGCACGGGTTTGTGCACCACGTGACTTTACTTGCTATTGCTACAGAGGTGCCGTTGCCAACATGATGTATCCAGCTAATTTATAGTGAAGTGCAGGGAAGCAATGCAGTACAGTACTGACAAAATTTGTGCTGAATCTTTGCTAGAAGTTGAGTATTTCAAATAGTGGCTGCAAGCAACAAGGAGGCTTACTATGCATTCTGTGAAAAGATTAGTGTTGCCTCAATGGGCATCAACGCATTCAAGTCGCACATGAATGGAGATAGCCACAAAACCGCCGCTATTTGCGACCATGAACCTCCGCAGCGATCAGTTGCCAGCAGGAACAACTGTGGCACCTGCAAGCACTCCACTCCCCAAAGCTACCCCCTCTACTGCAATGAGTTTGGCCCCGTCATCTGCCTCATCCGACCTCCGAGTGGCGCTAGCGAGCACAGCAATGCAGCGGGCTGAGGTGAATTAGTGTTTACACACAGTGGTTAACGACCAGTGCTTAACCATACTAAGCATTAATAAGTTGACTGACCTGTCAGAAAGGAGGCCATAATATCCAGATGTATCTTTATAATTTGCTTGGGCAAATTTTAACAAGCTTTGCCTTTGGTTAAAATTTTTATTTATTCCAAATGGATTTCTTTCTATTTGAATCACAAAACACAATTGTTTAAAAGTTTATTAGTGTATTGTGATAAAGTCTTGAGTTTACTTTAGGTCTTAAAAATGTCTTGAAAAGGTATTAACATTTATTTTCAGATCCCTGCACATACCCCTGTAAAAACAATACCCCAAAAGAAGCAAAAAATCTGCTTCCTCAAAGTTTTGATATAGGAGTGTGAATGTGCAGGCCACACTTTTCCGATCGGGACTAAAAGGAAAATATAACAATTCAACGAGAGTGCGTACCTTTGCCAGACATTGCACGAACAGAGATGTTTCCTCAACACGTAGTAGAAAGCTTTCATTTCTAGAACACCTCTGAATGAAGAAATAAGAAGGCTTGTTCAATGAGTGTGGGTCTAAACAATATTTACACGGGACAGGGCATGCATCCTCCCCTGTCTTTGTAGTTGGGTTTACGACCGCATCTCCTCCCCGGCCCTCTCATTTTTATCCCATAGTTTTTCCCAAAGGCAGCTGCGTCCCAGCGGTGTACGGGGCTCCCAGCTCTTCAGCTCTGAATCTCTGGAGGAGTATAGAGAATAAGCGTGTTCCTAAAAAGAAAATAAGACATCTGCAGTGTTCTTTGGGCCTCAATTTCTGTGATGTCATACACAAACACACACACACACAGTTCACTGGTTGTGTTTTTGTGTCTTGAGAAGGTAAAATATATCCAAGAAGTTTAATGGAAGGAGATAAAAGGCTGCGCAGAGTACCAGGTTTTTACCTTGAGGAATGAATTGGGCATGGAGCTTTAATCAGTCTTTTATTTTGGCCATCCACCCAGAAGCAGCGTTTTGTACAGTCTTCATCTGCTTGTTCCAGCTTATATTAATGTTTCCAGAGCTGACGTCAGATTACATCGTTTTGGCTGCAGTGTGTTTCTTCTCCGTTTTGGTTTTAGATATTCTAGTTTTCTCGGCTGATAAACTTTTTTGTCTTGCTTTTTTTATTTAGGCTCTAACTTTCCAATCATGATTTTGTCCTTTTCAGACTTTGGGTAAAAGTATTATATACCTATTTTCTTTGACTATAATTAGGAATGTATATAGGCAAGAATCTGGTGATATATATGTATCACAATATAGGGGGGACAATACAATATATTGTGATATATTACCATACTATGAGTAAGACTTTATATTGTGATTTTTAAAACTTGATTTAAATGTAGAAAAACTGTTACAGCTTTCTAAACACTCCAACCGGTTTCATACTCAACACATCCAGTTTTATTACTAGATCTAGTTGATCCCCTGGAACCAAGGTGAGAACAGCCACTAACTACCGGTCATACTTTTAATTTTACTAAAAAAAATACTCTCATCACTATCGGCTCCATTCAAATATTAAAAATTTAAATAAAACTAAAAATCGATACATTGCCTTTGAATATCGATACAATATTGTGACATAAAATATTGCGATAGATCAGAGTATCAATATTTTGTTACATCCTTATCTATAATATATATGCTCCACCGGCACAGTTGGTAGCACTGTTGCCTTGCCAGCAAGAAGGCCTGGGGGTCAAATCCTAGCTTGGGGTATTTCTGCATGTTCTCTCTGTGCCTGTGTGGGTTCTCACTGGGTACTCCTGCTTTTGGAGCTTTTACTGCATGTCCTCCCCTTTTCTTTCTCTGTCCATTTCCTTTCTGAATACTGTTAATTTTAGGGCCACAAAAACATCTCTAAAAAGGTTTATGTATCAAGTAGTGTGCATCTCTTGCAGTAAAGCCGCTATTCTGCCGGTGTGAATTTGTTCATTGTTGTTAACTTTGGTATAACAGTTGTATGTTTTAAATCCTGCTTTAAAATCATAAGATCTGAGAGGTGGTTGTCCTCACTTTGCTCAGCTTTAGGTTTTGTGGTATTTGTCTGGAAACTGAGGTTTGTACCGATCACTGTCCTCAATGAATTAACGATAACTGGCAGAAATGTGCCGTTCAGGTGGATGAATTGGCTTCAGCAGCTGGATCTGTACATGAATGCTGTGTATAAAGACAGACTGGTCATCCATACATGCACGAGCACTCTTGTTTTAGCTCATTAAAAAATTGTCTGTTCGACAATCCATCTGTCTTGCCAAACTGAAGCCACACAGAAGATGTGAACCGAATCTCAGGGCAATCTTTTAATCTTTTTTTATTTAAAAGTTAACAGTTTACTTTGGCTCCTAATATAAATGTAATTGAATAAAGTGAAAGTAGTACTGATAATATTAGAGTGTAGCTTTAGTAAACTGGGAAGAATCCGCTCCTACTCCCACGCTAAAACCAATTTCACCATTTCCTCTTTTGTTTTCATTGTGCTGCAGCCATGCTTTAAATACTGTAAATATTACTTATTGGTATATGCATTCAACAAATCACCATTTTGTGTTGCAGGAAATTGACATCCTCGAAATCAGCACAATCAAGGACACGAGAGTCGGAAGATACGCCAAGCAGCCGAAGGTTGGTAATGTGTCCTTGTGTCTGAGTCAGATGGAGAGGGGAACTGAAGCTTTTTTCCTTCTGCAGTCCTTTCTCCTCAGACCATGAATGTGATGCTCAAGTGTTACTATTAGGGAGAAGTGTGTGTATGTGTTTCCACACTCAGTTGATGGGGCTAAGGTGATGGGGTGTTAATGAGCGTGCTGACAGATGGCCCGTCAGACAGGAAGAGATAACCAGCTACTGTTTGGGAGGAACTCTATTGTGTAAGTGAGTTTCTGTGGCCGAAACGCAGATAAAGCGGCCTTTTAGATCTCATTGACGTGTTCACATAATTCAGCTAAGTGGATTCATTTGGAAAGAAATTCAAATAGAGATTGCTGCAATTGATAAATTCCCCCAAAAATGTTTACTTTTTCTTTCCGATAAAGTTTTTTACAATTAATTACCAAACGTTATTTAAGGCAGGATTTCATTAGTTTTCTTGGTGGCTGTGTTGGATATTCAAACCTAGGGAAGGAAAAGTTGCATTAGAGCCAAATATTATTTTTTTCTTGATGGCATTCATAATCAAACTGGCTGACAGGTTCAGTGAATTGAATTTGTCTTTCAACAACATAATTGTAATTGTCCTTAACAGAAGCCATAAAGTTAATGAGGACAATTTATTCCTCTGGTTTTAGAGGCTGTTCAGCTGGAAGGACTTTTACTAACTTTTTTACTTTCAGATAGCTGGTATGATGCGTAACCGTGGCAACAAATTATTGTTTTCACATCTGAGTGCAGCTGACTAAAAAGCAGAGAGTGAAGGAGGAAATTCAAATCATCTCTTCCATCAATCATAATGGGCTAGGATCATATCCTCGACTCCATCTCTCTAACCATACGGCCAGACAGATTTTAAAGAGGAGCGGAAAAGGCAAATGAGGTGAATCAGCAGAGCTTGCCAGCAACTCATTGGTATCATCCAGGACATGTTACTGTGGAATATCGGTTCTGCTGCCCGGAAATTGACCTGTTTGCATGTCATGACAGTCTTCAGTCAGAGGCCTCTTCAGAGCCGTTGCAAGACTGACTGCTACCAGAGATCCTTCTTGCCCAGAAGCATCACCATCCACGACAACCCTATGAAGATTCTTGGATGATATAAGTTATAACAACAATTAATTTTCCTTTGGGATAAATAAAGTATTTTTGAATTGAATTGCTGGTGCACTGAAAAAGTATTTGCCCTCTTACAGGTTTCTTTTTTTGGGGGTGGTTGTCTCTGAAATCTTTCAAATCATCAAACTTTAACATCAGACAAAGATAGTCTGAGTAAATACAAAAAGCATTTTTCAAAAGGATGATTTCTTTCATTAAAAGGAAAAAGCTTTCTTAATCAACCTGGCCCTATGTGAAATTCCTTCCTTGTGTTTAATCTGGTAGTCATTGCTAATAACCACAAAAGCTGAGTTCACTTTCACCCACCACACCCAGGCCAATTAGTTTCTGACATGTACAGTCAAGAAATTATTTAACTCTTTGACAACATGAAATAGGCTTATACAATCTCCAAAACTACACATTATGCCCTGATCTAAAGAGGCTCTAAAACACATGACGATCGCAACCACTGACCTCTCTGTCTGGAGAAGGTTCTAGAGTCATTTCTAAGGCTTTGGGACTCCAGAGAACCACAATGAGAGCCATTAGGCATGTTTACACCATTGGAACGTCATAGTAATTTTACTGGACCTTCACGTAGGGCTGGGGGTAAACGATTATTTTTAAAACAATTATTTGTTAGCTGTAAGTTAGCCACCGTTACCATTCATGCCAGCAGTATATGCTATTTCAAACTAATGTTAGCTAAACATAGCTGTTTAGTCACTAGCTACTAGCAGAAACCAAACACAGTTAGCTCGCACCACCGAAGTGCGCAGAGCTCAAGCACACGTTACACAATACAATACACTACTAACGTTACACAAACGTGCAATTAGTTTACCAAACATTGGCAATAGTAACGTTAATTAGTTCTGTTCTCCTGCGTCACGAGTAACAATGGGATGCCTGCCCTCAGATGTTCCCACATAGAAGTTGTGCTGGTGTGATATGCCAGCTCCATCTTGCAAAGACTGCAAATAACTTTATCTTGACGCTTATGGCTGCGTTTAAAGTATTCCCACACCTTTAAGGTAGGGCGACGGCCGGCGGGTTTAGTTCTGGTGACATGTAGCGCTTGGGAGTGCAGCCTGCTGAGCCGGAGACGGAGTTTCGTTCTTCATGCTGCTTTGTTTTGGTCACTCACGTGCGTGTGGCGAGTTGGCGTGGTGTGTCGACTACCGGATTTGACTGTGGTTAACTCGTGATTAACTCACACTGATTGGTTGTAATTTACAGGGAAATAAACAGACGTCGCCAAACAACCAGCTTTGTAAAATGAGAAGAGTTGCTGGGGAAGGAGTTTAACAACATACCAAACAGAAGAAGCAGGGATGATTGCTGTGTTTCTATGTCCATATCTTGTTATTCTCTGCTGCCTGGGTGCCTTTTAGGCACTGATCAGTGATGCCACTCACTGCCGAAACGGTCCTTAAAGGGCATGTTCTTTATGGAGACATGACGGCTGAGAAGAGCGGACCGACAGATTTACCTCAATAGATGAAAGTCCAGTAAAATTACCCTAAAGTTCCGATAGTGGAAACGTGCCTAAAACATGGAACAGTGGGGAACCTTCCCAGGAGCGATCGTTCTACCAAAATTACTCCCAGAGGGCATTTATAACTCTCATCCAAGAGGCCATAGAAGAATCCACATATAAAGCCTTGTAGGTCTCGCTTGCTGTCGTTCAAATTCAATTAAGCTTAGAAATATTTCATTTATCTCAAAGGGGAATTAAATGTTGTTGTAACTCGTATCATCCAGGTATGTTTAAAGAGTTGTTGTGGATGGGGATGCTGTGGGTAGAAAGGATCTTCAGCAGCAGTCAGTCTTGCAGTGAATCTGAAGAAGCCTCTGACTGAAGACTGTTGCTGTATGACAGTCTCATGACACACCAACAGCTCAATATCCGGGCAGCAGAGATGATATTCCACAGTAACATGTCCTGGATGACATCAGTTGTTGGCAAGCACTGCTAATCCACCTCATTTGCTTTGGTCACTCCTCTTTAAATCTCTGGCCCTATGTTCAGAAAGCCAGGCAGAGAGACGTTGGAGTCGGGATATGATTCTTGCCCATTTGAACTTCCTCCTTCTGCCTCTGCTCTGCATCAATGAAGCCTACTTTTAAACTCCTCTGGGGTTTGGGGTCATAGTTCAGGTATTAGCTGAGCTTTTGAGATGCTAATCAGCTGCTCCCAGTTGTAAAAACTCCTGTTTACCACAGCTACGCATCATAACAAATGTCAGAAAATAATAAAGTAAGAGCAGAAATCCTTTCAGCTGTACAGCATCCAGAGGGCATAATTGTCTAAAAACATAGAATGAGTCGACCAAAAAATTTATGAAAAGAAAGTTACTAAATAAACGAATTAGAGCAAAAGTAACAAAACTACTGCGACATGCCGCTACCATGAGCGGCAAATTTAATCTAGAACGAAATTTTTCTTGAGATCAGCCACCTCCGTTATGTTCCGGTGGTACATCCCATGTAGGGGCTTGTCCTCCCATGATGGTTCCTCCTGCAGCACCTCCTCCTCTTGCCATTGTCTCAGGGATTCACTAAGTGTGTCATCCATTGACGCCTAATCCTTGATGTGCTTCGATGTTTCATCCTGGATAGTGGCTCTCACGCTCATCAGTCCTCGGCCTCCTTCCTTAGGGTGCTGGATTTGGGATGGGACCCGCCATGCATGGTGAGGAGCTTTCGTGTCTCAACATCTGTGGTCTGTATCTCATCCTTTGGCCACCTTATTATTCCCGCAGGGTATCTGATCACTGGCAGGGAGTAGCTGTCTATTGCTTCGGACTTGTTCTATGTATCTATGCTACATTTTCACTTCTTGTGTAGATATTACTTTTAATGAATGATGAATTAAGACAGAAAAATAGCTTCAATTAGTTAGAAGTATTTATGTGTTTATGTCATTTATGTACACTGCTAAAAAAATAAAGACTTAAACAACAGAATGTAACTCCAAGTCAATCACACTTCTGTGAAATCAAACTTTCCACTTAGGAAGCAACACTGATTGACAATCAATTCATTTGCACAACAGCATGTGAAATCGACAACAGGTGGAAATAATAGGCAATTAACATGGATGTGGTTCTGCAGGTGGTGACCACAGGCCACTTCTCAGTTCCTATGCTGTCTGGCTCATGTTTTGGTTACTTTTAAATGCTGGTGGTGCTTTCACTCTAGTGGTAGCATGAGTCTGAGTCTACAACCCACACAAGTGGCTCAGGTAGTGCAGCTCATCCAGGATGGCACATCAATGTGAGCTGTAGCAAGAAGGTTTGCTGTGTCTGTCAGTGTAGTGTCCAGAGCATGGAGGCGCTACCAGGAGACGGGCCAGTACATCAGGAGACTTGGATGAGGCTATAGGAGGGCAACAACCCAGCAGCAGGACCGCTACCTCCTCCTTTGTGCAAGTAGGAGCACTGCCAGAGCCCTGCAGAAATTACCTCCAGCAGGCCACAAATGTGCATGTGTCTGCTCAAACGGTCAGAAAAAGACAACATGAGGGTGGTATGAGGGCCCGACATCCACAGGTGGGGGTTGTGCTTACAGCCCAACACCGTGCAGGATGTTTGGCATTTGCCAGAGAACACCAAGATTGGCAAATTCGCCACTAGTGCACTGTGCTCTTCACAGATGAAAGCAGATTCACACTGAGCACATGTGACAGACGTGACAGAGTCTGGAGACGCCGTGGAGAACGTTCTGCTGCCTGCAACATCCTACAGCATGACCAGTGGGTCACTAATGGGGTGGGGTGGCCATTCTTTGGGGGGCCCCACAAACCTCCATGTCCTCGCCAGAGGTAGCCGGTTTGGTTGGCCCTGGGTTCCTCCTAATGCAAGACAATGCTAGACCTCATTTGGCTGGAGTGTGTCAGCAGTTCCTGCAAGGGGAAGGCATGGATGCTATGGACTGGCACATCTGGGACGTCACGTCTCGCTCCATCCACCAATGCCACATTGCACCACAGGCTGTATAGGGGTTGGCGGATGCTTCCAGGTCTGGGAGGAGATCCCTCAGGAGATCATCCGCCAACTCATCAGGTGCATGCCCAGGCGTTGTAGGGAGGTCATACAGGCAGGTGGAAGCCACACACACAAATGAGCCTCAGTCTGATTTTAAGGACATTATATCAATGTTGGATCAACCTGTAGTGTGTTTTTCCACTTTAATTTTGACTGTGACTCCAAATCCAGACCTCCGTGGGTTGATACATTTGATTTCCATTGATACTTTTTATGTGATTTTGTTGTCAGCACATTGAACTATGTGAAAAAAGTATTTAATAAGAATGTTTCATTCATTCAGATCTAGGATGTGTTATTTTTGTGTTCCCTTTATTTTTTGAGCAGTGTATTTATGTTTCCATCAATCTTTGACCTTCATATTGTGAGTCTGTCACTCAGTCTAGGCCCCACCCCCTTTGTATTACAGCTCTGTTTTTGTTTTGGCGTGACAGTGTAAGATCATCATTGGCCCCTATTTAGCCCTCTTTGAAAACTTCCTTAATACACCCCTGCTCAGCAGTCTTGATAAAGTATTTTTAAGGTTATATAAACATTATTATTCAAGCATTAATATCTGTAATCATTTTGAATATCTCTCACTGAATTATACTCACTTTAGTGTTAAACACAGGGGGTCTGACGCACACTATACCGTTATTAATGGAAACTCAGGAGTCTTTGTTTGTTTCAGATTTTTTCATGTTTGTTTTGTTTGTTATGCTCCTGAAAAATCTCCCTATAGCTGAAGTCTATGTAGTTCTGGTTCTGCTAAGGGAAAAAGCAAAGTGCCAGTAATGGGCCGGGAGCGAGCTTGCAATGAGCACACCCATTTTTTTGACTCCGGAGCTGTAGTGAGAGACAGATGAATGGGGAGAGACGCAGATGGATGCAATACCTTTAAAAAAAATTTAATTCCTAAAAAGCTATACATTTATATGGTTGGAGGAGAAGCACGTTGGGCCGACGATTTTAAGCTTTTCACCGGGACAATTTTAACTTACATCGGTTATGTCTGCTGTGTTTTCACAAATACTGCTGTTATGTCTGCTGTGAATTCACAAATACTGCTGTTAATAACAATGCGGGACAGTGTCTCAATTTGTGGGATGTGTGAAAAGTGTTGAAAATGCGGGACTGTCCTTTATAAAGCGGGACTTCTGGTCACCCTATTTAAGGCACAAAAACTTTTTAAAATAGGGATAGGTTTGTTTTGATTGTGCTTTTCCTAAAAAATGAAAACTACCCTGAGTTTTTGTCTGTAAAGTTGACAGAAAAGCAGAAACAGGAGAAATCTGTGAGGGGGAAGAACAAAAACACATCAGTCTCTGGCTCTGCATGTTGTCAGCCGTCCATCCAGTGATCCAAGGGACAGCAGCACACACCTCTGCAAGCATGTGTGTGCAGGAAAAAAGTGCTTTTACGATGGATTAAAGCATCCTCTAAATGTGTTGTAAAAGACTTGGATTAGAAATTTTAAATCCTGATTTACAGCCAGATTTGGGCTATTTCTTCATTCTTCAGGCAGGAGCTCATCTTGAATTTGAAAGCTAAATTGATCTGTTGCTCCCAGTACAGAACATGCCAAGAGCACAAAAACAAAACAAAGGCGTCAGAGATAAATCAGTATCATTGGGAATAAACCGACCGATGCTTTTATGCAGCCAGACATAGTTAAGACGCATCGAGGCCGTGTGATCACAGGATCCTCCGTTTGTTGTGGAGGAAAAACGATCTGCAGCTGTCCCAGTCAGCAGCATACAGCCAAGCAGGTAACACTCTGCAGGAGGCGCTTCTGTTATTGTTCAAGTTCGCTGTAAAACGAGAGCAAATTCAGAAAGCTCATCACAGACTCCTGGTTCATCACATAGTGAGAACTGTTTATAGATGAGACGTCAGAAAGGGAGAGATTCTGCTTATAAAAACATTTAATATCAGTCATTTAAACTCAACCTGTCCATCCATCCATCAGTCCAGTCGTCCGTCCGTCCATTCATCCATCCATTTATCCAGCCATCCATCCATCCATCCATCCATCCATCCATCCATCCATCCGTCCATCCATCCATTCAGTCCTCCATCCATACTTCCAGGTGGGCATCCATCCTTCCCTCCCTCCCATCACATCTTATGAAATCTTACCCTGACCTATGCAGAATTATCTGCAGGACAATCACAGTAAATTTTTATGTCTTGAAAAGACTGTAATTTGTTCTTAAAGAATGTTTCCGAATCAGCCCAAAAAAAGATGCACAAAACCCTATAATTCGAAAGGGGGGACTTCTGGTTTATATTTGATGAAACTAAACTTTTGTCAGTGCACAGCGTTTCCCACAGTTTTCTGCATGAATGTTTGGGCTTCATACAGTGTGCATTCATTTGTTTATTCATTGCTGCTTCGTGCTCTTTATGTAAATATTTAGCGTAGCGCCTCACATCTATGAGCAAATTCAAACAGCTTTACCAAGTCAGGGAAATAATTCCCTCATCCCACCCTTTGAAAAAATTTCTTTGAATGTAGACATTTGTAGTTCTAGATACAAAATATGTTATTCCATAATCATATTAGTATGATTATAGATTACCATAAGCATAGTAGTATTAGTTTGACGGTTCAACAGTGGATATATTTGTATTTGCCCATAGTTAAAATATATTTGAGATTTTATTCCTATATACCTTTACAGCTTTAAAGAGGTTTTATTACCTTTGATCAAATAAGAGGAGCGCTGGACTGAGCAGATGGCAGACATGCTTTGCAGAGCATTTTATGATCCTTAATGACACTGTTTTTGATGTACGCCCCCATAACTTTACTGTTTTGATTTGCCTTCATTTGGATACCAAACACACAGTAGTGTAGTTACTGTAGCTGCCAAACATTGAGATGGGTGCCTCGAAACACTCCAACAGCACTACTTTATATCAAGGAACAGCAATTCTGTCAACGTAGGAACGGTCTAGTCTTTTAATAATACACAAAATAGCCCTTAATGACTAATGAAAGCAGGTTTTTGATATTTTTTATCATAGTAAATATAAAATAAGCATATTTGGCACAGAAGTCTTCAACCCCTTTCTCAGGTGCCACTCCATAACTTGCTTTGCTAAGTTCAGCTAACGGGGTGTTATTTGGAACAGGACAGAGATGTTTATAAGGTGTGACAGATGAAAATCCACATCCGAGCAGAAACCAAGCAATGAATACATAAATGATTGGATCCGTTGCCTGTAGATCGATGAGATCGAATTGTGTCAAAGCCCAAATCTCTCTTTAAAAACAATTCAGCAGTATTAAATGTGATGGAGAAACACGGTTGCTTCCACGATCTGGAAAATTGGTGTATGCTGAAATGCTAAACTCAGAGTGGTTGGGCTGTTATCTAATAATAAAATAACAGGATTTGGGGAAATGATGGTTGATCATAAACAATAAAAACACTAATTAACTAGAAAGAAAATTACATACAATTTACTTTGTATGTGTTACAGTCTAAAAAACTAAAAATATTTAAATTAGCTATCAGAAATTTGTTTTATTGACATAACCTGATCACAGTAAGCTGTCTGTTTGGCTTGCATCATAATAAATGGTTAAAAAAAAAATATATAAAATCTTGGCTTTTAGATCGACACAGGGTTTTTAGGACAATTTGGCAAGCTAGTGTAGTTTTGGATGACTTTTTGTTGTTGTTTTTTCTCTTCACATCTTTCAAATGCCTTTTAAACCCATGTTGAAATCCATCTTGGTTTGTTGTTGTTCCATGAGGTGAACACATTCTTTGAATATACATATTAGATGAATCTTCCTAGATTTGAATGACTTCTTGAAGATTTTGCACAAGACTAAAATCACTGATCAGAATTGATGTTGTTGCCAACTATCCCAGGGTCAGACCCAAAAAAATAAAATTAGCATATTTAGGATGTAAATTGACTATTTGGTTGTTGTTTTTTAAAGAAAAAAATACATTAAAGGCCCATTCACTTGTTTTTTCAATAAATTTGCTGTGCTCTCTAGCATAAATGAATGTATTGAGTTGTTTTCTGTGGAAGAAATTCTCTCATGGTCATGTTTCAGGAGGTTAACGTTTGTCAGGGGAGGGGGGGGGGTACAACAGGATTACGAGTCTTACTCATTATTATTCATGATATGCAAACATCTCTGCTCTGATTGGCTAACCACAACGTGACTTTTACCCTGCTTTGAACAAATAACTAACTAATGGTGCGTTCACACCGCACACTTTGTCTGCATCAGGCAACGCTCTCAACGCATCTAGTTTGCCACATGTACGTTGAAGCTTGCAACGCTTGCTTCACACCATTCACACCGCACTACGTCAGGCAACGCTCCCAACGCATCTAGTTTGACGCATGTACGTTTAGCAAAAAAGAGCGCGAAGAAGATACGTGTGGTGACGTCGCTACAGTGAGACGCTCTGATTGGTTGGCCCACTGCGTCAAGTCCGTCAAAAGTTATGCTAGCTGAACTTCTGCGTTGCTTGCGTTTGCTACTTTGGTTTTGCTACTCTTAAGTAGCTAAAATTCATTAATATTGGTCATGTCATGAGGGTTAAAGATAAAAATTCTATTTAAACAATGATAAATAGTTGCGAAATATGTCTATGTGCTACATTTCTGTTGTAACGAGTTTTTTTTTGTGGGGTTAAATGGTTAGATTATTCTGTCTCGTTTAATTTGTAATGCAGGCACCTATTGTACCAGTGTATTAATAAATAAAGAAATCTAAACTTAACAAACGAAACAGTGGTGCAGTCAGCAGCGCCGTTGCTTTGGCGCAAAAAGGTCCTGGGTTCGAATCCCAGTCTGGAATGTTTCTTTTATGTTTTCTCTGTGCATGTGTGGGTTCTCTCCAGGTACACCGGCTTCCTCCCACTGTCCGAAAACATGACTAGGTTAATTGGTCTCTAAAATGTTAGCTGGCCTATAAATTGTCCTTAGGTGAGTGTGTCTGCATGATTGTCCTGTGTTGCCCTGTGATGGTCTGGCGACCTGTCCAGGGTGCACCTCTGCAAGGAAAAGCAGGTTTAGCCAATGCATGGTTGGAAACTTCCTAGTTTCTTCAACTCGACTTTCTGCATTGTGCTACTATGGTAGTATAGTTTTTTTGGCAGTCTTGAAGTGCCGTCCACTTAAGGTTTTAAATATTCTAGGAAAGCCTTTAAAGTGCCCCTGGCATGAAATTTGCATTTTTTGAGTTTTTTGGTCATATTTGTTAGTTTCTCCAGCCTGCCTAAGGGGTTAAAATTACTGATTAGTGTTTCCTTTGTCCCCGGGTATGTCTGCCTACATAGTGGAATCAGCACTCAGAAATGGGCTGTTTTGCAGTTCGGCATATGTCGTCACTGAGTTTCAGCCAAGGACTCCCTTCTCTGAACCACACTCTTCAAGTCCCTCCCCCCGCGGCGCATATTACAACCTAAACAACGAGAGCTACGCTAAATAATAATGTCCTTCAGCTGTTTTATACCAGTGTTTCCTACACATATAGACGAATCTGTGGCGGTGCGCCACAGATTAAACTCCGACCGCCACAGATTCAACACCGACCAAAAAAAAAAAAAAATCGACACCGACCGTCACATATTGCGTTTCGTTTTTCTTTTTTTGCGCTATTTAAAACACGCAGCGCATTCATTCCCTGCTCTCTTTTCGTCTCTGTCACTCATGCGTCTCTCGCACACTCATATACACACACACACATATGCCAGAAAAGGTCCTAAATTGGATAGCAATACAAGAACACACATACACACACACACAGCCCTCCATGCACAGCACGTCTGTCTGGATCACCTGTGGAAGACGTGCTCTACCTTTCTGGTTCCTCCTCAGGTGCCTCGCCGATCAGATTCCGGATCAAATTGAAACACCATAACAGTAGCCGATAACTGCGCCATTACTGTCGTGGTGAAGCTAGAGACCTAATGAGGACGGATGGATGATCAAAAATTTTATTAGGCCTGTAATTTGTAAACAGATTATTGTTCAACACACAATATAATTAGGCCTAAACCTAATTACATTACATACATAGGGTAATATTGGAATTTGGGCAATTTGTGGTGCGCAAATGCATGTCTGTCAATGTTTCATCAGATGCGGACATTAGAGACTCAATTGACAATAGAGGCGCATGGCTTGGGCCCCGCCCACCAAAACTCGGTCGTTCTCTGCTAATGCTAAATGAAGGGCCACCTAGTAGGGGCTGCAATTCTACAACAAGGCTGAGCTACGGCTAGCGATCCTTTGATACAGTATTAAGGTACTTGGAGTGTGACTAAAAAGGGCCCAAACGTCACGGGGAATTTCATGCCAGGGGCACTTTAATATTCCAGCTATTTAAACCTCACACATGGGGAAAAACTGTCCATCACAAGATAAAGCCTGGTTCCACACACGAGGAAGTCAGTCTGTCCCTTTTGGTCCGATTGTGTCCTGCAGGGCCACGGATTTGAATACCTGGCACGGTTAACCAGCAATATCTTTGCATCTGCCTGTCATTTGTAGTTCCTGAAGTACAAGATTATAAATTCATCCATATCATCTTAAATCAGATTAGCTGTGAAAAAAAGGACAAAAAACCCAGCTTATTTTGTATAAATCTGCTGTAAAGTTACAGTACAGGTCCTCGTAATTAGTTTATTTATTTCAGTATTTCAATCTTTAAAGTGAAACTGGTATGATATATAGATTGTGAAGGCAGACACTAGTATTTTAAGTGTTTATTTCTGTTTATTTTGATCATTTAAAAGGATTTTAAATAGAGCAATGTTATGTTATGGCCTACAGAATACAGATGGTGTTTGAATCCTCCACCCTTTTTGCTATAGAAGCTGGTAGCTCAGCTAGCTCTGTATCTGAGCAGATTTATGGAAAGCTTAGTGGAAGGAAAAAGTCTTTATAGGATGAGATTCACTTTTTGAATTGAATTAGTGCAATAAATTAAGTTTCCAGTGATTGATGTGAGTAAAGTTTGGAATCTTGGAGCTATTTCTTCTGAATATCGTTCCTCTCAACCCTGCTCTTTAACTGGTGAAATGGCTGAGGAAGGTTGATCCTTAATTGAGAGACAGATGCAGGGTATCAGAGGGAGTCGGTGGGCTAAAAAGGAGGATTCATTAAGGTAATTAGTTTAGAGTGCAGAGCCTCATGCATCACATTTAGTCTATCAGGAGACGCAGACACAGTTTGTGTTTGTTCTCCTCAGTGTTCCGATGTTTTTTGGGTTCTTTGTCTTTTGCCGATGTTGTGAAAAATGATGCAATTCTGTTGTTTTATTAGGAGGCAAAGCTACGGGAGCAACTGGCCTTTGCTAAGGGCAAAGAACTATCACTGCTGACCATCGTCTACGGACAGGACATGGTGAATGTCCAATACTGGTGCTTTAGTGCCATTAATGAGGATGAGGCTAAGGTAATCCTGGAGCCCAGCCTCCTGTTTCTCCACCTTTTAACATGTGTTTACTAGTTATAACCAGGGATCATTTCCTGGTTTAGAGCAGCTCTATCTTCCAGCTGTGATTCGAAACGAACTTATCAGGCCTCGTGCGTGTGTTTGTTTGTTTTCAGCTTTGGGCACACGAGCTCTTCGCCATGTCAAAAAACGTACTTGGCCTGAATGGATCGAGGAACAGCTTCCTTCTCAAAGCGTAAGACCAGTTTTGGGGACTTACTTTAAATTGCTGAAGGTTTTTTACAGGTTCCAGAACTTGGAAAAGTTTGGACAGTTAAAATGAAAAAATGTTTATATTTCTAGAATTTTTCAGTTTCTTATTATCCATCCATCCATCCATCCATCCATCCATCCATCCATCCATCCATCCATCCATCCATCCATCCATCCATCCATCCATCCATCCATCCATCCATCCATCCATCCATCCATCCATCCATCCATCCATCCATCCATCCATCCATCCATCCATCCATCCATCCATCCAATTAATTGAGTTGTACTTTTAAAATGTGCTACAGAAATCTTGGAACTCTCCAAATGTGTGAAATCTTGACAGGAAAACAGGAAAGTTCAGATTCACTGGTGATGTTCTGTTTCAGGTACACTAAACTAAAGCTTTCTGCGAATCTGGATGGGAGAATTCCTTTGAAATGGTGAGCCAAAACCTCTTTAGCCACCTTTTAACACACCCACTTCTACTTTGTTTTCCCCTTTATTCACTTACCCGCTTTGCTCTTTGTCTATAAAATGTGAAAGGTTGTCTCCGTTTCAACTGTCTTGTCATGCGTTCAGTTTTCAACCTTTGCTTCGAATTTGAAACCCACAGTTCTGTGACGAATATTTCCCCCCTAAAGAGATCACCCCCCTCCCACACCCCCCACCTCCCACATCAAAAAGATTCAGGTTAAATTAATTTAGCATCAAAGATAACCTGAGTAAATCCTAAAAGCAGTTTTCAAGATGCATGCCCACCATTAAATCATGACTAGCTAGACCCAGGCACTATTACTGCCAGCCAGACCTGTAGAACCAGAAAGTCAATTAAACAGCCTGTTATATTGGATTTATTCAGGTTATCTCTGGTATTAAAGCTTGTAATCTTTAGGAAGGCAAACACATATTTACTTTGAGCACCATCTTGAAACAAATCCAACCCTAACAGTGGGAATTTTTGCTTTTCAGCTTTCAGAAGATGTTCTCTGATAAGAAGAAAGTGGATAATGCTCTGGAGCACTTCTTTGTCGGAGGCATCAACAAGGTAATCATCAAATGCAATCTATAGATATACATACAAACGGCAACGTTTCATTCAGGGAAATGGGACAAACCAGTTTGTGTTGCAAATAGGTACATTCTCACACCATTACAGCGCAGTTAAAGGAACAGATACTCTAAATATTGAAAAAACTGATCAGGGAAAATTGTTTATCACTAGATCCGTCATCCTAGTGATAAACATCTGAGGTTCTGACTTTTTACATTTAGTAACTTCCTCTATCTTTAATTTACCACATCACAAGATTACATTTGCCTCATTAGACTTTTTAAAAGTTTTTGAAAAATAATAAATCCAAAAATCATTTAAATAAAAAGACCATGTGTTATTTTTGGCATCTACCCTGGCATCAAGCCTGGTTTTCCAGATACATAAATAGCAAGGAAAAACAGCCTGTATTCACGCTGTTGAGTTGGAGGCTCACTTGAGCTTGGAAGCTGTTTTTTGTGCTAAACTGCCCAAAATGTTATAAAACAGGTTGAAAAATCTAGAAAGTTGTGTTTGGAAACATAATAAATTTAATTAAAAATGACTAGTATTAAAAGTGCTATTTTAAATCATGGTGATACACACTGTACCCACTATTTGGGGTAAGGTACCACAGCCGCCTGCAAACAGCTAAAATCCATAAATACTTGAGACCCCTCTAGAAACACTTTTAACTGCCTATTTTAATAGATCAAACACCAATTATACCTTAATACACTCAGTAGAAACCGTTTTAGCACTACAGCAGAAACTAACATCTCCAGTCTAACTTATTTCCACTCTTGGGGTTACAGCCAATCAGCACCAAGGAAAATCAGCGTTTCTTCAGTTTTTTACATAAAAAATTATGCTTCTAAAATTTCAACAGATTATTATGGTCATTTATAATGTTTACAGACACCCTACAGACGTTTTCCAAGGATTTTATAGTGGAATATCTACTGTTGTGCTGTAGATACTGTGGAGTTTTTTTGTATTCCTCTCCTGACTGATACCTTTGTACAAAGAGATCTTTCTGATCCTTTGGAACCGGTCTGCAACCTATGGCTTTAGCTGAAAGATACATATAAGCAAATGTCGGGCAGGTTCTGTCAGGGGAGTGTTTCTTCAAGGTAATCAAATTTTCTAAAACTAAAAACAGTTTTGTACCAAATAAGACCGGATGATGTTAAAGATGTGCACACTTATTTCTTATCTTAACAGAGTTGTGTGTCATTAAAGGTTGAAGATGTTTTAAAGAGTTCATCATGATCTACTTTTTCCACATCACTAACCCTCATGTACACTAACTCATGCAAGCCCCTGCCTGTTGCTCTGATGAAACACTCGAGGGTTAAATTAATGTAACCTGTCATTGAGGTCGTTTATGTTTGCCACTGTTTACTAGATGTTTAGCTAAGCTCGTATATTTCGACCAAATAACAGTTGGGGGTGGTTGCTTGTGTCGTCCTGTTACTGTGCGGCTCGAAAGCTGAGAAATGTTTGGAAACCTCTTTACACCTTACAGTATCCTAGCATTGCACATTGTCAGTTGAAGAGAGCTCTCTGATCTGCTGAATAATCCCTACAATCTGTACTAAAACCCAAATTAAAAGTCACAAAACTTGTTCCTCTTGATATAAAAACTAGAAACATACATAGTTTTTGGCGCTTTACTCGGGTGCCACCTGCTGGTTATACAGGAGATTACATTCAAATAATAAGATTTTGAAGATTAGATCAGCTTTTTCTGATTTTTCTTTTAGTTAGCATGTAAAAAAAGAAGCTAATTTTTTTTTTATGAGTAAGTTCTGGTGTTGAGGATCTATGCTCATCACTAACTATACATTATTAGAAACTGCCCCATTTCTCTCCAACAGCTCAATTTTGATGAAATATAAACTGTTTAGCTTGTTCAAAGTTATAGAATACAAATTAAAACAAAAGTATTTTTGGGAAATCGAGATAATTCGTGATAAATGAAAATAATATAAATAAAGAGTATGTTATCATTATGTTTAGATACAAACTACTGAAAGCAGGTATTTGTAGACACTGCACAAGAGCACACTGTGATGGAAATATTTCAAGCTAATGTGAATTAATTGATTAATTACGTGTTAGTAAATGCATCTAGGGAACATGTCACGTTGAAGATCATCAGAGTATTTAAATAGACGTCAGTGAGGAGCCGATTTGATTAGGATCAGACTTCTCCTGTTTTAGGTAACTTAGTGTACTGAATAATGAGAGAACCAGCAGTTTACATACACTAAGATTGATGTGCCTTTAAACAATTTGATATCAGATATATCAGCATGATATCAGAACCTTAAGTATTAAATGAAGTATAAAGACCATGGGATAGCCAGCCATCATACCGTTCAGAAAGCAGACAGGGTCTGTATGAGATAAACGTATCTTGGTCCAAAATGTGTGTATCAACCTTGGAACAAAAGCAAAATACCTTGTAAAGGTGCTGGTTATAGCAGGTGTAAAAAATTTCATTATCCAGAGACTTCATACAAATCCTATACACCCCATGTCAATATAGGACTTGTTTGACTCTAGACCAGAGTCAAACAAGTCCCAAAAGTTAGAATTGGATAACAACGTGGAGTTGGGAAGGGTGAGTGGCCCTAGCGGAGGCCTGCACTCTCTGAGTGCTTTTTTAGTTACTAATTTCCTAGTTACTTATCTGTCATCTCTCTGCAGGCAGACGGTGTGAGACTAGAGGATTTCACATGGGAGGCTTTTAACAGATTTCTCGACAGTTTGTGTCCCCGACCTGAACTACAGAGCAT